>OY759251.1:4879298-5082298 GCA_963662185.1 Eilema griseolum
CTTTGTGTGGATGAGACTAAGCGGAAAGGATGTGACACCACCATATATGGGCCCTACACAGAGAGTAGCAGCATCCAGCAGAGTCGGTTACTACTGTAATAGAACACTACGTCAGTTAAGTCGACCCATTAATGCTTATTTTCCGGACGAAGGTTCCTATTTCAAATTTTTGTTAAGTGCACACATAAATATACATAGATATAATCACGCCTTTATCCCCGGAGGGTTCGGCAGAGGTGAATTATCACCCATAAAATCCATTCAAATTATTTTTTGATGAAAACAGTGGCAAAACGTCCCCGTCACGCAAACCGTCTAGTGGCGTCATCTATCATTTGCAGGTCTAATCTAATAAAATATATAGAAAAATATCTAGGATTCGGCAAATATACCTACTTGTCGTAGTGGCGCTAATAGTGACCATGATAGTTTAAATACCTTAAAGATTCAATCCATGAAGCACTAAATATTAAGCTGTATTGTCATAATTTTTTGTAAAATACTGATGGTATACCAGTAATGTTTTCCAGCTGATATGCAGTGTTCAACATTGTAGGTATGAAACGTTAGAAAATATTCGAATCTCCTGTAACAATGAAACACTGTGTATGAATTGGAAGGCGCTGTTGCAAGCATCATGAAACTCAAAACAATGAAACATGGTAAATATCCCGTTTATTTTGATACTGATGTGAGTGACCATGATAGTTTAAATACCTATAATGACAGGTCCAATGCTTTAAAAACTAAAATGTGTTTTTAAAAAAGTATGTCTTAAAGGAAAAATATGGTTATGTACTTGCTAACCTCTACAATTTTTTTATTAAAATAATTTATGTCAATATTTTGAATTTTATTTACTCTATTTCTAAATGTCATAAGATTTGTCTTATCAATATTAATATTTAAATTGTTTAATGTCAACCAATTAATTGTATTATTTAATGTTACATTTACTTCTCGTTCAGATACCCCATCTCTTCCCATGCGGTGTCGTACAAGGTGACTAAGGATAGGGCTGTTTAACATCAGACAGATAGGTATATACAGCCCAGACTCAGCCTCCGATGTACGGCTCGAGTCAATAATAGTGCCCGGAAGACGGCACGAGACTCGCCCCCTATTACGTGGGTCCGTCTAGCAAAAACTGTTAAAGGTTTTTTTTTTTAATCTAAATCTAGGTTTGGGAAATAACAACTAAAATATAAAACTAGGTTTGAACTCGTGCCTACTGCTGGTTAGGCAGAGGGCAGAGGCGAACAACCGGGCGCAGATACGATCCGGTTGCGGTTTTAACCCGTACAACACGAGTTATCCCGCGGGAATCGGGAAAAACTTCCTCCGACTCCTTAACCACTAATTTACCACGTAACTACTTATATTTTTAATGTTTAACAGCCGCCAGTAGTCACGGTCATTCGGTCACTGTACCTACTTAATTGCAATGTAGGTACCTACTAGATAATGAATTTTTATCTACAAGTACCGAATCATTTGGTTCAGTGGACGAACCACATCACCACTTACCAATCAACAGGGGAGATAGAGGTCAAACGTGATTTTATCATTGTTAAAAAATTAACCTGATGAAAAATTATGATTACTTTTATTTACCTGCAGGATAGCAACCCTAAAGAGGATATTAACCCGTTGAATTTTATATTGAGGTCTTTTGTCACACACATTATAATGCACACTGACACTAAGGACTTCTTCGTATTAATCACTCAATCAATTAGCCCATTTCAGTCCACTGCTGGACATAGGCCTCCCCCAACGTATACCCAACTCAGACGTTATCGTTGGTACCTACCTAACATACATATTAGTACTTAGATTGTATAAAAAAACTACAACATATACGAGGCGTGGTCACATGATTATATATGTTTATTTACTATCATGAAGTAACTTAAATAAATATTAAAAATATTTTTCACAGACTAAATACCAAAGGATTATGGAATTGCGGAATATTATTTTTAAAATTTTTTAGTTACAGTAGTAGGAATGATAGTGGAATACTATCCACATAGAAATCCTTTAAGTTTTTAATATTCACCTGAATTACCTTCAACTAAACTTGTGTCTCCCTCACGATGGTGTAAATACCCATCATATACTAATAAATTGATCAATACGAGAAACGGGGGGCTCTAGTTAACAGAACCTGCCACACAGTTCATTTCCAATCGTTATGTACGAACTAAATATTTGCTTACCGCGAGAAGCGAGCCTGCTGTGCGAGAGGCCACGCAATACGCGGACACAAAAAGGAATTATAAAGATATCGATACGCTGTCATGGGCACTTCACATTCTGGGCTACTATTATGATTTAGGTTACGCAAAAGACTACTAAGTGAAAAATAATTAAAACAAGCAAATGAGAAGAGCTACCCTACAACAGTTACCATAAACATGTATTTTAAAATAAATTTTCATTAACTTGACTTAAATATTAAACAAAATTTGAAATAAAATTTCCAATAGAAGGGTATTTTTATACCGTTTTTAATTTTAATTTTAATAAAAACATTTTCTTACCCAATATTTGCTACGGGTATCTGAAGATTGCTCGTGTGCTTGTCTACCACCTAAGTGGTATAAAAAGAAAGCCCTAGAAGAAACTTTTTTATTTTTTATTTAATAGCCTAGCAAGTAAATCTCTGTAATACTGTAAAACGTAAAGAGCACGAAATATTTAACTAAAAAACGAACTAAGTGCGAGTCAATGACCTTAATGTTTCAGCGACCTTAAATACATTTAAAAAAACATACATCATTGTCCACTCGTGCTCGATAGTAGAGTAGAATTTGGAGCACCCCATCTCTTCCCATGTGGTGTCGTACAAAGCTACTAAGGGATAGGGCTGTTTAACATCGGACAGATATATACAGCCCAGACGACACCCCTGGTGTTGCATACGTCCTTAGGTCACGGTAACCGCTTCCCATCAGGTGGGCCGTGTGCTTGTCTGCCAACAAAGTGGTATAAAAAAATAAAAAATAACCACTCGCGCCGGCTCCGGCTTGGTGGTGGTACCTATATTTAGGTATTTTGCGCGTGCTTGAAATTTATTAGAATGAATTCCAGGCCTTAATGGTGCGACAGAGGAAAGAGTCACCGAACCGCTTGGTTCTTGATCGGATGCTCTGCACCGTTTGAATTATCCTAATACAACTCCAATACCTTTATACCTAACTTAAATGAGTCGGTTTTTAGAAACGCGCGTAGTTGCTTGGAGATCATAAGACGAAAAATCGCAGAGAAAAATATAGAATTTGGGCCACCCCATCTCTTCCCATGACTAGTCGTACAAGGCGACTAAGGGATAGGGCTGTTTAACATCAGAAAGCCCTTCTTCCACATACATACATATAATCACGCCTTTATCCCCGAATGGTTAGGCAGAGGTGAATTAACACCCACATTTCACATTCACCAATCATTGAAAAATCTTGTTGGGAACTTACTTTGTTATAACTTTACGTATGTATGTTATTTTAACTAAATATTATATTGTGTTTCTGTTTGTTTACCCAAATAAACAGCAACAGCTTGTCTAAAATAAATTCAGCGGGACAACGCGGCCAGCATCATGGGCAATAAACTATTTATTTATTTATTTATCTATTATTTATCCCTGATTTCTGAAACAGTATCTAAATTTTATGAAGGCTACTTCAGAACATTTCGTTTAGACACACCTATAAATGTTTCCTTCTTAAACAAATCTGGATTTTTGAAATTTGATCGAAATCAGTTGTACTAACACAAATAATTCAACCACGTCCTATAACATTTAAAAATAGCTATTGTCGATTATCACCATCCTAACTTCAAATGTTGCTTATTACTCTTATTCTCTATTTAGCTAGGTAGGTAATTACCTAAATGTATACAATCTTAGTGTGTCTTTTTAATATGTTTAATTTACAAACTCAGTTTGTGAATATTTTTCTGGTTAGAAACTCGTTTTAAAGACCGAAATCGAACCTCTAGTCAGTCAGTTACTTAGCCTAGTTTATTGGTGCTGCCCATAAAAATGCACCTCTAAAAATACGAAATTGGCATAAATTACTGTATTTAAACGTTATCGTATGGTTAAGCCATGCGCGTTCATGGTTAATCACCACTATAATTTCTCGTGTCGAAAATAAAAAGTAAAACGTCGGAATAGGCAAGGCAAAGGCACTTCCTTCAGAGCTTAGTGCAATAACACTCCTAAAATATAGAAAAAAATCATTATGATGTATGTATCCATAATAAAGAAAAATATAAAAAAATATTTTAGAGTAAAATATAAAAATTACCTGTATATGTTTTAAGTTCAAATTAAATAGAGAGCTCCCATAGGTAGATAATTTCGTTCCATTCAATATGTCCGTATGTAGCCGCAACATTAGGACATTTCCCGCCCTAAAGCGCGGCCATTGACCCTGTAAGCTGCGGAGACAGCCTCCGTGGTTTCATAATAAACTTCTGTGAGGGAGTGTTCATAGAGCACAATGGGCGTGTATAATTTAGTGAAACATTGGAAACATTGAACATTGTATGCAATGTTAATATTACATTCAAGTGGTTATAACCTACTGATCTTATTGTTATTGCCGCAGAATTATTATATTGCAGATATAAATTAAACCTCAATAATATTGTGAACATTCATAGAAACGTGGTTCAGAGAGAAATAAGATATTATTTGGAAGAGGCGACTAACGGAAACATTCACAGACGATATCACTGTGAGAGAAGGAACACTCGAAATAAAATTCTGTACCAACCCGTCTGGCCAGTGTGGATACAGTAGGCTAAAGCCTCCCAACATTGGGAGAGACCTATGTCCAGCAGATTCCCTTTGGGAACCAGGATTACAGCACGTTATATAAGTACCTACCTACAGAATGCTAACGGCTGGTATTTTTCACGTAGGCCCTCAAATTCATTCAATAAAAACCACTGTCATACCAAAGACACTGCAAAAACCACTGTAATACCAAAGACACTGCAAAAATGGCATTAAATTTTAGACTTTATTTCTATACCGTTAAAGTTCAAAATTAAATGAAAAGAGTTTCGGTTGGTGGTCAAAATTCTACTCTGCCGGGAACCACGCAGTTTAAGAGAATATTTCAATCAATTAGCCTACCGCAGTTCACTGTTAGACATAGGCCTCTCTCAATGTGCGTCTCTTTTTGCGATCCTCTGCCTTCCGCATCCAGGGGGCGGGCTAGAAAACCTTCACGAATGTGTTTTGATGACCTCGTTATCGATACATGTTGGAAGGAGGGGAACTCTTTGATCAAACTATACATTTTACAGGATAAATATATTTTTAAATAATTTACATAATTATCTTGGGATATAACGAAAAAGTCAAGTCAAATCGTGACAACGGCTGGTTTTGATTAGTCTTCTATAAGTCTTCAACAAGTTTTTTATAAACAAGTTTACAACTTGTTTCGTGGTATAATCGAGGGGTAAGAAATATACAAACATACATACATGTAATCACGTCTTTATCCCCGGAAGGTTAGGCAGAGGTGAATTAACTCCCACATTTCACCAACATTGTATTCGTTCCCACGTAATAGGCAATGAGATCTTTCTTTCGTTTTCTGGCCACTACTTCCCTGTCTTCCTTGTAATTATAAAAATATTAAGTTAAGATCGATGTTGTTCAAGTGAACTCCAGTCACACAACCTAGTTTAATCACGATTTTATGATGTGTTTACCTATGGATAAAGAGGATTAAAACAAAACGAATACTTTTTAAATAAAATAAGTTAAACAAATATAAATTAAAACTCATGTTTAAAAAAGATGGGTTCGAACGCGAATCAGTAAATATGTGAGTCCGCAGCAGACCTACTCAGTCACAATCACCATGGAGTTATAGCGCGAAATATATGCTTATATATTATATGTCAGCAAAATACATTCTCCACCCCGGTGATTAGTTTCATGCGCCCCCTACTTAGCTATAGGGTCTATTCTCACCTGCGACTGGCCCAGTGTTTCTAAAAAACTGTTTTAGTAACACTGGGACAGCCGCAAGTCACCTTGAGCCAAGGAATTGTCTAAACATGTTTTTTTTAAGATATGAAATAAAAAAAAACTATTAATTATATGATTTTCAATTAGTTTATTCAGGTAAATATCGATCAACAGCCAATAGGTAGCTCATGTGTGAAAAAGTTAATAACTATTTCTTACGTAATCATTATGTAGACCCCCCCACCCCATGTTATTAAAAATAAGCAATGCAAAGACCCCCACTCCCCCGGTTAGTGCTTTCGTAAAACTTCAACGGCCCCTTTTGTGAAATCTGATAAATAGACCAAGGTCAAGATATAGCCACACCCGCTATTGCTTAAATGAAAAAAGTAGTCTCGTTCACTCCGCGGTCGATGTTAACAACCATTCTGTTGCTGTTTCCCTCTCTTACATACAACACGACCATACATAAGTACATAGTTCGATAATGTTCAGCTAATTTATAAAACCGCGGGCACTGACGTTATGTGGAGTAGGACGTCAGCAACACACGAGGCTGAAGAGACATGACATCCCCAGCCTTTGAGAGAGATATTTTTTTTTTATACCACTTAGTTGGCAGACAAGCACACGGCCCACCTGATGGAAAGTAGTTACCGTGGCCTATGGACGTCTGTAACACCAGAGAAGTCACAGTCGCGCTGCCAACCCTGTAAGTACAGAGTTTCTGTGCCGTCAGTAGAAGACAAATCAGGACAAGCCTTTAGTCTTCCCACTTACGGCACAAATTCTCCAGTGAGCTCTGGCTACCCTACTCACCGCTGGGAACACAACACGAAGTTATTATAACCGCGGTATTCTGTAGGGCGGAGGTACTTCCCCAGTCGGACTGCTCAATCGGGCGGATATACCGCCGTGTCCTACATCCTTAAATAGATATGTATAAAGACCTTCGCGTACTGATGACAGTTCACTCAAAATAAACAGCTACAAATCAAGTTGGAGGCTGAACAAAACAGTGATTTACTGTTTCAGCTGATGTCGGCAGCTCCGTTCGCGTGGATGTCGGTTATCGCAACTCTAGGTCATTGTCTCCAGTTTTACTCAACCGATTGCGATCAAACTTACGTAGGATTTTAATTGCCATATTCTAGAACGACATCTAGTCCCGAATCTCAACGTGTCTCGGAACCCGGTGTCCGAATATTCCTTTACCTTTTGGCTTGGCTTATAATGTTTTATGAGAGTGACTACCGTCAGATTTCCCAACCCCTAGAAAAAAACTCTTAATCTCGTCCGCCACTCTACCAGTCGCATGCAGGTTAGGTTGACTTTTCCCAAGACCTTACTTCATAGGATCATTTCTATAGTAAGCTCTTCTCGAGACTTTCCCCACACCCGAGAAGAGGGCTAGATCGTGACAGATGGCCCTGGGTCGGCCGGGGTGTGCAAATCGACCCACAGGCGGCGTGCGTTTTAGTCGGTTCGAGTCCGACATAACCTCTCCCACCGGCTCCGGTGCAATATTGATAGCATGAACCTCTCTTTACAAGTCTCTTTATATTTTTTTATTATTTGATACACTGTTGATCCGTGTATATCACTGCACTTGTATTTTGTTTGTCCAATGTTTATCAAGTCTATTTTTAAAAACATTCACATTAGGAGCTTTTATTACACTTTCCGGAAGGGAGTTAGAATTTCTAATTTGTTAAATAATTAATAAACTAATAAATGGTAATAATAACTCTTTCCGGGAATAATAATATCTTTTTATTGTTCACCTAAGACATAAAAACATAAAAAAAGATGCATGAAAGAACAATCATACAAGAAACGACATATCACTTTTTTTTTTTTTTTTTTTTTTTACGTGCGCAAAATCCCCACGGATACCTCCCCACCGGAGCCGGTGGAGGAGGTTATGTCGGACTCGAACCGACTAAAACGCACGCCGCCTGTGGGTCGTTTTGGTTGCCGAAGGTGAGGTTGACAGGCATATCCCTCGCACCCTACGATATGTGATTTCTTGTGACATTGAAGCATGATTTAGGTTTTATTTTAAACAGTTTGTGGATGATATAATAATTGTTTTGTGATATATGTCTCATTGATTTAACTAATATTACATTTTCTAGTTTTCGATCAATCAACAGTGTCCTATTCAGCATAGAAAGTAAAGAAAAAGTATTCCCATCCTTGTCATTATTTTCTTGAACTCGAGAGTCGGAGTTCGATGAATGACCTCCGCCCCCCATGAGCGCAGGCCTGAGTGACGGTTGAAGCTGTCTGCCACCTTGGCACGTAAAATAAGACTAATGATGTTAAAGGTGTATTCATGGGGCTATCAGCAGGAAAAATCTCAGGGTTCGATTCTCTGGTCACAGGTAAAGCGTCAATTAAACGAGTTGGGTCATTACGTGATCTTAAATTCCAAGAGTTTGGTATAAACTACCGCTGCTTATACTTTTGTCTTTTTATTTTAATTAAAAAAAAAACTATATTTAAAAAACCGACTTCATAAACTAAAAACTATAAAATAACATAATAAAAATAAGAGAAAAATTACTGAATTTACAAATTTATTGTTCTGTTGTATTAAATAGTAAGGATTTTAACCTGGCACTTTCGATGTTTGTCTCTACAGGTCGATGTCTAATGCTGGTTGGCTTCTCGTCATTGACGTAGACGAGATTGTTCTACCGCGGAGAGAGCGAACCTTACCGGCGCTGCTTACCGCCTTAAGCGCAATGTATGACCCACCGTCGAAGGCGCCGGGAGCATTTCTATTTAGAAATGCTTTCTTTTATCTGAATCCTGATCTCCGAGCTAAAAGCTTTGAATTAAGAGGGAGTGGGAGAGCCTTCTCTCACCTTTAAAATAAAGTGTACACTACTAAATTTCAGAAACACAACTAAAAAGTAGAATAAATCATTGCGATATTTTAAAGCACGTGTTTCCTTTTTCCTACAGTCCCGGGTCCTTTTTCGCGGTGAGCTCGCGGACGGCGCCGCCGTCACGTGCTATGCGGACGACTCGCTAGTGACGGCGAGCGGGGCTACATACCGCGAAGCGACCCTGAGGACCACGACCGCGGTTGCTCAAGTCGTAATAAATTTAAACATTCACGTAGACTGGACAAAATATGTTAGAAGTATTGCTAAAATCTACGCACATTGCTTAGAATATTAAAATTTGATGAATGTATCAATAGGAGTTATAAAAAAAATTGAGATCCAATAGATAGGATTTGCCTTTTATTATACAACATTATAGTTATTAAATAATAATTTAGAAAATAATAAATAAAATTATAAATATCACAGTAGATTAACTGCCAGCTAGTTCCTACCATGAATCGCCGTATGAATAATATGAAACAAATTAGGTAGAAGATAACAAAGTTGGAATTATAACGAACGTGAGCTGGACAGTTTTGGTCAATCTTGTGAATTTGGATGTGAAGTTTTATAGACATGGTTGGTACAAGAGTGAATTAGGGAACACTGAACTACAGAACAAGAACCTGGTAAGTGCGAGTCTGACTCGTTACAGAGTGTTCAGTACTGATTTTTATTTAGAACTCGGCTCTTAGCATAAGTATCGAAAAATATGAGCTGTAGCCTCACTTTGACAATATAAAAATATAAATTGTGAGAAAATTATAAATTTACAGTTGCTCTGCTTGTCCCTTTGGGAAATTACTGGCGTGAATATATATGTATAATTTTTTAATGTAAACTAAATGATTTTGAAGGTTTTGACAGATCATACGGAACAGCAAATTTATTTCTAATCGAATTGAAATCACACGTTTGTCAACCGTTACTGTGTGTGTTGCGCCCCGTTTATCTATCCTCAAAATCACCCAAGAAACGCATATAATGCACATTCTAGGTCAAAGATATATTATATACAGTTTGTGAAAAAAATAGCTTAACATTAAAAGCTAAAATATTTACAAAGGCTTTCTCTTTATCACGCACAGGCACGTGGGACCGAATACAATGATTTTTTTTATACCACTTAGGTGGCAGCCAAGCACGTGGCCCACCTGATGGAAAGTGGTCACCGTGGCCTATGGACGCGTGCAAAACCAAGAGAGTCACACTGATTGGTGTTTTTTTTTTATACCACTTAGATGGCAGACAAGCACACGGCAAATTGGCGTGTCCTAGTAAAAAAAAACTTTAGATACGAGATCCACGCGAGCGGAGCCGCAGGTGGAAGCCTAGTGATATTACAATTTTGTTTATTATGGTTTTTATTCATTGCGGCTTCTCAATAGTGTCGTTTCTCTGTATCGAATTTTAATAAAATTCAGTATCAAAATAAACGGGATATTTACCATGTTTCATTGTTTTGAGTTTCCGATATTTCGGTGCTGTTGCAAGCACCAAACTCAAAACAATGAAATATGGTAAATATCCCGTTTATTTTGATACTGAATTTTATTAAACTTCGAGATGTGAGTGACCATGATAGTTTAAATACCTATGTTTAACAAAATTATCATATTTAAGTAATTATATTATTTAATATTTGTCGGTCTCTTTGTTTGTATTTACATATTGTTTGGATGATTTTATATTGTTATTAGATTAATATTTTCAATACAATGTGATATTGTTCGAGAAATAAATGAATATGAATATGAGGTGTAAAGCGAACAAAAGCGTGTCAAATAGATTACGATAATGATTGAAGTGTTCATCGCTGATAATAATATAGCCTATGTGTTATTTTGATGTAGGTAAAAGCTATATTTTTGTAGTTTCATTTAAATCCAGTCAGTAGTTTTTACGTGAAAGAGTGATAAACATCCTCACATACAAACTGTCGCCTTTATAATATTAAAAATGTCACAAAAAAGTCATCTGTATCACAGGCACTTTTGTAATATATGAATATAACATAATGAATAGGTGTGAAATATGCTAATAAGTTTAATGTGGGACTTGATTCAAATGCAACCAGGAACTAAATTGACAAACTTAAAACTCCATATTTAATTATGGTTGTCACCTTTATGTTATTTTAATGCTCGTTCGCTAGCTTTTAGAGTTGTTTATAGCATTTGTTAGGTTAATTTTTCCGAAACCGCTCGTAAAATAAGACCCTTATTTAGCTATATTTACTTTGCACCTATTTGTATGCATGAATATGGGTATTTGCATTGGTCTGGGTCTTTCTATATATAATATGTATGTATTTATAAAAAAAAAGTATTTAAGTATGTTTATCCAAATACGGTGATAGTTCATTACCGTAAAAGCCTAGTAGCGGAAATTTCTTTCGTAATGCACACCTGGTTCCTGGCAGAGGCAAAATAAATGCTTGCGTATTAAGTATTTTAGTTGGTTGAATATTAGAAGCAGATTGAGAGTAGCACTTATCACGGAAAAACTACGAGGAAATCGTTTGTCCTGTCGCAATGGCTGAACCATAGAGACCTGGGCAAATCCTGCCCTAAACGAAAATTGAGTCAGAAAAAGTCACTTGTGAGATGGTAAAAGTGCATACTTTGATTAATTAAATATATAGGTATTTAACAAACAAAATGACTTTATATTCCTCCCGTACAAAACGTCAATTTCATATTGCAAGGACCTAATATTTTGGCTACCAATCCCTGGTCCAACTGGTTCCGTTCAGCTGGCCGGGGTCCCTACCATGAACGCTTAAAACAGGTCAATAATGGAACTGTTGTCACACTACCTACTGGAAATGTAACTTTGTAGTCCTACATATTTATATGGGATTACATAGTTGTTTGTGCATTTAGTAAATTACTGCCGTTCAAATATTGACCTGTTTATATTTGCCTTTAAAGTAATAACATGTAAGAAATCATATTTCATTAAAAGTCTACGTTCTTTGTGTTCGTGACAGACAATATAAAGTAACAGTGTCAGTGCTCGCGAATTTGTGAAAATAAACCGTACAATAATGCGCGTAAAAACTTACTTTGGGAATAAAGGTATTTAAACTATCATGGTCACTCACATCAGTATCAAAATAAACGGGATATTTACCATGTTTCATTGTTTTAAGTTTCCGATATTTTGGCGCTGTTGCAAGCACCATGATCACAGAGGAACTGGAGACCCGTAACTTAATTTTAATGTGCCTACTGTTTTGATTTGATGTACCTGCCAACTGTTATATTGCCTACCTGTTTGTATTTGGTGGGGTGCCCGCTGTGTGGGGCTTGAATAAAATATTTTTCTTTCTTTCTTTCTTTCAAATGAACCAAATTTCGTGAACCTGTTCCATCTAATCTTACATCTTTTAGACACGTATATTGCATCTAGATCGCGAGACAAAAAAGGCTCTGGCGCGCGCACATTGTTTAGTAATAATAAATCTATGTTTGGTGAATTTGATATTGAGCAGTCAGTGGGAAGATCAAAAGCTTGTCGTGAACCGGTGGTCCATTTAATAAACTGATATTCATGTTCCTTTTTTGTTGACGTTTTGTAAGTGCCGATATAATGGTCTATACAGAATAAATGATTTTGGACTTTGACTTTGCCCGCGACTTCGTACGCGTGGAGTGAGTTTAACTATCATACAAACTACCATCCCCCGTTTTAACCCCAAAAGGGGTTGATTACTAAGGATACATTAGTAGTACACATCATCTATAAAGCATACATTTTATATTACAAGTCTCTTACTTAAAAATTATGAACTTTCATACATACTTCCTACCCCCGTTTTGCTACACATTGTGACAGTTTCAAAAGTTTTTCTTACACAAATATACATTAATGTTGTCACTGAGTCGCTTATGAGATGGAGGTAGGACATGACGATATTTGCGTCCAATTGAGCAGTCCGACTAGGGAAGGACCGCCGCCCTGCAGAATACTGTGACCATATTATTACACCTCATATTGTGTTCCCGGCAAAAACTTTTCAGTGAGCTCTTGCTACCCTAATCACCGCCAGGAACACAACACAATGGTGACCCTCTTTTCTGAGACTTTGCCTTCAGCTTACCTTCAGGCAAGGCGAAGTCTAATTGACATGTTCTATATATTAAAAAAAACACGAGGTTATGAAGGCCGCGGTATTACGTAGGGCGGAGAGACTTCCCCAGTCGGACTGCTCAATTGGACGGAAATACCGTCCCATCCTACCTCCTCGAACGACCTCAAAGCTTGGACCCTTATTTATGTGTAGAAATATCTACGGCTACCCTCGACCCGGAGGAGATATAAATAAATGTCCAAAATTCATTATGTATCCGCTCTCAAACTCCCAATGTCAAAATGTTATTACGATTTCAATATAAAGAGGACGTTTTTTTTTCTGGACAATTTTATTACGAGAATCGTTGATATACAAAAAACCCTACTAATATTCCCGCTAATGGGCAGGTACTGTACTTATAAAAAATAAAGATGGCGGAGACTTGACGCCAGATGTTGCTTCAGCCGATTTTGAACCATGTGTAGTGTAGCGACCGCTTTCATTTCACTTGATTAATTTTAGTCGACAGATTTCACTAGGCATATCGTATTTGGTAGTGCAGTAGTGTTCATCCGGTGACGCACGGGTTAACGTGGGTCAATTGTTGACAGTGTGAGACACATTTTCACGTGGAAATAGTACACGAACAGATTTCCAATTAACGAGATATGCAACTCCTGTTTTGGACATCTCCTATATAATATACGCTTGTACTTCTCAAGATTTAAGGGAGCAGTATTATGACGAATTGCTAAAATTTTACCATAATACACTTTCGAACCAGATAAGTAGAAGATTTGAAAAAGAAAAAACCACACCCAATATGACGGCCATCTTTAAAATGCCTGAGGCGGTGGTATAATATTGCTACTGTGAGTTCGTTCCAATCTATTTGCTTATCCCTTGATCATTCCCTATTCAAACATTAATTGCCCCATTAAATGCATATCCATAAATACATAGATATGTGCCTACTTCTTCAGTTGAATCGTTTGATAAATACATTGAAAGGAAGGTCTTACTCTTTCAAAAAAACTTAATTATATGAGTCTGTTTCATCCTTCTAAGTAAGCCTTCTACATACATATATACATAGGCAGAGTTGAATTAACACCCACATTTCACCAATCATTGAATTCGGGTTCGATCCCAGGTTTTACCATGGCACACACCAATGACTTTTCGATGCTTTTCGAAGTTGTGTGTATTTATCGCAGTTTTATAAGCGCCCGGTTAATGGCAATAGGCTCGCCACCTATTACATTGGGACCTAAACATAAACTGGCGAAATGTGGGAAACAATACATTCTAGGGAAAAGTTTTATATAGCAACAGTTTTTCCTGTCAGTTGGTATTTTATAGTCTTCAAAAACGTCTTGATACTCATGTAATGATTTCATTTTCGAATTTTTCTCAACCATATAGCCATTTTGGTCCCAGATGATAACAAGTCTTCAGTCAGCTTACTGGAGTAGAATGACGATAGCGCGAGATTCCACGCTCTCATTTTTCATGCAAAATTTATCGTGTGTTTGCCTTTGTTCGCCTATGTTCTCCTGGTGTCCACGCTCTAAAGACGAGCTTTGATTCACAAATTATGAAGAAGATGGGTAGTGGCCACGAGGTTATTATAGCCGTGGTATTCTGTAGGGTGGAGGTACTTCCCCAGTCGGACTGCTCAATTCGGACGGGTATACCGTCGTGTCCTACCTCCTACAATTATGATTAACGCTAAGAAGTTTATTTATTCGCACGAAATGATATATAGCCACCTCAAATCTTGGACATAAAAACGGAAATTTAAAAAAAAACTTGTGATTGTCAAAACTGACGTCATAACTCAAAATGGACGAGCGTGTACAGTGGTGATTGTACGTTTGTGACATAACGTTTTATCTATCTTGTAAGTAGACACGAAATTTTTAAGTAAGTTCGTGAAATAATAAATTTAAAAAGGGCTGTGTATTATGTGTTTTGCGTGATGTCACGTAACTTGGGTACACCTGTGAAACAGTAGATAATATCTCATTCAGGAGATATATCGTTAATGGTAAAACTTAGGAAGTTTGGGACAGTTACTTCGTTCAGAAATGCTACAGTGACGTACAGTCAAGTTGATTTTGGCACAAAAGACATTCTTAATGTCAATTTGACGCTTTGTTGACGTTTTGCACTTTAACATTTAAGTGTTGACTGAGTTGAGTTTGTGTAATTTTCTTTGATAATTTATTTTAAGGAAGTGAGTTCGAGCGAATGTAACGCCACGTTGTATGGTAATACTTATTCTCTGTCATAAGAAAAGGTCAGACTTCAAGTCATTAGAAGCGTCGACCATACGCTTTGCAATCTCCCTGATGCGGGCGTTCGGACCCCACAGGCGAAATGATAAAGCATAGATCGAAAACATTCGTTTAAGTGATAATTTAATGTCATTTTATAAAAAAACCTTTAATAAAAAGAAAACCGCGGAAGCCTAGTGGTATGGGTAATGGACTGCTGAGTCGAGGTCTCGGGTTCTATCCCAGGTTTTACCATAGCACACACCAATGACTTTTCGATGCTTTTCGAAGTTATGTCTGTATTTATCACAGGTTTATAAGTGCCCGGTTAATGGCAATAGGCTCGCCACCTATTACGTTGGGACCGGTTCATACGTCTCTAAAATTATAGTTACATTCTGTAGTGCACATATTTTGAAAAAGGGACATTTTGAGAAAAGGACATTTCGCGAGAAGGACTATTTGAGAAAAGGACAAATTGAGAAAAGGACATATTGAGAAAGGACATTTCGAGAAAAATTTACATATTCACAACCATTATCTGTATGTAGTATTTGCAAATTATGTTTAAATTTGTTCACCACCATTGCATTGTATTTCATAAAGCATTGAAATACTTCACTCTTAAGCTTCCAAAACAATACATTCTAGGGAAAAGTGACATACAACCACGGTTGTCCTTGATATTTTCTTGTTTAATACTTTTAGAGTGTGATTTTTTAGCAGTTGGGTTTGTTGGGCAGTTTTTATTACATAAATGAAATTTAAAATCAAATAATCAGGTAACTTCCTGCACAATAATTGCTAGGGCTACAAGTGAAGTCGGTTTGGGACCTAAAGTACTTGGTGGAACTCCATCCCGTATACCTACGCGAATACCGTTAAGAATCGCAATAATATTTTTGAAATTAAAGTCATTGTTCATTAGCTTTTACCTCCATATATAAGACCAGATAATCTTCCTCTCTCATGCAGTGGTGCCCATTTTCCAAGAGAAGTATGTATTCCAGGAACAATACAGGCTTGAGTTAGGCCTTGTACCCCAACGAATTATCATTCCGTAACTCTTGAATCCAATTTACTAATAAGTCCAATCTCGAAAGTGCCTTGATCTGACATAATTCATTAATAATTCAATTCAGAAGCGGCTTTAATCTTCATATTTTACGATAACAATAACATCAATCTATATTGTTTTCCAATTTTGTATTCAAGCTAAATAAAATGGGGTTCGTTAAATCTAAAATTTCAATTTAGATCTAATGTTTCAAAATTGATTAGATCTATATGGATCTAATGATCCCCATTTTAACTTGCCTTAGTCATTATAAGGTTGAAAAAGAAAAATTTTCTGCCCCAGCAATTGTCTCTGGGTTGAACATTCGGTAGAGCTATTCTTTTCCTAATAAGAATAGGTGTATCATATTTACTTCACATTCCTCTTTCCAAGTCATTTATTCTTCATTTCTTTGCTTCCGCCTTCTCTGTAGATGGCAATGCAAAACATATTTATTTGGCATTATCTATCTATAAAGTTTATTTTAACACAGTCGTTGCTCAGGTCGCAGGTATAATCTTCTTCGGTCGCTTAAGCCTCGCTGTGTTCGTTATCGATCTCAAAGACAGAATGACTGGTGTCGCTATGCGAGCGTGTTTTTATACCTCTCAATTAGGAGGGTCGAATCATCTAGAAAATACGCAATTATCATCACATATGGTGAATGTTGAAATTTAAACCTTGAGGACTGTTGACGAAGATGATGTAAGTAAATTAATTGGAAGTATGAAGTCTAATGCAATGGGTGTGGATGATATCTCCTTGGATATGTTGAGGATGACTCTCCCTCATACCCTCACTGCAATAACAAACATCATAAATAAATCCATCACCATCTCTTAGTCGCCTTGTATGACACCGAGATGGGGTGTTCCGAATTGTACTCTGCCACGAACCATGCAGTATCATACAATTCATGATCACAATTAATAATAATATCTGTTACATCTTGGCATGATGATAGAAGTTATGTATGAAACTATATCTCATAAGCTCTACAGAGTTAAGCTTTTCATAAAGTCTTTGGATACAAGCGGTGACAGTGCTAACGCTAACATGAACAGTTGAGGTATACGAATATAGATCAAGCTGCCTTTGTAATAGATTGTATTTTACATTTATTAATGAGCAATAAATCTTCACGCTTTAAAGATGTTTATCAATGAATGTAGATTGGGATGACGATGCCTGTGCGTGCTACAAAATCTAAATAAATAGGTACACATATTGATAACTCACTTGTACTTTTCCACATTACTTTATTGCTTATTACACCTGACCGGTTTCGCCTTAATTTTCGGTTAATTTTCATCTGAAATTATTCACATTTGACATTGTTAATTTTCATCTAGTCATGAAAGAGAATGTTTCATGTAAGGGACTATACTCTACTTAAGTAAAGGTAATCTTGTAGCGAGTTTTCATAATAAAAACACATACTAAACAAATAAATTAGGCCAACTAACTAGTAATTCGATTTCGGTAAAGCCAAAGCGGGTCAGCTTGTCTTCTTTTAAAGGCAAAAAAGAACGTTACTAAGCGCAGTACCAGATCAAGTTTGTTATGCACATGCGCTCTATGTGGAAGCCGATAGGAATCGGGTTATGGGGATATTGTTAATGACCACTATAATGCGGCGTAAAAATAAGGAACAAGCTTGTCATATCATACAGGCCATAATATGCGTACATTGACAGTTCAAAGACAAAATTGCCATTAACTCACTCACACTCGTATTTGGCAGTTTACCCACGGAGCCCTAAATACATAAAGTGATGGTAATGAACTGAGTTTTAACAGTTGCTAATAACGCGGTATCTGATAAATGACTGGAGACGTACACTAAACTTTCTCCACAATTATTCCAAACGCGTTAATTCAATATTAGTTTAGCATCGTTCTCGGGTGACGTATAACTGCGGCTGACCCTATGGTCTGACATTAATTTTTGAATAAGCGTATTTTTCAAATAAGTTAAATATTTATAGTTGGTTATTTGTAAGTGATTATTTGTAATAGGTGTACTAAATCCTATTAAAATCATTTACTTTACTTTAATTCTTTATTGCACAAAATCAGAACTCCGAGGTAATGATTAATAGGGATAACTGGGGGCATTCGTATTGCGACGTTAGAGGTGAAATTCTTGGGAATTTTATGAAGGGAAACTGAATTCTGCCATGTATAATGAAGTCATTTTACACCATCTTGAAAACGAGATGGACGAATGGCCCCTGTCGGAATTACGAAAAGTTCATTTTCAACAAGATGGTGGCATACGACCACGGCTATCCTTGATATTTTCTTATAAACCCGACTACTGAAAAATTATTAGCTTAGTTGGTACGTATTTTAATTTTATTTTATCGAAATTTAGCTATTCCTTCACAGCTCTTTAGTATGGAAATTAGTGTCACTAGACTCTATGTGTGTAAATGTCTTTGTGAAATAAGTAAATATATACGACAAGCCTATAAATCCCCGAAAGGGCTATGTATGCACCCACATTTCGCTAAATATTATTTTCTATCTCACATAATAGTGGGAGTACCTTAACATAAACTGAAAAATGTTGAGTTCCCCGATTTTTTTGCACAATCACCCACCTGTCAAAGTTTGGAATTAATCATCCTTTTAATATATACCTATTAAAAGCATGTGGGTAGGTATAACATTCCTTCGGGCGGCTCGAGAAATTGAATTTTCAAAATCAAATATTTTTTAAACTATTTGTCATAAGAATATTTAACTTAAGAGTTCATTATATTATTATACAGTGGTCAATTTTCGATAGTAAAAAGAATAGTCAAATAGCCAATTGTCATAGAAATTGTGCTCGAATATTTTGTTTTACCATGGCACACACCATATTTAATTAATTAATAAATAATAATAATTTTTCGATACTTTTCGAAGTTATGTGTGTATTTATCGCAGGTTTATAAGTGCAAGGTTAATTGCAATAGGCTCGCCACCTATAACATTGGGACCTAAACATAAACTGGCCAAATGTGGGCGCTTATTCTTTGTACAGCTGTAGAAACCGCGATCGGGATTATGCGCGGCCTGGTGAGGCAGCCTCCCAAAGTGGTTAACCCCAGTTGGGCCCCTGTACTATACCGCGGGCGGCCAGCGGCACCACCGTTTCTACAGGTCTCCCTGTTCGGCGCATCGACCCACGCCATCCCCACTAGACTACGCCAAGACCCACTGGTCCCACTAAGTTTATGTTTAGGTCCCAATATAATAGGTGGCGAGTCTATTGCCATTAACCGGGCACTTAAAAATCTGCGATAAATACACACATTACTTCGAAAAGCATCGAAAAGTCATTGGTGTGTGCCATGGTAAACTTGGGATCGAACCCGAGATCCACCACGAAACTTCTGCTGCCTAGCTGTAAAACTTCTGTCCATCAAAATAATTCACATTATATGACAGCCAAAATTTATAACCACTAATCCAGACCCATTAGAGAGCTAACCTTCAATAAATTTAAGAAAACACTAACTACCTGGCTGATTGAGAAGTGCAAAGTGTATTGTGCAGGAATTGTGCTTTTGGTTCGACGGTAAACATCCCGTCGAACCAAAATTTGTTCCATCGACGTTGCCGTGGTATAATCGATCAAAATCGAGTGAAAGTGAAGTGGAAAATTAGCATAAGAAGCATTTTAGATTAAGTAGCCTTTAATTTTTTTTAAATTATGAAGTTTTCACAATATTTTTCTTAGAATAAGATACGTTGTATTTTAGTTTAAGTAGCTTTAAAATTAAATCATTATATTTATCGATATAGAATTAATAAATTATATGAAGTTTTCAGAAAATACCTGAGTTTTAAATACCACTTTATATTACCGCCTCACGTGTTTCCTTCTTCCTAGTCCCAGGTTGACTAGACTGACAGGCACTGTTCAGTGAGTTTTTCGTTCGAAAATGCTGTTAGACCTGATTGTAATCCTGACATGCTTTTTTTGTACAGGCAACAAGAAACCGTTCCACACGAACCTCGCGTCTGCACGATTCGCTAGCGACATCTGAAAAACAATCAAAATATAATTGGTGTTGAAATGCACGCACCGATACGTTTCGTTTTTACTTTTTACAGATATACCTAAGAGCAGACACCATACTTGAAACTGGCAAAAGCTCTAGAAAAATCTTGGAAGGATATCCTAAAAGAAGCTGAAGCGGCGCTCGCTTTGTACGAAAAAGAAAAAGAAGGGCTAAAGGAACGCGGCGAGTGGTCTCAGCTAGATATATTTGTTCGGGGGCAGGAATAAAACGTGCATTTCCTACGATTATGTTTTTTATACCACTTAAATGGTAGACACATCCCACCTCTTGGAAAGTGGTTACTGGTGGCTAATGGACGTATGCAACACCAAGGGCGTCATACTCGCGCTGCCGACCCTTTTCTTTTAAGTGCGAAAAATCGCACGATCCTCACATAACACGATTCCTACGGCTTCCCTTTGAGTATATTTTAACTTTGGGAATTTATTAAGCTGTTTATACAATTGATATCTGTAGTTATACTGTGACCCGACTTAGTAAATTTAATCCATTCTTAGAAGATACCGGTGGAATTGATTACACAATTGTTGAAACAATTCCCAGCTTGTTTAACTTAACGACAAACCTGTCGCAACCGCAATAAAATCACCAAAACGGCCTTATAGTCGGCCTACCCGTCGCAATGCGAGAGGCGTGGGCGTATACTGTAATAAACTGCACCGACTGGCTTTTTGTAGTTAACACATGCAAAGCACGGATTCTATCATTTAATTTTGTTTTGCCACTCAATCACCACAGTCACTAATGAATGGAAATTAAACAAGGTCGACTTGACTGTCTCGTGCGAGTTTTATTATTCAATCGTGAGCGGTTAGTGTGTGAATTGATGTGATATTGAGTCTGCAGGAAAATACCCAATTGTTTCTACAGCCGGAGTCAGATTGAAACTTATTAATCCAGTCAATATTTGTTGAGCGTTAGTTAATCTGTTGTAATTGGCTTTCGACAAGTTTGAAGAGGGTCGGTGTTTACGTTATTGCCTGAGCTATGATTGCTAGATTTGTGCTCTAAAACCTTAGCACCCTGTGCTATCCTCAAAAGGAACTCAAAAATGCATGAGTACATTTTGTGATGTGAGTGAGGTCAAGATAGATTAGGTATACAGTATTAAACACACTGCACGAGAATCAGGATTTTTTTATTTAAACGTAAGTTAAATTCTGGGCTGTATATATCTGTCTGATATTAAACAGCCCTATCCCTTAGTCGCCTTGTATGACAACACATGGGAAGAGATGGGGTGGTCCAAATTCTACTATGTTCTACACCTACCTGATGTACTCCAGCATAACCCTCACTTGACAGTTGGGGTTCACCAGCAACGTCTTCTCAACTGATGTGTCTGTCTCCGTTGAAGCCCGACGCAAGAAATGCGATAATTCGGCGCGGGCGCATCTTTGTATGCAACGAATATAAACATTTTGACAGTGACATAGACATAATCAAAGAGAATACAATACTACGTAAGACATAATAATAGACTTTTGAATACAGACTATATAATTATAATCGAAATCGACATAAACCATTGGAAAATGATTCTTTCGCTGGTTCTGTAGTGCCAAGCCAGCAGAGATATATATCGGTATTTTGGCAGAATTAATGGAGGACGTAGCACAGGTTTCAAAGATCTCGCAGAGCTTAAATCTCTAACAGAATTGAATGATCTTCTGAGAAATCAAATCAAACCTATGAAATCAAGTATACGTAATATCGCAGCCACCTGGTGAGCAGGCAGGTGGGGTCGAAGGTCTCTTGGAGGTCGTAGAAATCTTTAATTGAAGGATATACGTCTTCTGTGTCTCCTAAAAGTACATAAAGTTGATTAGTATTTTAGTTTGAGCGATTGTGGGGTTGTTCGATGAAATTCCGAGTCCAATTGAAAATTAGATAATACATAATTAGATCACTATTTGGCAAAGGTTAAAGGTTAAGATTAGTGATAATGTGGATCGATTTTAGATTTTTGAGGGTTTAAATGGTTTATTGATATGCTTTTTTTCGAGCGATTGAACCATTGCTTTAAATGCCGAGATTTATGTTCCTACTATCAGAAACAGTTGTTCTATTTGAAATTTGAAAATTGTAAGGATTTGACAGAAGTTATGACTCGACTAGGTAAAAGCGGTGCTCCATTCGCATGAGCGTCCTGGTTCTGTTCGCACATGTACTGAAATACATTAAATACAATAATTACTTCAATTTATTACGGAATCCTCATTGCGCGGTTACATTTATGGATGATAATTGAAAGTGTTTAACTTTTTAAATCTTTACTATTCATATTTTATTCAAATATCAATGTTAAGAAATCATCAAAATAACAGTATTTTGATTTAAGAAATCATCAAAATAAGTACAGCATTTTATATATGGGTTGAGCACATTGCACAGCTGGTCGCAGGTCTTGGATGTTCCCTGACTCCCTGCTGCGGTCTTCCCATGCGCCTACAATATGGGGTTATGGGGGAGTGGCTAGAGAGGCCACACGGCAGCCTCTCGTACCGTCTGACGCAGATGATCACCGAGCACGGGTTTTAAAAGATACAATTAACAGCTATTAAAAATACTTACATTTAAATTATATTAAACCATTAAATATGAATCGAAACCTTTATCCAGAACAACCTCGGCACCCACAATGAACACACTCAACTATTCTACCTTCCTCTAACTTACTCTTATGATCACGTGTCTGATTTCCGTAAACAACTCAAGTGGCTCCCAATTCGACTTCGCAGGAATGCCCATATTCTAACATTGTTATATAATGTATTGTTTAATCCCAACACTCCCTCTTATCTCAAAGAACGATTCCAGTTCCTCTATGACACACATACGAAATGCCTGAGAAAAAGGCGGTCATGTGCGAATCGGGCTCTCACTCCTAGAGTTCCGTACAAAATTGTATTCAGGGACGAACTTATGGTTACATAAACCGTAGGTAATATATTTTGATTGCGTTAACTTAAAAGTTTCAAGTCGTTACAGACTTTGAGTATATGGTGTGTCAGTAGTATGACAATGGTATTTTTTTGACATAAACTTATTAGACTTGGGGCCATGGATAAGCACATACCTTTATAATAGCCTTCTTTTAGAACATATAATAATATTTACTTTTTGGTCTCAGTCTAGCTCAAGTCCTGGTCTAGACTCACCGCCTTATCGAGATTTATGACGTACCAAATACATTTCAACGATATGAATACATTCGATTACCATTTCGTTTTGTTATTGTTAGAATACATTATTTATATTCCCTGTTGAAGGATTGCTAACACATCAATTCGGTTTCTAAATAAATAAGCGAGCTCCGGTGTCTAACACAGCGAGCTTAAGCGACCGAAGAAGATTCTACCTGCGACCTGAGCAACGACTGTGGACTACTGTGAACTACTGAGCGACTGGAACTGTTGAAGAGCACCGTCATCGTCATTGGACTAGGTAGGTAAGCATGACTCACACACAGATTAAATAACATGGCTAGCACTCTTGGTAGATGAGGGCCCGCATACTTCAGGTGCTCAATACTTAGACTATCATGACCCGGGGACTTGCCTCTAGACATAGTACACGTACGGTCCAGTACGCATTATTGTCATGAACATCCTAGAGCTTTTGCAGATGCGTAGAGATGTTACGTCCTTGACAGTATTACACCGTCTGTACCATGGTGAATGTTCTGATGAGCTCTTCCAATTAGTTCCACAAATGCGAGACACTTTAAAGTCATCCGGGACTCGCTCTTCCTCCCACATACGAGCAAAAAGTTTCCAAACCAACATCTACAACTCCCCGCCGCCGTATTATAACAGCTCTCCCGGTATAAGGTCAATACCAACCGCTCACAAATGCGCACGCATAGATTTTTATATCTATATCAGATGTATAATCCATTGCATGACTCACTACACTACTGCTTTATTGAATATATTAATTTCATTTTCAAAAAGAAATTATTTGTTTCAGTTAAAAGATGTTGAAAATTATTTATATTGGACCTACATCTAATTGATAAAGCAAACTAAAATATTTGCTTTTACCTTTTCTAGAGAATCTTTGAATGAAATAAAATCAAACGGTGTCGATTTAAAAAGCTTTCATACTCAGCCCCTAAATGTGTTAACTTAAAACGCGGCAGTAAACGAGTGATAGTGACATTAAGTTGATGATCACGGAAGAACTGGAGTACAGTTGAACAGTGAAACAGTTTTTTAGAAGTAAATATATCGATCTACCCTCTTTCAAGTTCTCTTACTATGCGTATCTGCACTACCACTGGTTTCACTCTCACTACAAACTCGAACCTGATCTCGATC
The DNA here is from genome assembly GCA_963662185.1 of Eilema griseolum. Classification (NCBI taxonomy): domain Eukaryota; kingdom Metazoa; phylum Arthropoda; class Insecta; order Lepidoptera; family Erebidae; genus Eilema; species Eilema griseolum. The sequence continues at coordinate 4,904,015 of OY759251.1, forward strand.
ACGTTCACGTTCACGACACACAATGCTTACTGTAGTGCGGCAAAGAATTCAGAAAGAACACATCAATTCATTAATTCATTACCTCTCCGTGATAATAACTGCTGAAAAACAAGCGTAACGTCGGGCTCAATACAAATCCATACTAATATTAAAAACGCTAAAGTAATCTGTCTATATGTTACGCTTTCACGTACGGTATTTTAATTGAATAGCGTTTTTGCAAAACACACAGGTTTAAATCCAACGTAACTTCCCCCGATGGCCCACCGGGGCTGTATCCAGGGGGATACTCGCACGAAAAAAAAACGTACGATTATTTATTAGCTTCAACGAAATTATATCGACTATCACTCTAGAGTTGAGCCGATGTTGTGTGGCGGTGGACTTTAGCTTTTTGGCACCTAACGCATGAGCGTGCCCACCTGCCGATGTCTTTGTTCATGCCTGCCCAGAAAAATCTGTCTGTAACCATGCGCCTAGACGTTCTAATACCCGGATGGCTAAGGTTGTGTATTACGATCCCTCCTTATTCCTTTTTAAGTCGGAAACATCTCTAAGTATGTGTAACATTAATATATAGGTATCAAAATAAACGGGATATTTACCAAGTTTCATTGTTTTGAGTTTGATACAGATGTGAGTGACCATGATAGTTTAAATACCTATATGAATACATAGGTAATAAACTTAGATCCGTCGCAATCGAAAGAATGCTATTGAACATATAAAATACAAAATGTAGAGAAATCCAATTTTATAATATAACTACCTACAAATTTTTACTAGTTTCGCTTAATTTATCACGTTTAAAACACTCAGTAAAGTTGACTTTACGACGAAAGGTCCAATGGTTTTTAGTTTTTAGCTCATTTAGTAGACTAAAAGAATAGAATAGATCTTTATTTGCTAGAACATTGTGATAAGGATGTTACAAATTATGTCTTATGACTAGGTACATCATGTTCTGCCTAAATTGGGCATGCAAATTTTCCTTATTGTAACCTTTAAAGTTTCTTCTTTTCATTACAACAATAACAAGTATGTATTTATATTGAATTTTGTCATGTTTTTCTTTACACAGGGTCTTTTTGATAACTCCGTAGACAGGTCACAGCATTCTCACGTAAACTCCAAATAGGAAGAAAAAATATCCGGCAATTCTAAAATCACTGGATACAATTTTCATATTTAAACTGGAACACGGAGGGCTCACCGATGCCAGACATTGTCATACCTATACGCCTCGATAAAAATCAACTTTTTTGATTTAAAAATGTTCACAGATATACAAAATAAAATTAGTTATTCTTGTTTATTTAAAAATAACAGTATGGTGCCTAAAAAAAAATTGAAAGTTTTAGGCGAATATAGTCTTCATTTTCGCATTATTAAAATAATATTTATTTAGTGCGACCGCGCTAGCCTAGTGGTATGGGTAATGGACTGCTGAGACGAGGACTCGGGTTCGATCCCAGGTTTTACCATGGCACACATCAATGACTTTTCGATGCTTTTCGAAGTTATGTGTGTATTTATCGCAGGTTTATAAGTGGACGGTTAATGGCAATAGGCTCTCCACCTATAACATTGGGACCTAAACATAAACTGGCGAAATGTGGGTGGTAGCACGTCTTCCTGCCCCTCGGGGATATAGCCGTGAGTTTATGTTATATGTATGTTATGTTATGTCATTTATTTAGACGCCTTGTCAGAATCAGAAGGTCGCTATCTGACTTGTACATATATAGATATCAAGTTACTTAAAAGGATTTTCAGACTAAATTATCTTGTTGGTATGGTCTGAGTTTATCGTCTTGAGGTTGGGTATCCATGTTTAAAAAGAAAATGACAAGGTTTCTCATAATCTTATTATAAATCTGCCTGTCCCGAAACGCATTTATTAAATCACACCTCAATCTTACGAAACAAGTTAAGCTTGTACTCGCATAAATATTTCTTGAATTTGTCATTCTGCCTGGAATATCCCATGCAGTAGGACAAATTTCAATATATTTTTGTCAAGAGAGATTTGTTTTGCATTCACGAAGAAATATTGTTTTCATTTATGATAAAGGTGATTTGGTATTTTTCAAACTTCGTCTTCTTTGCAAATAAAATTGAATAATGTTTAATACTCAAATTGTTAGTTTGATTATTTTTAATTATAGGTAGGTACTAGATTTATAACTTTTAAGGGCTTTTGCATTTTTCAACCATGTCCTACCAAATTTTCAGATATCTTCCCAATAAACATAAATACTTTCCTACATTTATCTAGTAATGCTATTATGTATGTATTTTCTACATACATACATACATATAATTACGTATTATCCCTGGAGGGTTAGGTTAGAGGTGAATTAACACCCACATTTCACCAATAATTGTATTCGGTCCCACGTAATAGGGGGTTGAGCCTATTGCTGTATTCGACTCATGCGCTTAGAATTCCACACAGACCTGGAATGACGGATAATACTTAAAGTTACTGTTATGACACTGGAGCTATCTGTTGGGATGACGACCCGAAAAAGGTAGCTGGGGAATACTTGTTGCCAAAGGCAGAGGATAGAAGCACATGACTAGTAGTAGACAGCAATAGATTTAAATTGATTGAATGATATAAGTTTTTAGTGTGTATATTGGACCCAACCAAATCTTCCACACTATAGAACAAACTTTTTGTTCTATAGTGTGGAAGATATGTTCAACATCTAATTATTAAATGGCGGACATGAATCATAAACTACTAAGTGTCATGCTTGTTATTATATTATAATGGATTTGTTTTTTAATTAATTATGAATGACATACATTATGAGTCGGGATTTTTTTTAATTGCAATTTTAATTTGCCTAACACTGATACCATATCATACACACATACTCGTACAAAGAGCAATTATATTTTATTGCTTGGTAATTATTTCGCATGTACCTAGAGAATAAACTTTTGGAGGTAAGCGAATGGAATTTCTGATGGTTTAGTGCAGTAGTCTCCGGAGTCAGCTCCCTGAACTAACACTCTTACAAGGTTGTCTCCGACAGGTATGGTTGTATCTTCGGTAAGTTGGACTCTGAAACTAGTCGCTTCATTAAAAGTGCCAATACTCATCAGGTCATCTGAGGTGTTCAGTATTTTGCCACGGTCCTCCGTCGCTACGGGCCTGGCACCCTCTGCGGGAAAACGGCCCCGTTCAAGACGAACTTGGACAGGAGTACTACCCGAACGACATGCTTTTCAAACCGTTTATAATTTTTTTTTAGAATAGAATCGTTTTATTTGATCAAAACATGTGTGTACATACAAAAACATGAAATAGGTTAGTAATAGTTCATATAGTCCAGTCATGTTTTACTTATACATAAATTTAAAACTACCCACATGTAAGATATTGTCAAATATTGTAACAAAAAATTAAAGTAACCATTTAATTAATTCTTGTCAACTATACTTCATTCGGTTAGGCACTTAATCATGCAGCGACTTTTCAAAAATACACATATAACAAACTAGGCTAACTGACTAACTTGTGGCTCGATTAGTCTTTAAAATGAGTTTCAAAGCGATATACATTATGTTATAACCGCAATATAAATTTTGTTGAGTAACGGCGAATTCATAACATTATTATTATTATTATTGGGGAACAGGCCAGCAGTTGAAACTAAGAAGAAAGAAGAAAGCTACATCATAAGGTGTTATTTTTGTTCCCAAAATCTGGGGTCAAAAATGATGACCAAATTGTATAACTGATGTACTTATTGATATTTTTTAAAATTGTCTGTATTTCTTTTGTATAATAAACCGCATTACCATTGTATTAAAATAAAACATTAATCTAATTAAAAAAACAAACTTTTCGTGAAAATAATCGGCGGGATCGTGCGATATTAATTCTTCTGTGTTGGAAAACTGCTGTTCAATTGACACAGTTGGAGTTGTCGGTTTTAGTGAAGTTACTGAAGTCGTTGCACTTTCGTCGTAGGAATAGTCGCTTTCGCATGAAGTTGTGGTAATAGTTTGACCTAGTTTGGTACATACATACATATAATCACGCCTTTATCTCCGGGGGTTAGGCAGAGGTGAATAGACACCCACATTTCTACCAATCATTAAATTCGGTCCCACATAATATGGTGTGAGCTCATTGCCGTCCAAGATGAATACCAAATCCAAATCGGTTCATCCGTTTAGGAGCTAGTGAAGCCGCCAAGATTCGGGTGAAGAATCGTGAGTTATAAGACCGGTTTATGACTTTTATAAACGGAATGGATAGAAACAGATTTAAAAAAAGCAATAAATTATATTCCATTACATAAAGCCGGTTCTTGAAATTCGTGGGGCTTTCCGCAATTTAAAAAAAACTACAACAAAGATCAAAATTTTATATGGTAAGAATATTATTTATTAATTATAGTCTTCTCAAGGCGCCACGGTAACTACTTCTGCCACTAACCATCATGTGCACCGAATTTTTAATTGTGTAGCACTTAAGTAGTTAGTTTAAAAAATCTATAAATACAATTTGATATTAAACCATAGATCACACACAAAATTAAAACTAATTAATTTAATGTTGATTTATGTGGCGGTTCCGTCGGTTAGTCCCGTGAAGTTCCGGCTCGCGTATCAGTCGCAATCAGCGAATAGAACACAACGACTCCCTATGTAACAATAAATCTAGATTATCGGTATAGGAAATCATGAAAGCGGAGTATTTTAACCGAACTTCGTAACAAACAAGTGATACGCACTTTCATGAGTAATAACATATTTGATGCGTGTTCTATAAAAAATGAAATTCTATTAGAGCTGGTTGAATCTGAGCATCGACCAACCTACATGGATTTTATGCTTTTCTTGTGGTCTTATTACAATATTGGTTAAAAATGTGAATTATCCACCTTCAAATCGTTAGGTACATTGTAAAACACAACATTACGTAAGCGTCTCTTTGAACAGTGTGAAGGAATTCCCCGACGTGTATTGCATAGTGATTTTGATTGGAATCATTTATCCGCCATATCGAGAGAATCTACGGTGTCTTCTGCTTACATTTACAATTCATTCAAAGCATGGCCCACTCATGTCTCGTCCAAACAACATAGTGAAGGCCTACGATCGGGTCTGGCACAAAGGTCTTCTTGTGAACTTGCCATATTATGGACTCCCCGAGTGAATGTGCGAATGGATCTCCAGCTTTTTGTCCAACAGAAGCATCCAAGCCGTCGTCGACGGCAGCTGCTCGGACCGCATGAACATAAACGCTGGTGTCCCACAAGGCTCCGTGTTGTCTCCGACGCTGTTTCTGCTGCATATCAATGACATGCTGTCTGATGGCTCCATTCATTGTTATGCGGACGACAGTACCGGAGACACGTGTTATACGGGCCGTGCAAATATCCCTCAGTCCGAGGTGGAGAAGAGTCGCGAACAACTTGTGTCTAAAATCGAGACTAGAAGACTGGCAGCATTGCCACGTTGTATGGCAATACTTATTCTCTGACCTAAAAAGAGGCCAGCCTTCTGGTCACAAGAAGCGTCGACCCCGTGACCCCAAAGTCTCACCTCCAAATAATCTCCGATGAGATTGGAGTATTAGCGCTGCTTGAGTCTTGTTCCTGCATTGATTTGATTTATAATTGCGTAATCATAATGATTACGATGCACGCAAGCATCAAAGAGTACAGACGACCTTCAAAGTAATTATAATTATTTTATTTATATAAACGAAAAATGATCGACCCTTTGGGTCCGAACCAACTTCACTTACAAACTAGTATATTTCCTAATACCAACCTTGTACCAACGTCTGGCCAGTGTGGATTCAATAGGCCAAAGCCTCCCGACATTGGGAGAGGCCTGTGTCTAGCAGTGGACTGCGACAGGCTCATTGACTGATTGAATTGTGCTCAGGCAAATCAAAAATATGTTACATACATATTTTTGATTACTATTACTATTACCTATACCATGCTTGCGTTTATTCCCGTTTTTTTTATAGTACTTAGGTGGCAGACAAGCACACGGGCCACCTGATGGGAAGTAGTGACCTATGGACGGTGTGCTCCACGGTGACCATTATAGCGCACCCATGACCCGTGTATGGGAAACAGCGTCTCTGGCACTACTCGTCAGCAGATTGGGACGGACTGCGTGACTATTCTGCGTCTATCCCATGGGTTGAACGTTGCTTTGAAGGTAAGAACCCATCGGATAGTGAAAACTTCTTTAGCGGCGCTGTGTACTTTTTTTGGAACCTCTACTTAACCCTCCGGGGATAAAGATGTGATTAAATGTTCGTATGTATTAAGAAATTCAACTGTTTTATCGATTTTATTTGTATTATTGTCTGAACTAAAGGTGTGCACCTAATATCAGAACTATCAATCAAAAGAAAGGGGGGAAAACCAAAGTATTAACATTATATTGCACATTATACATACACACTATAATGCATAAGAAATTCACACACATACTTTTAAATATATTAGGTACTTATATATATTCGTATAATATATACTTATATAATATAAACTTACCTATACTTACATAATTATACAAAATAACAAAGTATTTCTAACATTAAGGTTTTACACATTACTGGCACGCTGATCAAGTCACTCATCGATGAGTGCGCTTTTTAAATAATATTACGTAGGTTATTTTTTTTTGGTATTGATAATAATAAAATTAAAGCGTCATTTGTCTTTGGTTAGCAGTTAATTATAAGAATTTCTTCAGTTATATTTTTAATTATTATTACGTAGGTTTATAGTATTTCTAAAAATGTCTCATTCAGAAAGAAGAAAGAAAGAAAGAAAATATGTTTTATTTAGAAAACACAGCGCACATTTTTAGAGGTAGTATTAACACACAGCGGAATACATAGGTTCCACTCATTATAATTATCCTTTCGTTAATTAACCCCTGTCGCATCCGAAGCTTTCCTTTCATAGTTTAGGGTCCGCTTTTTCCTGTCTAACTATGCCGCGACTGAACTTCGATAATTTCCGTAAAGCGTCTTTTTTTTAATCTAAAAATCAACTATGAAGAAATAATCTTGTTCTTAAAAAGCGCCAATAAAGGTATGATTTGTATTACCTTAATTAATCAACTAACTCTGGGAGAGGCCATTGTTATATATTAGTGAGTGAATACTATGGTCATTATTTTAAGTAAAATATAAGATTATTTTCGTCAGACTAATCAGTGTAGTTTAATATAACAAAATTAACTATGCATGTTAACCAGATACAAATAAATTTGATATGTTTAATCAGGCTTACGTTACTGAATGAGATTGTTATTTTTGTCGAGGGGTATTCTTTATCCCGGGGAGAGGGTCAGATATTAGGTTCTAACTAGAAACTGTACTAGATTTTGTATACAAATATTGCATCGTAATTTCTCTTAATACCGATGTCATCCTAAACTAAAAGCTAACAGTCTTTTGAGAGAGAAGAAACATTTGAGTCTGTTCAAGATCCTCAAGTGTTACGTCCATAGGCCACGTTAACCACTTTCCATCAGGTGGGCCGTGTGCTTGTCTGCCACCTAAGTGGTATAAAAAAACATAATGAAAGACGCAGTGTTTTGTCGTGTAAGTAAGATGAAATCACTTCGGTTTTTTCCGGTTGGGTTTAGAAAAGAAAACTCTTCCCGGACCTCTCGCCGCACAAAACTATTGGACCTGACATCTTTGTAACCACATTTAAGCAAATAAATGAATTTGAATTTGAATTTGAACGCAGCGTACCACTGTAAACAAATTGAAAAAAACCAACAATGAGTTGTACAAAAAAGAAGACTAAAAAATTATAAGTTCAAACGGTTGATATTAGGTTTCAACATAATATATGCTACGAGCGATGCTGGGGTAAGTCAGCTAGTAATTTATAAATACAGACATGACAATGAATCAGTCTTTCACAACCGCGAATCAATAGTTGAATATAGAAAACGCCGTACCATAGATAAGTGAACGTTTCTTAAGCCTTTGAAATGATTTATTTGATGTTAATTTCACGATTACTTCAATCGTGACGGTATTTGTCAATGAAATGTCGTGGGTCGGGGACACGTCTTTCTGTTTTAACGTAAAGAAGCCATCTGTCCAGCGTCGAAAGAGTAGGACATGCCTCCCAACAATAGGAAGAGTTCTATTTCTAGCAGTGGCGAGAGGCTAATTAATCAATTGATTTTTTTACGTGCGGAAAATCCTCACGGATACCCTACCATGCATGCCAAAGACTGTGCGAAGTGGCTGGAAATCGAACCTTGGACTGCGAGGTGTCTCGTCCATTGCTCAGCGTGTGCACCTTTGCAGGTGAGGCTGACCTGGGCTTTTGATTACCACCCTAATGCGAGTATTGTTATTGGTATAGAGTTGACTTTTGAATCACTGGGGATGCCAATTAGAGGGCATCGCATGAACCAAACAGGTTTGACTCCTTTACACCTTGCATCTTTATGAGGTTCATTTAAAAAGTGCTTTTGAATACCTAACTTGTTGAAGTGGATAAACTCAACAATTAAATAGAGAGCCACAACTCGACATCGCCATCCCCTATCCCACGGAAGCTAAAATCGCCAGTATTCATTGTAGCACCACGAGTTCTTGAAAAAAACCGAGTATTAAACTGAAAGAGGGTCCCCGCCTGATCTACTTACATCAAATGGCAGCTAATTCCCGCCGGCGGCCGCGCAGCCTTTGATCTGTGAAGGCTTTTTCGTTAAACTGCCTCTTACGAAGTACTTATAGAAGAAATTCTTGCCCCCTAACCAATCAAATCTTGTAAAATTATAAGGTCAATTTCATAATGTCCAGTTGAAGACATTGCTTCGAACGCAACGGTTGTGTCCTGTCATTTGTTTTAACTGATTTGAATTTTTAAAAACCTCACCAATTCGTAAAAATAAAAGTGGTTCGGTTGCCGAAGGTGAGGTTGACAGGCATATCCCTCGCACCCCGGCCGACCCAGGGCCATCTCTCACGATCTGGCCCTCTTCTCGGGTGTGGGGACTACAGAGTCCCCAACTCGACCCCGGAAACGGGGAGGCGCGCCATGTGCGCCACCGCCGCGGCCTGCTTCTGCCAGGGTGACAGGCGGCTCCACCTGTCGGCTCTAATTCTATTCTGCCGGAAACCACGCGGCATTGCTGGAAACCGGCTTCGAAATATCTTCAGAAACTTTCGCATTATAATATTAGTACGATTTCATAAACTGACAATGCGGACAAGGCCAGCTTTTACACACGTTTCATATAATGTTTGATTTCGTCTTGTATTCACTAGCAAATTATCCATTGTTAACTGTTTATTTTACGTCTAACAAGTCTTACAAACACTAAAACTAAATTAAAACTCTATATTAGGTATTATCTATCTTGGATAAATGAACGATACGACCGATCGTGGACGTTAATGCATTACACAATATTGTAGCTACATTAAATACCTTTGGTAAGGTACCTCCGCCCTATAAAATACCGCGGTTATAATAACTTCATGTTGTGTTCCCAGCGGTGAGTAGGGTAGCCAGAGCTCACTGAAGAATTTGTGCTGTCAGTGAGAAGACTAAAGGCTTGTCCTGCTTTGTCTTCTACACTGACGGCACAGAAACTCTGTACAGGCTTGTGCTGAGTGATATCCCGAAGTCCACCAAATACAATAAGAGTTGCCTTGCTATGTGTGTACGAATTTACAATAACATACCAATGAATCTTAAAGGACTAAGCACTAAAATATTTAAAAAAGGATTATATAAATGGCTAAATGAACATAGCTTCTATAGCATTGACGAATTTCTCAATCAAAGTTAATAGGGAATAAATATTTGTGCACAACATAAACGGCGAGTATATCACTCACCTTCGGTTTGCCGATGATATTGTCATTATGGCAGAGACGCTGGAAGATTTAAACACTATGCTCGAAGACCTCAATAGAGTATCCCCACAGGTGGGCCTTAAGATGAATATGGACAAGACAAAGGTTATGTCGAATGCCCATGTTGCCATAAAACAAACAAGTGGCGGCACACGAAGCACTCGCTACAGAAGAAGAAAAACCAAATGTAAACAGCAGACATGTAAGATTTTAAGATATAATACTTACATAATAAATAATGCAAAGAAAGCAAGTTCCTGAATAAATCCACAAGCGTAGCGATCGACTGAACACTAAAACTACTGAACACCAAAGTGTTAAATGAGACTATGGAGTCATGCAGAACTAATTCTTACACAGTTTCCTTTAGCGAGCGTAGGTACTTGGTTTTATAATTTATTATTTCATCGGCTTACGAGGCAAGATTGTAAAATTGAATGTGACCAGCGGCAACATAAATAAAAATTATATTTTGATACAGATTTTCAAATTCCGCTTCATACAAACGAAATGCGTCTATTACCTTTAATCCACAAGTCATCTGCAAGGACTTCTAGCAACTTAGTGACGCCAACATCGCCCAATTGCGGATTGGCACACACCGTTATTCTGCGCAGCCCTGCCATCGTGTCTGCCAGCCTAACCGTTCATAATAAGTATAATGGTGGGTAGGCTCAAAAAATGTTCCCCGCATACATCTCGACGGTAGTTAACTAGTCAAGTCGTGACCACGGGAGCTGCAATGCATCTGAAACGTCGGCAGAAATAGTAAGTCTGTAAAATCTGTCCTAAAAAAATCGAAATTTAAGACTGAGTTTCGAACCGGTTGTCTATTTGCTAAAGTAGAATTACATATTTCTTTTTTAACCCACGACGCAAAAACTATAAGTTTGAGGTGTTTTGTGTTGTTGTTGTGTGTGCGTGTGTGTGTGTTTGTGTGTCTTTGTGTGTGTGTGTTTGTTTTGTGTCATTGTCGGGGGGCAAACAGACAAAGTCAAAGTTTGCAAATTTTTGAAAGGTATTACCTATGTAATAATATCGTCCGATAGGCGATAAGAAATCTTGAATTCCTTGATGGTTTACAATCTCCCTCGAAGTTCAGAAGACGTGTCCGCGTTTACTCTTATGGTAGGTACCTAATTACCAGGGTTTCAGGACAAGCCTTTAGTCTTCCCACTGACAGCACAAATTCTCCAGTGAGCTCTGGCCACCCTACTCACCGCTGGGAACACAACACGAAGTTATTATAGCCGCGGTATTCTGTAGGGCGGAGGTACTACCCCAGTCGGACTGCTCAATCGGGCGGAAATACCGCCGTGTCCTCTTCGACTGCCAATTCCTGATGGCCACCTTCGTCAATGTGTACATCACCAGCTTCATCCGCACCGCCACCCCGCAGAAACTGCTGCAACAGGCAAGTACTACCAAACCAACAGGCATCTAATGGTGGGAGGATGGCGGCTCTCCTTGCCATTTGCGAATATAGGATCAGTCCACTGCAGGATGTACGCCTCTCCCAATGTTGGGAGACTTTGGCCTACTGTTTCCACACTGGCCAGACGGGTTGGTACATGATTTTATTTTAAGTCTTCCTTCTCTCGTAGCGATATCGTCTGCGTATTTTGCCGTTAGTCTCCTCATAAGGGTGTCGTAACCCTTCGGACGACGTAGAGGACACGACGGTATTTACGTCCGAATTGAGCAGTCCAACTGGGGAAGTACCTCCACACTACAGAATACCACGGCTATAACCTCGTGTTATGTTCCCGGCGGTGTGTAGGGTAGCCAGACCTCACTGGAGAGATTTTGTGATGTCAGTGTTCCAATCAAGTAGGTGTTTATGATACTTTCAATGCAGTCAGTTGCTCTCACTGTTTGGTCTACAGTCAATGGGTTAAGCAACCTAAGTTCGGCTGCCATTTGAATGGGTAACCGCTTAGTGGTATATCATCTGAGTGCTTCCGGGCTTCGGAAAGCACGTTAAATGGATTTACCTGTGAATAAATTTAAAAATGTAGTGAAGAGTAAATTGTCCCAGAAAGGCTATTATAAAATCCAAGAACGCTTAGATGACAAACAAGCTTGGCAATTAGCTGTTGGCTCAACTATGCTACTCAAGTAAATTGCTGTATTTAGACGTAGTAAATGTTTGTAAAGGTTCACCGACTAGTCTAACAACAAATCCCCCGCTGCATACAAATATGAACCAAAGTATGTCCTTCAATAGGTTGATGTTCCGTTGTACTTGGTATTTTTATTTACCTTCAGCGAGGTGAAAATAAGAAGTGGGAATAAATAGTAGAAGTCGAACTATGCGAGGGAGTTCGAAGTAAAAGAGAAGATGATGTTTTATGTAATAGTAGCAATAGTTGTCGCAAATGTCCAGCGAGACACCACACTTTACTCCATTTTGAAAATAGTAACGCCGCATCCAATGTGAGCACAGTTGGTTCGTCGAGTGGTAGGACAATAAAAAGTTTTGTTTGACAATTATTAAGAGCTGAGTTTTATGTCGCGGCGGTACTTGCGATGAGAACCACTTCACGCTTTTGTTTAGAATGAACCTTTACGACGTTTTTATCAATATTATTGTTAGGGCGTTTTAGGTCGTACAAGGCGACTAAAGGATAGGGCTGTTTAACATCTGACTGTATATACAGCCCAAAGTCAGCCTCAGATGCATGGTTTGAGTCATCAATAGTGCCCGGAAGACGGCAATAGGCTCACCAGGGGGTTACTAATGATATCGTAGAGTAGGGAGTACTTCAAACCCACTAATCACATTAAAAAGAAATTGGCTGAGAGGTTTCACAACACACTCCAAGACTGTCTCTTGATACAATTTGGATGAAGTTTTCACTCCTTTTATTTCTTGAGTTCAGCAATTCAATTTAGAACTAATACATTCGCAACTGTACAGCTCCCAGTCATGTAAGATTAGATTTTTGGTTTTCTCCACTACTTTCTTCCAGTCATCGCCAGTGACATTTTTGCATCCCTCTTTCAATAACCCCATCATTTTTGTGGCTGTAAAAGGCGGAGCTGTATTTTTTCGTGTAGCGTATCCTCTAACAACTGCATTTTTCTGTCGTTACGGGAACATCGAAATTGTCGTATTTGCAAATTACGTATACAGTGGTAGGAGGATGTAAATGACTTGTACTGCCACACTAACTGGCGTGAGGTATATACAATATGCTGTTCTTCTTTCTATCTACTTATAGGCATATCATCGGCTTCACGGAATTTATCATACTTTATGTGTTCAGATTCAATGACTATAGGTTTTGTATGAGAGAAATCTGTTTGATTAAGATTGTTCTCTGTGGGATAGTCTTCATCGGAGTCAGGGAAACTGTTGTTGTTTTCTCTGGGTTCTACCGAACGGACTCTGAAATCCACGGGCGGTGTCGCGGGCAACAGCTAGTCATAGATAAGTTAGTTTGAAAATCACCAGAAAACCAGAAATGATCAATGTTCAAGGGAAAGTAGGCCTAAAAATTAAAAGCTGGCAAAAACACTGAAGAAACTTATATTAATTAGATATATATATATATACATATATAATAATAATAATAAAATATGAGGGTATATGTGTACGTAAAACTTTCAAGTCGAATTAATAAAAAAAGAAAACATGTAATCAAAGTGTTTTAATAAATGTAATGTTATAGTAAAAGTAATGGTAACTCTGCGGCGTCGCGGGGCCCTGGGCACGTGCCCATAGTGCCCAGTGGGGAAGAGGGGCCTGTGTCTAACCATTAGTTCAAATTTCGGTTTTTAGTATGTAAAATGAGTTTCGAGACCGAAACATATTAATAAACTGAGTTTTTAAGTAACAGATACCTATATCTACTGCTATGTATGAAAAACAAATTAAGACTAAAAATCTATCAAGATAGTTTCGTTCAATTTCCCCAGTATGTTGGTCGCCAACCCGCGCCGCCCCTCGCGGTTTGTTAGACAAATGTATCTATTTGATGTTGAAACATGAAGGATGGAATTGTATTTATTTATTCTTGTTTTAAGTACCGGATCGAGTCGTTTATGTACAGTTGGATAGCTTTAGCACTAGTTAGTGCAAGAGTGGCACTCGACGTCCGAACGATAAACGAATTAGTATATCTCAGAGGCGGTTGAAAATTTGTGGGGATGTAGCTTAGGACTAGGAGACAGACATAGGATACTTTTTGTCCCGTTCGACCTTCATCCTGTTGGACCGCGCTCCCGTAGGACGTGATAACACCTCAAAGAGAATACAAGTCAAGCCGTGGTAGGACACGGTGATATTTCCGCCCAATTGAGCAGTCCGACTGGGGAAGTACCTCCGCCCTACAGAATACCGCGGCTATAATAACTTCGTGTTGTGTTCCCAGCGGTGAGTAGGGTAGCCAGAGCTCACTGGAGAATTTGTGCTGTCAGTGGGAAGACTAAAGGCTTGTCCTGCTTTGTCTTCTACTGACGGCACAGAAACTCTGTACTTACAGGGTTCTAATTTGAGTCAAATCGCCCCTTTTATAATACAAGTTGATAGGTACCTAGGTGCCTACGTAATCGTTGATTTGTATTATTATAGTACTTTTAATATCAAAGGGTCCTTTAAGCGAGGCGTGAAAATGCATCTGATGAGGGCGCCAAGCTGAGTGCCACCATTGTAACATTATTTAGTGTCTGTAATGGTGACCCTCTTTCCTGAGACTTTGCCTTTAGCTTGCTATCATGCGAGGTGAAGTCAAGTTCGGTGGACTGAGAATGTGCCATTTGTGGGAGTGTTGCCCGATCACCTTTCTTGTTTCTTCCCACGGGGTCTCGCAGTTAGTTGGCCGTTTGTTGTTGCGAGTAGGTGCTGACATTGACATTAAGCCTATGAGATCTGGACCAGACTGTATCCGGAGTCGGTTTGTCTTGAATTAAGACTGTGGGATAAATCTCTCGGTTCTATTTTCGAAAATTCTGGTTTAAGTTTTCTTGAGATCATCTATATTAATCCCACTCTTGTGTTTTTAACGTGCGTATATCCCCTCGGATACCACTCCACCGGATCTGGTGAATGTGGTTAAGACAAGTACATCTTGTCGTTTTAATATAATGAAACGGGGAGATAATTTTATGTTTAATTTAATGACGACCTCTGTGGCGTAGCGGTAGAGCATTCGACTGCTATGCAGGGGGCGCGGGTTCGATTCCCGCTCAGTGCAAATATTTGTATGCATGAATATGTATATTTGCAAACTTTATGTTTATTACTTGGTTACAAGAGCATTACATAAGAAAGTAGAACAGTAGGTAGGTACCTAAACTGTATTATTTCGACTTATTCAGTAACACTATCAACTGTAAATTCAAATCATTTAAAAATTGTGAATTTTCCGTTTTACGTAGTTAGATTGGTTGAACTAATTTAGATGTAAATAGTATGTAGGTCATTTATTTTAGATAACAATTACCGAAACTATTTTAGAGAGGGTGGACGTACGTGTTTAAATATCAGGTGCATGCATTTTAGGTTTTTATCACGTTTAGTTTCTTTACCGCATTTCAACACGAAGATATCATAACCGAGGTATTCTGTAGGGCAGAGGTACTTCCCCAGTTGGAATGCTCAATTGGGCGGAAATACCGCCGTGTCCTACCTCCTATAATACCTCTCTCTTCCCATGCGGTGTCGTACAAGGTGACTAAGGGATAGGGCTGTTTAATATAAGACAGATATATACAGTTCAGAGTCAGCCTCAGATACATGGCTCGAGTCAATAATAGTGGCCGGAATATGGCAATAGGCTCACCTCCTATTACGTGGGACGGAACACAATTATTGTTGAAATATTTATGTCGAACTGGAATCAACTACACAAGCACACTGTCTTGAGTGTTCAACTGTCACTTTGTAACCTAAATAAATAAATAATTTAGTAAGAAAGAATGAAAACAGATATATTAAATTCTTTTAATCATTGGCCTTTAAGATACATAAATACATTAAACTGTAACTGTAGAAATAAATAAGCCTTTATTGCTGTTAATATTACAATTTTTTTATACTACTTAGGTGGCAGACAAGCACACGGCCCACCTGATGGGAAGTGGTTACCGTGGCCTATGGACGTATGCAACACCAGGCGTGTTACACTCGCGCTACCGACCACGAATAAATCTTCAGATACCTCTCTTGAAGAACCCCATATTGTAGGTGCTTGGGAAAACCAACAATGATAACAGTAGTTCCTATTTTCGCCATCCTGTTTTTGCATCCAGCTTTACTCTAGTTAACATCTAACCTTTTGTCGTTATGTGCATAAAATGGGTGATTATAGGGATGTACGCACTTATACAGAAGACCTCGAGAATCTGAGGATAAAATAAAATATAATATCTTAACAGAACAATACTTTAACGAGGACCTACAAATAGTTAATTCTCACAATAAATTAACCAGAAGCGTGACCAATAAAAAGTTGATAATACCAAGATTCAATAACCTACATGGAAAAAGAACATTGAACTATATAGCCATGAACATGATTAGATTTGGAAGCAGAAAGCATTTTAGATATTCCTCACCTTACTACCACAGATAATATAATATAATTCTTATCTACTACTACAGCAGTCAGTTGACTAAATGCCAACAGCTTATAGCGATATTTCATTATTAAACATTTTGCGCATAAAATATGGCAGCCTGATTAAGATCAAGAATATGACCAGCTTATTAAGTTACAGGAACTAATGATGTTCTTGTTAATTTTAATGAATGCTTTGAACACCTTATATTGTTAATCCCGCTCATAAAAATAATTAATAAAAATTGAAAAAAAAAAAAAGTGGAATGCACTCTTCCCAAATAATTATATACATATTATAATAACATATTACAATATGGAGTGCATTTCTACAAACAAAAATAAGAAACTGTCAACATTTCTATATTTGAAGGAGTGCTCGAGCTCTGACTTTTTACATTACTGAGAAGTTTGGTTTAAGTTTTGTCGAATATAATGATAGGTGAAATGTGGGTGTTACTTCACCTCTGCCTAACTCCATTCGGTTGGCTACTTTTTAATGTTTTATTTAAAAACTCAGTTTATAAATATTTGGCTGTTTAGAAACTAAATTTTACAGACTAAAAACCAAAATTGAACCCAATTGATTATATGTATGTATGTATACATTATTTTCATCTTTTCGGTACGTAATAAAAAAATACAAAATTAATAATTATAGACCATTTTGCCATCGAAGTGCCCAAAATTTTTCGCTCTGAAACTACTATGAAGTGAGTCGGTATAGAGCTACAAAAATTTGATACGAACTCTCAAAAATTTTGTGAAACAAAGACACTACATCATCTGGCACCGTTGTATCTGTCCGAAGTTTACTCCACAGTACCTCGTAGGATACCAGATCGAATGCCTTCGACAGATCCAGAAAACAGGCAAATACAGGTGTTTTTCTACTCGTATAATATTGAACAGTTTGCTTGAGACACAGAATTGCACTCTCCGTGGACAAACCTGGCCTGAAACCAAATTGAGCATCATGGAGTTCAATGTGTTCGGTCAGCTGTTTATCAAGCAGACTGTCCAAGACTTTGGCAACTATTGTGGCCAGAACAAAAATGTTAGTATTAAAGCAAGTATATAAGATGATTTATTTTATTACTTATAAGTACTAATACATTAGTCACCATTATTTTTTAGGAACGCTGTACCTACTAAAAGTACACTTTGTTCTATTCAATCAATCACAAATCAGCCTGTTGCAAATCGCTCACTGGGTACTATTTAGATTCATGTATCTATAATTCTATTCTATTCACAACTGTAATATAGGCCTTAACCATTTGTGAAATCGATTAAGACGGAAAAAATTAAATCTATTCAGATTCAGATTCTAGATGGCTCCCACTGTCGCTCCAAGACGGATATTTGGATGAAACCGGCATTGTGCACCTTTGCTACAAATGCCCCACACGAAATCACGACAAGTTCGATCCTCTTGATCGGAGGATGACGCGGTCCGGATTCGTGGATCAGTTGAGGGCGCTGTCGTCCTCGGCGGCGGGTGGCCATTTTGTTCGTTATTACTCATGCGCTTAAATTATACTGTTCCTGGGCTTGAGTATTGACTCTAAACTACAGTGGGGATCACATATTGATAAAATAGCCAGTAGATTAAGTTCGGCCTCCTACGCTGTAAAAAAGATTAGGACCTTGACAGACGTGGATACGGCTAGAATAGTATATTTCAGTTATTTTTACAATTATTTGAAAGATAAAGAATGTCAGCTATACTTCTGAATGAAATTTTAAAGCATTTAGTATGCAATTTTTTTTAATTGTTCACGCGGTATTTTTTATACTTAGGTGGCAGACAAGCACACGGTCCACCTGATGGAAAGTGGTTACCGTGGCCTATGGACGTTTGTACCGACGAGCATGCATGAAGAATGTAATGAGAGTGAATGAGGCGAGAGTAGTATATCAGGATCGTATCAAATAGACATCCGTGGTCTCTGCCTACCCCTATGGGGTACAGGCGTGATTTTATGTATGTATGTATACCCAAAAATAAGTATGAAAACTCGTTTTATTCTCGACTTAATTTCTCGCCCAGTTAAATAAAAAAAGAATAACAAAATATTTTCATTTGTGTAAGTATTAGCTGATGCCCGCAATTCCACCTATATGAAATTCCCTAATTAAGTCTGTTCCCACTATTCGTGGAAACCTATTCCCGGGATAGCGTATGTAGGCTCTTTATTTTAATTTTTTTACGTGCGCATAATCCCCACGGATACCTTCCCGCCGGAGCCGGTGGAAGAGGTTATGTTGGACTCGAACACAAAAACGCACGCCGCCTGTGGATCGTTTTGATTGCCGAAGGTGAGGTTGACAGGCATATCCCTCGCGGTTGCGGAAGATGAGGTTAACAGGCATATCCCTCGCACCCCGGTTGACCCAGGGCCATCTCTCTCGATCTGGCCCTCAGGTGAGGGAACCACAGGGTCCCCAACTCGTTTCCGGAAACGGAGACGCGCAACACGTTATGCAGTATACAAATACACACCATTGTTAATATTATCAGTTCGTCATATTTTTTACAAGATTACTAGTAGGTAGACCGTTAAGCTCTTTAGCTAAGCTAAATTTCTTATGTTAGAAATAGGTTTACGTTGGTGGTTCCCGTGGCTTTACTATGAAATGACTGCAATTTGAAGCTGCGCGATCTCTTGATTATAATTCTGACTTTGTAGATTGCAAACATTACCTCGATTTTCATTTAATTTTGATTTTCAGGATGAACCCCCGTTAATGCAACAAGATACAAGGAAAGAAAGCGAAGTTCAATCTGAAACAGTAAACGAATTCTATCATGTAGAAAATATGTTTACGAACACTTTGGTCAGTACTGATTTTATTTGCAGATTTTTCTTTTCGAGCGTCATTATGATGTGATGTGTTTAGGTCTATTTTGTTGCGAGTTTCCACTATCTTGTCTCAACTGGTTTGTCGACAACAGCTCTTATAATCTCTCCTTTCTGTTCTACAGCCTTGTCCAATGTTTGGTCGGTTCTCTTAAGGTTGTTTAACAGTGTACCTATGCAGAGGTGAATTAGCACACACATTTCACCAAGCATTGTATTCGGTCTCACGTAATAGGGAGTGAGCCATTGTTGACGCTAAGTCTGGGCCGTATACTGTCTGATGTTAAACAGCCCAATCCCTTAGTAGATAACCGCGTAGTTCGGATATAAATTATTAATATTTCTCGTTTTTATATTTATTTTTGAAAAAAAAAAAATTTCATTATAAACCTTTGAGGATGCCGTAAGGCGAAACCGGTCAGGTGTAATAAGCAATAAAGTAATGTGGAAAAGTACAAGTGAGTTATCAATATGTCAGCTTTCTGCGAACTTGAGACTGTTTATTATCTAACCAGAGTATTTTGGCTTAGGTTCTAAACATTTTAAGTCCAATTCTAGTCTGAATAAAATGATCTATTGTCGTATTGATTAGCAAGCACGAAAGGTCTTTTACCATTATTTGTTTTATTTTAGAAACGGTGGTGCCGCTGGCCGCCCGCGGTATAGTACAGGGGCCCAACTGGGGTTAACCACCTTGGGAGGCTGCCTCACCAGGCCGCGCATAATCCCGATATGGTTCGTCGTGCCGGTTGATGACCGGATTTGGGAGCCTGGCGACCATACTCGTGGGGGGAGGGGGTACGGGGGCCCTTCCGTTCGGCTATCCCGCGCTTTGTCACTCGGTGCTGCGGCGGCAATCATCTCTTTTTTCACGCCTTCTCCCACCCAAACTCATGGCAGCGCAATTTACAAAAAAAGGCAACACAGCGGCTCGTCACACTCCCAAAAGCTTGCTATTTGAGGTTCGGACAACACATTGACACGTTACATTTCACATCACGTCACATTACATTACATTACGTTGTGTATTATTATTAATGTTAGGTACATTATATCGTTTATTTTATATCACTAAAATGTGTCGGGCGGGACACATTGATGGTAATATAATGACACAACGATAGTTTCATAATAAAATAATACACGAACCGATGCTACCTACTACAGTACATTTACGTATAAACCATAAACTTGAGTATACTATCTGTGGCGCTGAAGCATATCCAAAAGCCATTAGGTCAAAATAAAACCATGGAATTATGTTAATTACTATAATATCCTTGAATTGAGTGGATCTACCATCTTGCCAGCCATCAAAGGCATTAGACCCAATGTATGTTTTTCTGGTTAAACAAATAAATAAATTAAAAAGAAAATTGTGACTATTGCACGCGGCCGTTACGCAGGAGGCGCAGGCTCGTTTCCCGCTCAGTGCAAATATTTGTAGACATGAATATGGCTATTTGCATTGGTCAGGTACTCTTATGGGCATGCAAATTAATAATTAAATTTCAATGATATATCGAGAATAAATTACTGAACATTGGTTCGAAAATGACAATATGAAACTAAATTAGAGATTGTTATCAAAATTATGGTAAATTATTGGAAATTTGTTATAAAGTTATAACCGAAATGTCAAGCGATATCGAGTAAGCGGCCAATTACTGGTCGGTGGGTAGACACCGAGAGCTCGCACGTAAATAATCGTGCTCACGCGCAGAAACCCGATAGTGATAAACAATTTTCCATTAGCCCAGCTCAGTAGCGAGGGGATACGTGTGCTTACAACTTCCATACTTGTACAGTCTCTGTTTACCCCCTTTTCCTCTTGTTGATTTTCCTTATACAGCTTTATGGGAGCACCTGTAGTATGACCACCCGTAAAACCTGTGCCGTAGAGAGGTCTCTTAACGCCATATATTATATTTATAGCAAAAGTATTTTAGACTCATAGATTATTCCACAAATGTTAGAATGTCTATTTATTTAAAGTTTTCTCTTCATGAATGTCTGTTTTCGTGATTTTGGTCATATTTTCAGTCCTACTCACCTTATTGTGAAACTCAAGAACATGCGGTAGATTTTGAGACTGCTTTGACCAGTAACTTGCTAATAAAAAATCACTGTTTTCTTTAGACGAAACACGTATGACGTATGTCATTTGTCAATTCACAAATTGACATAATAGTGTTTATGTCTGTGTGTCATTTTCTAATGAATAAATAACCCATATTCCATACATATTTATAACAACAACAATAGTTAAGGAAATTCACGTAACATGCGATTGTGCGTAAAATACTTGTCGTCGTAAATGTATAACCTTGCCAAAATGTCAGTCACCTATGCAGAGGTCAGCAAAAGTTGTATGAACCTGGAAAGTAAGACTGGTTTTTTTATGATGCAATAAGTATTAAGATGCGATAAGGCCGCCCATTGTACATTGAACTGTATACATGCTACCTACTTGTCCTACTGTAAATCTACAATAAAGAATTATCTATCTATCTATCTTAAGATGTTCCGCAACCTACGTGCATTTGTTCAAGTATGCCACTTAAATACCTATCGACTGTTTGTTGTTTGCACGTCGCTTCACCCCTTTTCGCGTTCGTTTCAAAAACGCTCACGTAGGACGCAGCGTAAGGGAATTTCGTGAAAAACTTGACATTGGCGGTCCATTTACTGAACTGATATTCATGTTCCTTTTTTGTTGACGTTTTGTAAGTTCCGATATAATGGTCTATACAGAATAAATTATTTTTGACTTTGACTTTGAAAAACCACTAGAAACCCATCCTCACGATTGAAATTTTTATATAGGTATATACTCGTATCTTGGTTTACTTCTAAAATTAAGATGTTCCTCGGCTTCCTCTCATGTTTGAATTTGTGTCGACAGTGCCAAATCATCCGCGTATAGAAACCTCTTTGTAGTAGGAGCACAGAGCTGGTCATGGTGAAGATATTAAATAATACGAGTGCAGAACTTTTTTTAAAAATCTAACTGAAAGTTGCGAGAACGGAAACAGGAATTCGACGTGAGCGAAGTCGCGGGTAACGGCTAGCCTGTGAAAAAAATGTTGCAGAACCGGTCTTGCACTTACGACCCATATATTGCTTCCGAACGACTAAACTTTTATCGAAGTTACTTCTTCACAATGCCGCTATAATAACGCTTTAACGAATTTGAATAATAATAATAAATAAAAAAAATAAAATAGTTTATTTGCATTATACATGGGGTGTTACAATTTTGTGATTGAAGCCTCCTTTTAAGCAAGTAATGCCTGTATTAGGAGACTCCGCTCCTCCATAACAGAACGTACAATATTGTGATACAATTTAAGCACATTATATTTAGTCATATTCACAATTATAATATGATGGGCTCTGCTACCTACACTAGGATGAACCTGTTATATAGGTAGCAGTGATCAGTCGTTATATATGATACTTGATTTATTTGTAATTATAGCGAGTGTCATGCGAGACCTCTCCCGAGATCGCAAGGCCCTGAGATACCAAGCTACTGACGCTTGATTGATTTAAAGAGGTCCTACCTATTTGAATAAATTTAACTAATGTTTTTGATTATGCCGTCAATGTTGTAAATGGACGTGGTCGTATTGCCCACAGTATAAGTTATGTTCTGACCATACGTAATATGCCATTCTATGATTTCTGCTCACCGAAAATTGTCTAATACGAACGATTTTTATTATGAAACCTGCACAGCGCGCCTAAACTAGTTTCCACTTTAATAATGTGAGCGAAATATTTATTAAAATAATTATATTTTTGTACCTAGTTTTATAGCGTAGCTGTATCTCAGTAATTCCAGATGTATATTAATATGGTAATGCTATTAAATACTATATAAAATATTCAATACACATTTGACTAAGTGTGAAAACTTTCAAGTATGGGTATGTATTTGCAAATGTCGCCTCGTCTGAAGCTGAGGTCAAGCAACCCATACTAGGTGCTGACTTCTTAGCCCATCATAAGTTATTAGTGGATTTAAGTAAACGAAAACTTATCGATTCTGTGACGAACTTACAGGCGATCGCATCGTTATCAGTGCAAGAATTGCACCTATGCATTGAACCTATGTGTTTTAAAAGAAACATTAGTAATTGAAAATCTTTCCCATGTGTGAAATGTTCATAAAATCTGTCTGTAATAACCATAAAGAGGTATATCCACGATCCCACATGTTATTTGATTTAATTTAATTAATAAAAATATCTGATTTGTTGCTACAATCACGCGCATGCATGCATCTACACTGGCCTAATGATAATGATGATGTATGTAGGACACGACGGTAATCCCGTCCGAATTGAGTAGTCCGACTGGGGAAGTACCTCCACCCTACAGAATACCACGGCTATAATAACTTCGTGTTGTGTTTATATCCACCCCTATTTATTAATTACCTAGAGTAACAGACTAAACTTCATTTGGGGCACTAATATGTAAGTTTATGAATACTTTTAACAATGATCACCGTGTTAAATAAAATTTTCATAGTAATATTGTAATTTATCATTTTAAGATGGACAGATGAAAATTCGTCCCATCGCTTTGTATTTTGTTTGTGAAGCATTTAAAAAGTGTGTATTATATACATTGTGTCTGCTTTGAAGCAATTTTTAAAAAGAAAAAATAATCGGTCCTATTCGTTCAGGAGCTACACACATAGTTCCTGAACGAATGAACCAATTTGGTTTTTTTTTGTTTGAAAGATAGGTATATTAGTCGGGAGTGTTCTTAGCTATGTTTGAAAAAAATCAGTCGAAGATGGCCACTGCCACATATTTTTCACAACTCCATATAATTATTTATTTACTATTATAATTATTTTATAGACTTTATATAATATTATAGGAACATTACAGTTACAGCATTACATTAATTACATTACATTACATTACATTACAATGTCAATTTAAAGAATTTTATGTCAACAATTTGAATTTAAATTTTTCGCAGGACAAGCCTTTAGTCGTCCCACTGACGGCACAAATTCTCCAGTGAGCTCTGGCTACCCTACTCACCGCTGGGAACACAACACTAAGTTATTATAACCGCGGTATTCTGTAGGGCGGAGGTACTTCCCCAGTCGGACTGCTCAATCGGGCGGATATACCGCCGTGTCCTGCTACAATTAAAATAAGAAAGATATTACATTTGAATTTGGAATCTGTCATTTTTATACGATTGTTCATTGTGTTTTCTTATTTTGGCGCCAATACATTGTACAATATTTTGCTATATTAAAATGGAGTGGGGTGATAAAGAAAACCGAATGATCTCATTAGAATTACGTAAGTATCCCGTGGTTGGGGCCACCAGGAAACGAATTTACTGGCGTGGCTTACGTGGTCCTGGTAAAATGTCTTGAAAAACTTGACATTGGCGTCTCATTATTAATAATTTTATAGACATTTACTTGACATTGGCAAAATTGCGGCTCTGGACCGTGTTCACAAAAGACCATTGCACATGGTACGTCATGTTAACCTTCTTGGTCATTAGGATCCGCAACCGGCGAGCATAAGTGTAAACACAATTATGAAAGTAAAATAAGCGAAGGCGTATACCAAGATTGTAGCAAATGTGTCTACCCCAATGGTTGGCACATAATTTTCTAATGGGTTATGAAACAGTACGCATTATTATCAATGAAACAACACAAGCTATTTGGAAAATATTATTGCCAATTGTTATGCCGGTTCCCACAAAAGATATGTGGAAAAAAATTGAACAGGATTTTGCAGAAAAATGGAATTATCCTAACTGTGTCGGCGCTATTGATGGAAAGCACGTTGTTGTGCAAGCACCACGAAAAAGTGGAAGTCTCTATTTCAACTACAAAAAAACCTTTAGTGTTGTTTTATTAGCTATTGCTGACGCCAACTACAAATTTGTCGTAGTAGATGTGGGTAGTGATGGAAGAAATAGTCGCAATTCCTGGGCACACCGCTTACCATCTCCTCGAGTATCAGGATCCTTGGTGTCGATATCTCCAGCGACGTCCAATACCGAAGTCATTTACAGGACAAGGTTAAGTTGGCATCAAGAAAACTCGGAGTGCTCAACAGGGCGAAGCAGTAGCACCTGATGGACAGTGGTTACCGTGGATTCGCGCTGCCGACTCTGTAATCACAGAGTTTCTGTGCCGTCAGTGAAGAAGACAAAGCGGAACATGCCTTTAGTCTTCTTACTGACAGCACGAATTCTCCAGTGAGCTCTGGCTACCCTACTGCCGGGTACGATCGATTCAAGCCCGACACAACCATCTCCCTGGACCCGGCGAGGTGAATCCGAACGGATTTCCGCACGTTATTGTCAACAATGGTGCCCGAAAGACTCAGCCCCAGATGCATGGCTCAAGTCAACAATAGTGCCCGAATTACGGCAATAGACTCACCCCCTATTACGAGGGACCGAATACAATTATTGGTGAAATGTGGGAATGGGTCGGCGAGGCTGAGCAACAGAGACTGATACGAAACGCGAAGTACGCGAACGTTCACTGCCTTCCGAGAATTTCATTCAACCCACAATAATAATTACTAGTTATCTAGCCGTTTACTATCTTGTATTTATTATATTCTTGACGTTTTGGCTCAGAATACTGAACAAGTTGCTGGTAACCTCACCTCAAGGTTCCCAATGCTGAGCTCGGACACTAAGTGCGTTTAATTTAAAAGCTAAATGAAATTCCAGAGCCCACTGAGGCGAACATAAGCGACACCCAGCAGTTAACGAAGAACATGCAAGATGACCTGGTGGTCGTCGAGATGGGTGAGTCGGTATTACTTATAAACATTAAATTCAAATCATTAATATCAATCCATTTAAGATCATAATAGAATTTAATTAAATTAAAATTATATAATATAAAGAAAATTAAAAAGCACATAATTAACAAACAGCTCATGCGGCACCTAGAGGATCTATCACGTGAGGGCAAAAACAATGATTGGTGTAATGAACGCGGTCGCTACACAGGAGATGCAGGTTCGATCCCCGTTCAGTGGAAATATTTGTCATGTATATGGGTATTTGCATTGCTCTGGTCGTGCTTCGGAGAGAACGTTAAGCCATCAGACTCAATTGCCATACGAACATCTATGGCACTTCAATTGATCTCGGTTCCTATCATTGCACAGTGAATTGTCTAGAAGCTTGCTGGACAAATTTATTTCTAATGATTGTTATATCTAAAACAGGTACAAAAATAGATTAATATCTCTCAGTAGTACCTTATTGCTGCTGCTTATATGCTCATTGTTGCAAAAGAAGGCAAATTATTCCAAACAAAACAACAGTGAGTCGACATTACCTTGTGTTACTGCATTTCGTCAAAAAATCTTGCAAGGCGTACATACCAGTACATACATTTTTTTTAAATTTATAAACACTTTATTGTATACACCATTAAAATCCATCATGATTAAAAACTATGACTAAGGAACTAGTAAATACACTACGGTAGGAAATTTACACTAGCTGATACCTCGAACCTCCTCTGTTTAGGTGTACGTCCTCCGGCTGCCATGATTGATATCGATGACCGTAGCGTGCGTCAGGTGTGCTCTGACTGGTTCGCAAGAAACATCTGACTAATCTCCCGAGAGAAAACAGCTGTTGTCCGCAGGTAGCGCAGCGAGAGGCAGGATACGTGCGGCGATGGGTTAGAGCGGGGGAACAAATCGCACCTGGCGGACGTAGACGCGCCAATTCTAACCTATAAAGTGGAATTTGTTGTTACACATATTGATAACTCACTTGTACTTTTCCACATTACTTTATTGCTTATTACACCTGACCGGGTCAGGTGTAATAAGCAATTATAAACCTTTGAGGATGCCGTAAGGCGAAACCGGTCAGGTGTAATAAGCAATAAAGTAATGACAGAGAAAAAAACATTCTTTTGGTAAATATAATAATGGGAAAGTACTTTTCTCTTTGAAACTATTTTTGGATAATTTTAATGAGGATAAGCATAACAATGTTATTTTCATTTTGCATTATCACTTCACTTTGTTATTATAATTATGCTTTTTCTCCTTGAATTGTACATAGATGTATTTAATTTTATTCATAGATGTTCCGTAATTGATGAAAACTAAATACTTAGAACTCAAATATTGAAAAATAACCTTACTATATGAATGATAGTATGTTTTTTGTTACCTTGGTGAATACTAATAGGTAACCAATTTGAAAATATTTAAGACCCACTGACAGCACAAAAACCCTCCAGTGAGCTCTCACTACATTACTGAGTATGTGTTTGTGTGTTTTATGCGTGAGTGTGTCAGGTGTAAGTCTATGGGGATGTTAATAACGGTGACGTTAAAGGGACACTCCTACATGAGGTGGAAGAGAAGACATATTGATAGTACACTAATGTTGGACACAGCAGGGGGCGCTGGATTTGATTTTGAATTCAGTTTTTTATACCACTTACGTGGTAGACAAGCTCACGGCCCACCTGATGGTAACACCAGGGGAATCACGCTCGTGCTGCCGACTCTGAAGAAACCTTTTAATGCTCTCCTAGAAGAACCTCATATTGTGGTATATGTACGCTAAAAGTAGGTAAAATTTATAAATATGCACGCTGTAACGTTTTACCCAGCCACGGTAAAGGTACAAATTGCTCTAGTGTTCGATATGCAATTGTGCGAATTATAATTTTTTTTATACCTAGAACAAGTCCATTATACTTCGCCTTGCCTGATGGTAAACTGAAGGCAAAGTCTCAGAAAAGAGGGTCGATATTACCTACACATACCGTGTGACAATGGTGACACTCAGCTTGACGGTCTCATCATATGCTTTTTCACGCCCCGGTTAAAGACGGCCGGAATGCTGAACTTCATGAAGGTACTTTGTTTTCTTTTGCATCTATTGTGGGTGGTAATATGAACATCAATGTCCGCACCATAAACGCTTGGAATTCTTTTCGTCCTTCCTAACTAAACTATGAACTCCAGTTAAACTACGAAATGGCTGAAACCAATCCTAAGCCCTGATGACAAGATGGCTGAGGAGATTTATTGTCGCACGACTACGCGTGATGAGCAGGGTCGTTATGTTGTCGCGCTCCCTTTCAAGGGAGATATTTTTTCGCTCGGTGACTCCCGTGTATCCGCTGAAAGACGCTTTCTTTGTTTAGCGTGAAGCTATCATACAGTGGTTACATTTAGTGTTTGCGAACAACACCTGCTGTTTTTGTAACGAAGGACTGACTCCAATACTTCAACAAGATTTGGGGCCTGTGACAAGTTATACGAAAAATGCCCAAACTAGGGACATTGACCTCTTCAATCTCCCAAAACTTGCGGATGGTAGACTCCAGTGGCGGCTCGACGGTGCAACAGAACGAGGCAGTCGAGTGACTAAAACTATCTATAGAAGCGGGTGCGGAACCAATTATAACAAAACCCAGAACTGTTTCCAGGGCGTGCGGAGCGGGGTACGTCAGATATGCGTACTCCGATCGGCGCGGGACTGCATCGGTTCGTGTATTATTTTATTATGAAACTATCGTTGTGTCATTATATTACCATCAATGTGTCCCGCCCGACACATTTTAGTAGCTCCAGATCTGGTTTGTGTTTCTGAGCGAGGCGAAGGTAAGTAGTAGGTACTTGGCTAGGCGGGAACTATCATCATCATAGCGATTTCTCAGTAACGTTCAAAGTTTACACTTTGGAGTTCGAGGTCCGCTTAATATATATATCGCTTATATTTCAATCATCAATCAGTTCACACGCTCGGACCCGTCTTATGAACTAGCTTAAGTTTAATCTTACTTCTTGGCCGGCGGTCGCCGCATCGGGCAGGGAGACGAGGGAACGTACACTACCGATAGGATATTCTTTATTTTTACAGAAAATTCGCATAGAAGTAAGGAAATCCTAGTTTGTTGACTGTAGACTGATCCGAGACAGTGATCTCTACAGGAGCCTAGAAAATAACAATCTAAATGTTCCCGAACCAAAGCCATTGCCTGGAACGAATTTGACAGTTCCATATGTGATTGTAGCCGATGGTGCTTTTGGAATATCTCAAAAAGTTATGAAGTCATATGTGTCTTGTCTACGGGACTGAGGAGAAAAAATATTATATTAAGGTGGTTACAGAATCACACACCTTGCGGATGCGTGATTTCATCATGTACGGTAGACAAACGGCGTGTCAGGATCAGCTGTGGGCGTTCGTAACTTTGCGATTCTCTTCCTCACTGGGTCGACAGCACGAGTGTGACTCCCCTAGTATTGCACAAGCCCTGGGAATGAGAGTTCTCACGCTCTCCACCTTGCTCGAGGCGATGATCCGCTGCGCGGATGCGTGGGCGGCCGGTGCCTCCTTCTGCGAGCAAGTAATGCTCGTGAAGGAGGAGGCGGGGCGGGAGCGGCAGCGGCAGTGACGAAGGATCGCAAAGCAAGCTAGTCCACAGTGTTGTTAAAATGTCTTGGTGAGTAAACGCTTTTTGTTTTTTTTTTTCATTTTCGTATTTAAAAAACACAGAAACTCCCTAAATGAAGCCATTAGTATCTTTCTAGATTATTTATATCGATTACCATTTATTCGTATAAACTGTTTATTGTAATTTCTGTTGGCTAAATATTTATAGATAGGTACGGAAAAAAGCTTTTTTAATAATACCGCTTAGGTGGCAAAAAAGTGGTTAGCATGGCCTGTGCAACACCAGGGGAGTCGCACTTGCACTGCCGACTTTGTAAGCACAGAGAGACTCTGTGCCGTCAGTGTAGAAGACAAAGCAGAACAAACCTTTGGTTTTCCCATTGACAGCATAAAAACTCTCGAGTGAGCTCTGGTTACCCTATTCGCCGTCGAGAACACAACACGAGGTTATTATGACCGCGGTATTCTGTAGGGCGCAGGTATTTCCCCAGTGTGACTGCTAAATTGGACAGCAATAGCGTCATGTAAATCATGTAATACCTCCTTGAAAGTTAGAACTTATAATTATATTTATTTATTCAGCATAATACACTAACAATTGTTTTCATAATTTTAGCCTCCCAAGGTG
Source organism: Eilema griseolum (assembly GCA_963662185.1). Classification (NCBI taxonomy): domain Eukaryota; kingdom Metazoa; phylum Arthropoda; class Insecta; order Lepidoptera; family Erebidae; genus Eilema; species Eilema griseolum. The sequence goes on from OY759251.1 coordinate 4,934,423, forward strand.
GTTAACCCCAGTTGGGCCCCTGTACTATACCGCGGGCGGCCAGCGGCACCACCGTTTCTACAGGTCTCCCTGTTCGGCGCATCGCCCCGCGCCATCCCCACTAGACTACGCCAAGACCCACTAGTGCTGCGACACAACATGAAGTTATTATAACCGCGGTATTCTGTAGGGTGGAGGTACTTCCCCAGTCGGACTGCCAAATTGGGCGGCAATACCACCGTGTCCCACCTCCTCATTTACATCTTTACATGCTAATGCTCAAAAAACTCTCAAGGCAAATTAAGTTCCTTATAAGCTATGTTGCGAATTTATTTCCCAACCAGTAACAGTGTTCTTCGTTTAGGTGCTTGGATGGGAATACATACAATATTGCGTCGGGCGTTTAAAAATATTTAATCTTTAATACATAATTATAGAATGACCGTTACCGTTTAACGGTCATTCTATGATACATAATTCAATAAAAAATTATAAAATAAATGTACATGATTGAATCATCAACAATATTGGTTATTAAACAAACAGCAGGACCCATACGAGACGATGTATTCGCTTCGATTTTGTGTAGTTTCACTAATAAACGACATTTAAATTTCAGTCACTAACTACAATGGCGGAGGAGTTTGCATTCTACTTCGTGAACACATACAATATGTAAACATTCAATCAATAACAAACATGTCTGTGGAATATGTTATAGAGGTGTGTGCATGCGAGTTACCACTAGAAAATTTATTGTTATTATCTTTATGACAGACACGCGCACGACCCACCTGATGGAAAGTGGTTACCGTGGTCTATGGACGTGTGTAACACCAGAGAAGCCACCCTCGCGCTGCCGATCCTGTAAGCACAGAGTTTCTGTGCCGTCAGTGTAGAGGACAAAGCAGGACAAGCCCTTAGTCATCCCACTGACAGCACAAATTCTCCAGTGAGCTCGATACACATACTATATAGGTTGGGTGGATGATTAAAAATAAATAAAAACGATAAATGCTTTTACCGCTCTTTTACCATTCTAAATTTAATAAGCTTAGTTAAATTATTTATTTTAACTACAGGCAAATACCCAATTCTGTTGTAGAAATTTAATTTAACATTGGCGTTATCTTTTCATATTGGTGCCGGGTGGAGCCGTCTGTCACCCTAGCATGAGTAGGCCGCGGCGGCGGTGCGCAATGCGCGCCTCCCCATTCTCGAGATTGCGATGGGGACTCCGCGGTCCCCACACTTGAAGAGAACCGTGTCATAAGAGACGGTCCTAGGCCGGCCGGGGAGCGAGGGATATGTCTCGGTTACAGTGGCCTATGGACGTGAGCAACGCCATGGGAGTCCTAATCGTACTGCCGACCCTGTAAGAAACTTCTGATGCATTTCTTGAAGGACCCCATATAATTTTCCCTTAAGATTTCTTTCGGAATTAATTGCACATACCAAAGACTGTCCCACTGATTGGTCTTTACCACAATTTATTTGATGTTTTAAGAAATCTAACATTTATACAGTTTAGAATTAAAAAAACCACCCGTGGAATAAAAATGGAATCATAGGAAAAAAAGGGTTAACAACCTCTACTTATTGCATGCGGTAACAATATCTGCTGCTAGATAAGTCCTCGCGTTTCTTAATGAATATCCTGGCTTCGTTGGTTGCATAATTTTGTTGCCGTTGGAGCTTACAATTGTCGGTAACTTAGTGGCTAAGACTTCGGCCTTATGAACGAAAGGTCTCGGGTTCAAATCCCGGCCATTTATGGATTAGGAGTGGGTCCACTGCTGACGTGGACCCTCTCCACACAGATACCTACTTAAGTAGTAAGTGTTAATTTCACAAATAAATTACGAAAGGTATTGTAATCAAACAAAGTGTACTCGAAATGAAAGTGCAATTAATACCTACCAATTATGCACTTGTGTGGATTGATTCAATTAATACCTACATCTGTTGGGCAAAGAGAACTCTACATAAATAATGCTGAATATTATATTCCGAATTTACATATTAAATAAAATGCAGGACATAATTAAACATACAGTATGCAACTAGATGAATATAAATGTTGTGCATTTTATAAAATTAAATTAATTATTTATTCTTAATTAAAACAATTCAAATATACATATTCATGCATACAAATATTTGCACAGAGCGGGAACCGAACCCGCACCGTCGAACGTTCTACCGCAACGCCACAGAGGCCGTCGAATTTGTGTATATGATAAGGGTTAACGGGCGTTGTGTTTGTAAATAAATGTATTATCTTTCTTTCTTTATATGTCCAAAGCTAGGGATGATTTTTCCTTTTATTAATTGAAATTTGCATTTCGTCATAAGCATCTTTAATGTAATTGAGTGAGCTTAGATGTACGATGTTGGCTCCGTTATTCAGATGTTGTGTGTTTGAAAAAGTTTTTGTGAATTTATGATTCAATCGAAGAGAAAACATACAAAGTACAACATTCATTTTTATGTTGGTACTGAAAGTCAGATATTTATCGAGCCTCCTTACTTATATTATACTCGTCTAAAATTTTTCTGATATCTAATATGGTTTGATAATTTTTTACAGCTAGCTTTGGATGCATTCGAATTACTTCTTTGATATCAATCCCACCAATGTTCCGGATGTTTAGCAACATATTTTTTAAATTTTCTGGATCAGCATGTATTAAATAAAGGTTTGATTTAATTTTATGACTAGGTATTCCTTAGAATAAAGATATTCGCCGGATCAAGCCTAGTCAGAATATTGACTTATTGACGATTTATTTTTGCAATTACTTGTATCTGTGTGCCATTTTAATTGTGTTCTGCACATTAAAGTAAATTAAAAGTCTGATTCCGATCGTTAAATAGAATTGAATCATGCCTTTTTTAATATATTTTGTGAGTCGTTAGTGTTTACGGTGGCATCTCGCTCACTCTCATCACATTATCTTTCCTTCTCTATTTTTACCTCTTCCTCCGCCACACCGCACGTACTACGGGAGCAATACAATGCTCGCGGTCAGATTGATAGCACTCGCACGCTCTTTCGCAACCACACACAAGCCGTCAACGTAACTGTATAAAAAAATATGAAAAAAAATCAGTATATATGTAATATGTCTGCTGTATGAATTGTATATGTATGATACTTTTATTCTTAGTATGTATTATATGTATTTTTTCTGCTGTTGTAAGCTTGTTTTTTTATAAATTCTTTTTGCACTTTTATTCTCCCAAAGGTTTGCTGAGAGAAAACTCAATATTGAGTTAAGCTCGCCTTTGTACAACCAAGATGTATTGGTGATTACCTGTTGATGTATTATTTTCTTGTGTACAATAAACAATTAAAGTAAGAAAGGAATTCACAACGCCCAAACAGTCAGTTACGCGGGGCGCCCCGCATAGTGTGTACGTGTCAGGGAGCTACATCGACGCTAAGGTAAATATGACATTTTGTTATACTAAGTACCGGAGCTACAAAGACACAATTTATTTATGATTGATTGATTATGACATAAATAACTGAAAGCGAGAGCCACCATTGAGACTGGCTTATACATGGACGACTTCGTGTATAGTGTAGATAGCGAGGCAGAGGCTGTCGAGACGGCCGCTCAAGTTATAAGTCTCATGAAGGCTGGTCAATTTGATCTCGTGAAATGGACGAGCAACTCGCAAACTGCGTTTTGAAGAACCCCATATTGTAGGCGCTTGTTTGGACCCATATTGTTATATTTTTGCATATTTTTACGCTTCTTTTTCAGTATATTATCAACCTTGGCGGTCGTTAATAAACAACCAAATTCCATTGATTTATACCACCAATTTATTTGCTAACACGTCGCGAAGCCTTTCTTGTGTCTTCGCGATAATCGAAAACAAACACATTGAAAAAAAAACAGTAAATATTCAATATACGAAGACATCAAATTTCCGTCTAAGTCACAGTGACAGCTAGTTTAACAAACAAATTGGGTTCATCTTTATCGACGACGCCCGCGGGTAGATACAGTTAAGTTAAACATATGATGTTAACGTGTCGGGGGTCACGGCGCATCGATACCTCACTCCGGCGCTGTACACTGTACACGCGTTCTGATTGACAGCAATTGTTGGCAAACTGAGCGCCCCAGGTGCAAAGTGCGTTTTTAGGTCCCTTTAGTGGTTTCTTAAATATTAAAAAAAATTAAACACTTTTATGTTGCTAGTCGTCAGCTACAATCCTAACATGAAGGAACTGCATTAACCACGCCAGCTCAACAGAATGTTCGTAATTGAGAGCTCATGATTTAAGTATACTTGTATATTATATCTGGGTATAAGCAGGTGGATAGGTATAACTCATTATAAAGGTTCTCATTTCTGTTCGACACCTGAAGAGCTTAAAAAAGAACTTCAAGAACAATTGTCACCATTTGAAGATGAGAGTCAACTACAAGATGGGCTGCTACGACACATGTATTCATTGTTGACGAAAGGGGCTTTGAAATTTCCGGAGCATGAGTTACCACTGTGTTGACGAACATAGAGCCCGTCAGACATAGCTCGAGTTAGCCCTTTTTCTTCTAATGCTTCTAGAGCATCTTTCACATCCGCTTTGGCCCATTGCCCAGCCCTGTAATAAATTGTAACTTATTAATTACGTGATTTTTGTTTACTTTTCTTTAATCAGGTTCCGTAATAGGTATAAGAACTGGGTCTTGATATCTATTATAATTGTCGCAGAGTTACCGTGAGTTCCACTCAGACTTGTACCCGGAGACGAGCGGTAGCGTCACGTACTTGAGCGCGCCCATGTGGCTCGACAGTCAGGACCCTTTCGTGTAGAATTTACTTGTTAAAGCTTGTATACCATTTAAGTAGCAAACAAGCACACGGCCCACGTCACACTAGTGATGCCGACCCTGTAACAACTTTCTGATAACCTTCTTGAAAAACCTAGATTGTTTCAATCAAAGAATCAAAGAATCAATTTCATTTATTCAGTTAGAACTGGAGCTAGCGGTGCGAAGGCTTAGAGTCAAGAAGAGCACCGCCCCGGGACCCGACGGCATTCCAGGCCGCGCGTGGGTCCTAGCTCTGGGAGAAGACGGTGTCGAACCCCGACTGAGAGGGTTTTTTTTTTACGTGCGCAAAATAGAAAAATATAGCGATTGATAATACACGACGGTGTAAGAGAATCCCAAAATATAAAATAAAGAGTTGGCTCGATCTACCGTTTGTACAACGAACGTTGTCGTTCGCTTTGAAATTCAAATTTAGAACGCATGTTTCATAAAGCTTACTTATCTGTAGGCTCAAGTCGCTCTACAGAAAATATCAAAGTTCCCAAATCCGCTCACATAAGTGAAGTTTGGTCCTCTACGGCGATGCATGTTTACACTTATCCTAACACGATTAAATGAACAGAATATTTATTCACAGTTTAATATTTTTAATTTATGTTTATTCTTAGATAATAAAATAAAAACTAAATAAGTATTAAGCCAAACGTAAGGAAGATAGACCAAAAGATTCTCACACAATTATCGATTGCAAGATTGATGAACACAATCGTAGAATACCTCAGTGCGGATACTAAATATATTGGCAATAAAACTATAGTGAAGACTATAGGTTATCGTGACCTACGGACGTGTGCAAAACCAAGGGAGTCATACTCGCGCTGCCAACCCAGCTATGCTTTTATAATTAATCTTATGATTTGGATTGGAATAATATTTAGGTCCTGAGAATTAATTGGTATTGTAGCTACGTGGATAAGTGTGCACGAGCATATGTATTTACACTTTTACTCCTAAACCGCTGAACCGACTGTAATGAAATTTGGTACAGGAGTCACTTACAGCCTTAGAAAGAACGAAGGCTGTTGTTTTGTCGCGATAACTGACATTCAATATGTATGACAGTATGTCATACATGTTTCTATCGGTTGCATCATACATAAACATAAACTCACGACTATATCCCCGAAGGGGTAGGCAGAGGTGCTAGAACCCACATTTCGCCAGTTTATGTCTCGGTCCCAATGTAATAGGTGGCGAGCCTATTGCCACCTATTACATTGGGATAAGCGGGCACTTATAAACCTGCGATAAATACACACATAACTTCGAAAAGTCATTGGTGTGTGCCATGGTAAAACCTGGGATCGAACCCGAGACCTCGTCTCAGCAGACATTACCTATGAATTCCACAAAGTTCTAATTTGTTTATTGTTTGCTTATGGTCTAGTGTGTCAAACGCACGCGAAAAATCAATAAACACTGCAAACACCGTCATTTTCTGGTTAAGGTATTCGTTTACCTGATCAGTAAATTTTGATAATAATCCCGAAGAACTTTTCCCAGTTTGAAAACCGAATTGGTTGCGGTAGATTGGAGTTACCGTAGTGTAATGTCATAAAAATGACAATCTCAAATCGAAATATACTCGAATCGGGCCGTTACTCAGTACCCTACGATATTGTAGATGACTATAATGAATTATTTTAATAGATATTACCTATTGAAGGGAAATAAATATAATTAAAGTAACTTTGAGGCTACGATAACTAGGCAATAGCATATAGGCCTAATGGCCTTCAGGGATTTCTACTAGACAACTTTTAATGGAACCCAGTATGTTCCATAGCTCAAAAAGGAAAAGCAACCTTTATAGGATCACTTTATTATCCGTCCATCTGTCAATACCGTGGGATACGTCAAGGATACGTACATTTGCTTGATAGCACAGACTCAAAAAAATTTAATAAGAAGCTCAACCACAGACTTCTTAGAAAAATTTGCCATTAAATATGGCATGAAATTTGTTTTTTTTTTTATTATTTTGCTGCTATGGTGTCTATTGACATTGATATCCGATATCAGACAAAAACAGCGGTCTTCAAGAGGGGCATCAGAAGGTTTCTTCATGGTCGGCAGCGCGAGTGTGACACCCCTGGTGTTGCATACGTCCATAGGCCACGGTAACCGTGTGCTTGTCTGCCAATTAAGAGGTATAAAAAAAAACCTCACTTACTAATTTACGTTTGTTCCAACATTGTGATATGATAAGTAAACAAGTGTGAGTATACCTCTATGTCTCCTGCAGTAACTGTGTTTCGTAAATTGCTTACTATAATCCTGAATTCCAAAGTAGATTTATCAGCTTTCTGATTTTTTGTATCCGCCTCATTTATGTGCATGACATGCAATGTAAATGTAATGTAATATGTGTAATGGCTAACTTTACGAAGATGCTCATAGGTACATAAAGTTCAGAATCGTTGCGTGCAAGTGCATTTTAGGCAAATATGGTTACTTATAAATTGTACAATATGTATCTTTATACTACTTAAGAGACTCCATCTGTTGAAAAATGTTGATGATTTAGAAAAAGCACATACCTTAAAATTTTATCATGTAGATATTATATCGGTGTTTAACTTTCTGCGTCACAATAGAAGGATATATTTATTAATTACTTATGTATGTGCTAGTGCGAAACCCGTCCGCTAACTTACATCTTGTTCATGGTATACAGTATTCGTTAAGAAAAATATTTTACTACGCCAATGGGATTCACACAATCTACAGGCTATTTGGTGCCACTTGAATGAGGTAACTTTACTCGTATATGAATATAAAATAAAATAAGCGAGATACTTACAATGATTTTGATGCATGAGCACTTTTTAATGAGCAGGTCAAACAGTGATACCTGAAAACATTCGATTGCTCGTAATAAGTGCTTTGCTGTGTACAAAACGGTCAAACCTTAAGGGCGCCAATAAATTTGTTATTTTAGTACGCTTGTATGCTTATTCCAAACAACAACAAGTTATGTAGGTCTTTAATCTATCAAAAAATGTTAAATTTGGTCCCAATGTAATAGGTGGCGAGCCTATTGCCTTTCACCGGGCACTTATAAACCTGCGATAAATACACACATAACTTCGAAAAGCATCGAAAAGTCATTGGTGTGTGCCATGGTAAAACCTGGGACCGAACCCGCGACCTCGTCTCGGCAGTCCATTACCGCGAATATCACTTTTGTAAAACTATTTTTAGCAGATTCTATCACGATTTATTTGTTAGGTTGCTATTATTTTTATTATTTTCACTGTGCCCGACGTAGTGGTCACTTTTCAGCAGCCATGGTCACGGGGAGACTGATAGTTGTATCATTGTTTATACCTGATACTATGACGATGTCGTCGGCGAACCGAAGATGTGAGATGTACTCACCGTTAATGTTTATACCCCGCCCAGTCCAATCCAGAGTTTTGAAGACGTCCTCCAATGCGTTGGTGAATAGTTTGGGGGATATAACATCTCCCTGTCTCACACCATTCAGAGTATGTAGATTTGAGATACTCTGAAAACCTAACTGACGACCTGGAAAAATGGCGCACATTGGAAGAGGCCTATATCCAGCAGTGGACAGCGATAGGCTTATTGATTAATTAATTGAATACCTAACAGGTATTAAAACAACATAATTTAATAACTATACAACGGTTCCCTGTACAGAGTGAGAAGATTTTTCACGTCCTGTGGGCTGGACTTTGGGGAATTTCGAATAGTTTACCTACTGTCGTTATTTCGATGTTGTACAGCATAAGTTGTAAAGAGATTATGTTTAATATGGCGATGGATGAAAAGCTGGAAATGGAGAAGTTAAGCAAATTGATACATGAAAAAAGAGCTGGCACATTAAATAATGTCAGTGAAGATGAACTAGATCAGTATACTAACACAGTGGCTGAAGACAAGGTTTTTAATAAATTCAGTAAAAGGGTTAGCAGACACCCAGATCAAGTGTTAAGATATGACAGAGGAGGCCAGCCACTTTGGATTACTGAAGATACTGGGAACTGCCTCGGTTTCGATTTAAAATATACCTACACACGAAGAGCAACAAAGAATTAGTTTTTGTTACAGTTTTTGTTATCTAGGAGGTAGGACACGGCGATATTTCCGCCCCATTGAGCAGTCCAACTGGGGAAGTACCTCCGCTCTACAGAATATCGCGGTCATTATAACTTCGTATTGTGATCCGAAGGATATTTGTTGACTGTTTTTGGTGATGACGAATTTTTATTAGAATAGTATTGGTCTAGCAAGTCTTTCCCTGGATGATTCTTGATCGAATGATCTAGCGAACTGGGTGATTTCCTCGTGACAAAGTCTAAAGAGCTGGGTCCTTTGTTTACTATGAAGTCTAAAGAATGAGGGCTTATCCAGGAAAGTATTCATTATTTAATTCCATTCACAAGGTCTGTTATCCACTAGGATTTGTTGTGCAACAAGGACCTAAATAGATTAAAACCTGCGGCATTATCAATTAAAACATTATATGGGTGAATATATAACATAACATGAACTCACGCCTGTATCCCTGAAGGGGTAGGCAGAGGTAATGGCGCCACGAATCCCAGCTGTCAGTTTTTTTTTTTTTTGGATATAATATCGATGGTTTTCGTTGTGTCAAAAATATCATTGCCATATAAATAAACTACTTTATTGACTACAAAAATGCATGTATCGATTTCGATACAATATGCATTTAAGGGTTAAGCGACTAAAATCAATAAAATTAAATACTAAACATGCATAATAAAATACATAATTATTAACAGGTAGGTAGTTAAGTAAAACAAACAAAAAATAAAAAAAACAACAAGCAAACGCTCGCATACAGTATATAATCTAAGATGCTATTCCTGCCGACGTTTCGGAGGCGTTGCAGTTATACACTTGCATCTGTCATCAAATTATACACGAGCGAGCGAGTAGGAAATATCACAGTATACGTGTTAGAAAGAGACAGAGGCGCGGCGGCGCTGGACAGATTGTGTTCTTGATGACAGTTCTCTACGTGTTAATGAAGCAGTTGGACTTCAGTTGGACTGATCAAACAACTTTATTTGATCAGCTACATACTCGCTCCCTCGCTTTTTGTGCTACAAAGGTAGGAAACTAGTAAGGTAAATTGCTTGTGTTAGGAGTGGGTTCACGTCTGTATGCAAAGCGATGGAGAATTAGATCGAGCCGTAAAGCACCGGATTAACGTTGGTTGGATGAAATGGCGGCAGGTTACAGCAACTACATGTGACTCGCGAATGCCCCTTCGATTGAAGGGCAAAATTTATAAGAGCATGATCCGGCCTGCCGTCCTGTATGATACTTACACATATGTATTATCCACATTATGATGTTTTAATCGCGAAAGTAACTCTATCTGTGTGTTACACTTTACCGTGTAAGTCACTGAACCTATTTTGATGCAGTTAGTACGTACAGGTTAAGTTTGTCGTGATAACAAATCGTCGACAGTCGCGAGCTTGTCTGTGTGGGGATGAACATGTATACTTCAATTAGTATCAGTTACTTAAGCAATGCTTACTTGGTGTCTTGACAGCGCTGTGTAGAGTATCATAGAATATTTATTAACATACTACAGCTGACCATTTTGGTGCAAATATTCATCGCCCAGAGGAAAAATTACGCTCTTAAAAGTATTAAACAAGAAAATGTCCAAAGATAGCCGTGGTCGTATGCTACTTTTCCCTAGAATGTATTATTTTGTAAGCCGAAGTGGCATACGACCACGGCTATCCTTGATATTTTCTTGTTTAATACTTTTAAAAGCGCAATTTTTCAGTAGCCCTTTAAATTTGATTAACTGAGTATAATGATGTCAGTATAAATTTAGATGCTGTGTATGTCCCTAATAGTATAACTAATGAACCTACTCTAAACATGTTGACTTCATAATTCATTCATGATTAATCACGAGGTCAGCGTGAGTCGCTTGCAGATGTGGGTTTGTTGACATTTACGATTACTAAGCTTCCTTGAGAGTGATAATACATACCTAGCCAATATTCATTGGGGTAGTGTACGTATTTTTTGGGTTCCGTATTTCAAAAGGAATGACCTTTTTTATAATGTGCGCAAAATGGAGCTGGACGGACATTGTGACAGTGTCACACAAGCATCTCAGCACCTCGATGCATCGCCAATCGACACGACACCGCTGCAGGGCATCCAGAACTGCCCACAAACGCCATACACAACAGCCGATTGTATTCTTAAGCCTTTTTTACAATCTGCCGAACAGTATGGATGTGAAATATTTTGGGCAAAGTTTCGATAGCAAAATGGTCTGGTAGTACTAATTTGGCGAAGAAAATTAGAGAATGAAGTGCGAGGATCGTAAAACAAATATTTTAATTAATACTTCCTGACGATTTTGCTATCAAAATTGTGGCCAAAATTTTTCGCTAAAATTTTACACGACTATTAGGTACATATAGAAATACAAATATTTTTAACGATATCTATTTCCATTTGTTTCGTGTTATGTTATTATTTAGGTACACAGATCCCGACATTCAAGTTGCTTTTTGTCAACCACGGTCACGGAAAGAGAGCAACAGAATTTGGAACGGGAGAGATAAGTTTCCCCTAATGCCGTATGAATTTAATTTATCAATGAGAATTTTGTGGTCTACATAGTCGAATGCCTTCGTCATATCCATATAAAGCGCCGCAACGGGCAAACGTTTATCGACTCTGGCCATAATTATATTAAGAAAATCAAATATGGCGGTATCGCCATATTTTTCTTTAGTTATTCGTCTAACAGTTCGTTGTCAAATATAATAGCGCACCAAAAAAGAGAAAACGAACAAAAGCAGTCGTGTCATTACGGCATTAGTTTTGTTAAAAAATTACAAAAACGATTCCACATATAACATTAGTTGTGTAGAATGTCGTGGAATATTCATTTGTTATTATTTATATTATTGATTATTCCATTCTATTCTACCAACGATCCACTTCCCTAGGGGACAGAAAGGGACTGTAATTCCAGATATATAATATTTAGCAAACTCTCTGCCCGGTCTGTGAATTTGGAAACAAATAAATTAATAAATCCTCTAACCCAACTGAACATCAGCTTATGACCAAACAAGCATGCTCATTGGCAAGGAAATCTGCTTCGGATCGGGGCTCATGCTCAACAGTGATTCACTTTGTGAAATGGATGTATTTCGAAACGTGTCTCCTAAGCCTATATATATAGGCATAGCGCGTGTCGCAAGCGAAGGCAGCTCGGGCGTCAGAGGTCGCAAAATGACCTCCGTCCTTCATGACCGCGGGCCTGGGGGTAACTGGTGGAGCTGCCTGTCACCCTAGCTCAAATGATTCGAAGTTAATTTTGCCGTTCTGAAGTTCTTCCGACTTCTGAAATTATTACTTTAGTAATAATTTTGTGTAATTATAATAAAAATCCGGTTGAAAAATTAAACAAAGAGCCTTTACCTTAAAAAAATATCTATTTTATTTACTAATTTGCAATAATTGGTATTCACTAGGTCTTTAACAGTGTTGCAAGCTTAGGATGTTCAAATGACCTCCCGTGTCTCCGACCGCATTGAAATCTAGGCCGTAAAATGGCGGTCCAGCCATTTCAGAGATTAGCCGGAACAAACAGACAGACAGACACACTTTATTGGCAGGTAGCTGATGTAATAAGGAGTAACGTAGGCTAATTTTATTTTAGATTTTCTTTGTGCTCAATAGCGTTGACTCAACACTAAGCGATAACCGACATCCACGCGGGCGGTACAGGTAACATTAAAGAAACAAAAAGCAGATTTGAAAGTAGCACAAGGAAGAGATATAGAGAAGAGATATCGGGAGAAGTTCTATGAATTAAATGTTACAAAAATGTTAGACAAAGACGTGAAGGAGTATTCAGTGGTCACACTCGTGCTGCCGACCATGAAGAAACCTTCTGATGCCCCTCTTGAAGAACCCCATATTGTAGGCGCTTGGGTAAACCGCAGCAGGGAGGTCATTCCACAGCTTGAGTGTGCGTGGGATGAAGTTTCTTTCATACCGCACAGTGCGCACCAATTTTTTCAATCTCTAGGTTTCGTGCTAAGTACACTAGTAAAGCAGTGTTAACCGTGCTAGTGTAGGCAGTACGCTCCGGAGCACTAGTTACACACTACATGGTCCACCCGCGAGACCACCTAGGAGAAGGCGTCAGGAAACCTGCTGGGCTAGGCCTCTCCCATATTGGGGGCTTTGGCTTACTGTATCCACACCGGCCAGACGGGTTGGTACAGGGTATTATTTCAAGTTTTCCTTCTCTCACAGTGATATTGTGTGCATATTTTTCCGTTGGTCCCCTTTAAGACACCCTTCGGATGAGACAGGGTGTGAAAAGGGCTTGTCGGTCTCCCTATGGAGGGATTCCTCCTCGCGGGCCTTGCAGGCCCGCCATCCCACGACCCCCTCGTGCAATGGGGTCAGCTAGCCCTGAAAAGGGCTTTGGGTTGCCGGGTTATTAGTCAACGGCTAGCAGAGCTCCTCCTCCTTGGAGTCGGTTCAATAACCCTTGACAATGTGAAGGGATCAGCTCTTTAGCTAGAGGCGCGGCAGCTTACGTAATGAAGCAGGCGTGAGGGTCGAGAACTCGAGATCATTTGGCGGTCGCGAGGTATGTCCTTAGGTTTGAAAGAAATTAGTTCCTTTCTCATTGGAATTACCTATAAGTATCTACTTGATGACTGCCGAATATAAGAACGAAAGAAATTTTATAATACTATCTCGAACCCCGCTTTAACATTTTGGACGAGAATTAAAATATAAATATAGTTTGGCTTCCTAAACTTATCTATTTAGGTATCAGCCATATCCTTGAATGTCAATTAACCTAGGACTCCTTGACCGCATCACAGGGCGGCGTTTTATCTCCCCTACTTTTTGCAGCTTGGGCAGATTGTTGTTAATTTTTTATCAGATGATATAGAAAGTTTGTTGTTTTCTTGAACCGTAATAAAATGGGAAATTAATATAATTTCAACTCTGTGTGTTTTTAAATAAAAGCCATGGAGGCAGATACGAGTACTGCTCATCTTAACGACTATTGCAGAGGTTCGTGGCTGAGGAGGTATGAGGAAACATATGAACCTACATACATACGTACATATATAGCGTGTCAAAATCATACATATCAAACATTTCAAGTATCTGGGCCACTGGGTCGTCGATGATTTGTCAGATGACCTAGACATAGACAGAGAGCGTAGGATACGGCTTTACACAAAGTTTTATCAACATATACTGATATACTATCACACACAAATAGTTATATAAAGTATGGTAGCCAGAGCTCACTGGATAGTGTTTGTGCTGTCATTGGGAAGACCAAAGGCTTGTTCTGATTGTGTCTTTACTGGATCTGGCTATAAATATAAATGTAGAAAAAATAATCCTGAAGTTCATTACAGGGAGTCATCATCACGTATACGGGTAGACACTAGTCGTTGCGGGTTACTAAAAATATTTGTAACACGGAACACAACGGAAAATCTAAATAAAACCTAATTCGTAAGCCTGATGCGCGCCTCCCCGTTTCTGGGGACAAGTTGGGGACTCTGCAATCCCCACACCCGTGAAGAGGGCCAGATCGTAAGAGATGGCCCTGGGTCGGCCGGGGTGCGAGGTGTATGCCTGTCAACCTCACCTTCGGCAACCAAAGCGACCCACAGACGGCGTGCGTTTTAAAAATCAATCACACCAACACTTACAAAGAAATTCATGGGTTCTTTTTGCCTTCAGTCTTATATTGTTCTTTTTTATTTAGGTACGTCCTTATAAAGATGAGAGACTCGAATATTATATAGATATCACTATGTAGCCAGGATGTTTTAGCTTCTCAATGGTCCCTTTTATCCGTATCGATGTTTAACAAGTAATGTACGTAATGTATTTGGTGCATGCGTTTGCAGTTAATGTATGCAGTCGAATTCCGAAATGTATCTTTATGTTGAACGGCAGAAATAAAATTAAAAATGGTGAGCTCACTGGAGAATCCATGTTGTCAGTACAGACTTGTCCTGCTTTGTCTTCTAAACTGACGGCACAGAAAATCTGTGCTTACAGGGTCGGCAGCACGAGTGTGGCTCCTCTGGTGTTACACACGTCCATAGGCCACGGTAACCGAACTGTATCACGAATGTCCAAGTATACACAGCTTTAAGAGGTTAAAGAATCAAAGAATCAATCAATCAATTTATATATATAATATGTAAATCTTTAACCTCTTAAAGCTGTGAAAAACTCATACTAGAAGTATGAGTTTATCAGTGCTGAAAATACAAATTCAGGCAAAACCGAGGCACACTGATATTATCAAACCATAAACAAAACGTTACCACAGAATTTTGTTTGAAATTTCAAAAACCAGTGTTAATAGTGTAACATCGGTTTACGAAACGGTTTTGTGAAGTTAAGAAATACGTTATTTATAGTAACAAAGCGATTTTCATTCGAGATACGAAAAGCGTGTTTACTTTTTGATAAATTTGTTTGTATTTAATTCTCAACAAATTATGACTCATTTCATTACTTCAAGGTGCCTGCGGTAGAACGCGTGGCAACTTTTTAAACAGTTCTTATCATATGATGCAAGAACTTTCTAACGCTTACTCAAAGCTGTTAAAACTGACTTGTAATAACATCATTTCGATACTGTGACATTCTCAACTATAGAATTAAAATAAAGAAAAGTAATAGACAAAATGTTATGTTATGATATCTTCGTAATCTATTTATATGTATCTACATAATATGCACGGACTTTAACCTGCGCTTTAAAAAATTGTCCAGTGATTCAGATCAAAGTGGACCATGATGTCACAGTAACTTTTCTGATACTATTTTAATTTTCATTAGACAAAAGTACTTACTGAAGTAAAATGAAAAGTTTTTAAAATTCCCGAAAAAGTTCCACTAGCCATATTTTATTTTAATTTTCCACATACTACACGCATGGCTCTTAACAGATAAGGGCTCCAATTTGATGGCGAGTGGGCCCGAGCGCGTTTTTCCGCCTAAATAAATGTCATTATGTATGTCATTGATTGATTGTCATATATGTCAAATTGGCAGCTGTAGCCAGCCAAAAGTCATTGCATTTTGTTATGTTGGTATAAACATAACAAATTATTATCGAGCTAACCCAACTTTTATATTCTCAATAAAATTTATTTTTTTAGGTGGCAGACAAGCACTACTGCCCAACTGATGGAAAGTTTTTATTAAATGGAATGGAAAGTGGCGAAAAGAGGGTGGGTGTGTCAGAATCATCATCATCATTGTAGTATTACGTCTCGTTTACATCCAAGGCGCTAACCTTCGAGCTCGAGCCTTACTTAGTATGATCTTGTTCATTCATAACGGTGTGTAAAACATAATAATTAGAAAAACAAGTTTTCAATGTTATCCATTTCTTGTTTATTTTATTTTATCTGGTTATTGATTTGATATATCGACGGATAGAAGATGGTTGACTGTTAGAGAATGCCTACGGCACTAATTCTACCAATGTACATCGTGCATAAAGTAGAATAAGAGTTCGGTTAAGAAGTTCGGTTTTAGAAATAATTTATTATTGTTTATGCAACAAGCCTATCTTCTCTTAAAAATCTCATTCCGACTATAAAATTTATGTATAAAATAATTAACAAAAAGTGCTTAAGAGAATAAAAAAATAATTATATGCCGTGTGGTTCCCGACAGAGTGAATCTATCAGCAATACACGTCACATAGGTAAAACCTTAGCACCATCTGAGGATTAATTTAAACTTCACTCCCCTTTGCATTTCAATTACTTAGATGTTCTAAAGCTCATAGGTGAACGCTAAAGACTGATGTGATTCAGTTTGATATAGGGAAATAGTTTACCTATTTGCGTCATCATCAGATGCTTTTTTACGCTGTGTTTAATAGTCTTGAGAATATAGGATGAATGAAACACTTGTAACACAACATAACATAAACTCACGCCTATATCCCCGAAGGGGTAGGTAGAGGTGATAGCACCCACATTTCGCCAGCTTATGTTTAGGTCCCAATGTAATAGGTGGCGAGCATATTGCCATTAACCGGGCGCCATATACTGTCATTTATATGTGGACTTCTACAATCTTTCCTTACAAACTATCTTGTTCCCTGGCCAACCACGTTAGTTAATGTATCATTATTTTGTCTTGAATGTGACACTTAAAAATGAGACCGCAATATGCTCCTTTCTTTCTTGTGCAATCTCCTTATTACATACAGGGCTGTTTAACATCAGACAGATATATACAGCTCAGACTCAGTCTCAAATGCATGGCTTGAGTCATCAATAGTGTCCGGAAGACGGCAATAGGCAATAGCCTCGACCCCTATTACCTGGGACCCAATTCAGTGATTGATGAAATGTGAATTGGTTTTTCTTTTTTTACGTGCAAAGAATCCCCACGTATCCCTCACCACCGGCACCGGAGCCGATGAGAGAGGTTATGTCGGACTCAAACCGACTAAAACGCACGACGCCTGTGGATCGCTTTTGGTTGCCGAAGGTGGGGAAGTTATAGTAAAGGGGCAGGTCAGGAAAACGCTAAACTCAAAAGTCAAACAAACTCATAGAATGGAATGTTATTGTTGCAAAAATTATTTAGGTCAAATGCCTATAAAGATAAAAATGCATTAGTGATTCACAAAATAAATTATTTATGTCTACTTAAGGTAAACAGCAAATATTCAAATCTCTCAGTCTATTTGCGATTGTAGCAAGTGAATGACAATTTTAAATAGAATAAAGCTATTATAAGAACTCACTGGAGAATTTGTCACTGGGAAGACTAAAGGCTTGTCCTGCTTTGTCTTCTACACTAACGGCCACAGTAACCACTTTCCATCAGGTGGGCCGTGTGCTTGTCTGCCTCCTAAGAGGTATAAATATAAAAAAAGAACTGATTACTACTCCTTCTTCTTCGAATCAATGGCTAGATCTGGCAAATAATGGCACACCATTACTACTCAAAGTTGTTCTTACCAGATATTTTGTATTATCAAAAACATATTTTACGAATAACTCCATAATGTAGGTATCAGAAAACTATGAAAGCAATTCATTATTACACATATTTGATATTACAATATTACACCTTTGAGGATGCCGTAAGGCGAAACCGGTCAGGTGTAATAATACAGTCAGCGTATCAAAATAATCTTAACACATTGACTTACACAATGAAGACAATGAACACTTAACACAATGAAGAAGTATTAAGAGATAAAAAACTATTTTATTAATTTAACTTGTATTATAATCTGAATTAAAGGTGTGTCCCAAACACTGAAATATTATTATAATATCATTTCGTGTTATGTACATACAGTCCCTTTCCTAATGGGGAAGCCAAAATGTTGTTCTGAGTGTATTTATGAGGCATAAAAGTATGATTTCGGATCGAACCGAATACAACTGCAAAGGCATGCAGCAGATACAGCGTACTGTGAAATAAACTTGAATATGATAATATTGTGTATATTTTCCAACCCATAATTTCATTTTATAATTTCGTCTGTATATCTGTTTTTTATTATCTTCTCATGCCTATGCTGTGGAATAGGTTTTGTTACAATTTGGCATAGAGATAAAGAAGAACATAACATAAATTATATTCTATTTTTAAAATAATAAAGTAAATAGTGTAACTTTAGTTCTCTGTCGAATAAAATATTAAACACATTTAAATCTAATTAACAATTTTAATAACAGCTTTTTCCAAATATTTTTGCCGTTTCCTATTTGCTATTTGCAATATTCTTTTCACATACGGATCATTTTTTAGAGCTTCTCTTATATCTCAGTGGGAAGACTAAAGGCTTGTCCTGCTTTGTCTTCTACTGACGGCACAGAAACTCTGTACTTACAGGGTTGGCAGCGCGACTGTGACTCCTCTGGTGTTACAGACGTCCATAGGTCACGGTAACCACTTTCCATCAGGTGGGCCGTGTGCTTGTCTGCCAACTAAGACTGACATCGCAGATCAGCATTTCATCAAAATTATTAGGTATATGTTGGTATCATCAAAAAAAAAATTATCATGCGAAAAAGAAGGAAGTTTCAAAACGGATGTTGTTCTCTGTGACTCAAGATGTTAAAGCCCTTTTTATTACGTACCGAAGATTACTATGACCTCTTATATCTATTTTGTTCCGAAAAACAGTTCACCTCCCTCAAAAACTCCAAGATCTTTTATTATATTGCATGCCGAAAAGACTCGTCCACTGACTCTGAACAAAAAAAAATCAAAAGATCTTCATCTTCTTCTGTCGTATTGACGGCATATCATTCGTCAAACTTTGTTTGTCCAATATGCAATCTTGATTGCTTTGTCAGGGGCGCTCATGACCTCCTCTGACGTACATGCGTAAAGTGATGATGAATGGATTTTAATCTATTAAAATAAAAAGTAAGATGATTTTTTAATTAATATTTAGATAAAATGGCTTGTCATCCATTTTGCTCATATTAAGTTAATTTTGCATTAATTTATGGCTATACGTCCTGTCAGATAGTTTTTAAAGTTTGTTTATTTTATTATTTTCGAATTTCCAGCCACGCCCCTTAATATTATACTAATTAAAATTGGTTCCGTACTCAATTTAATTGAAATGTTGTGCAAAGAAATAGACTTTCGGTTTTTATACAACTTAGGTGACAGACAAGCACACGGCCCACCTGATGGGAAGTTACAATTATGTTATTGAATTACAGCTTGTTTAGTTCCCAAGTTTGATATGCCCTGAAGGCGGACAATACCCGCGATGGATTTATCATATTTCCTTTACCGCTTCCGCAGTGTGACAGCAAGCATTGATAACAGAGCTGTCCACAGTCCAGTATTGTGATGAAATTCAATGTTTTGTTTGATTTTGAAATAAAACAGTACAGACTAAGATTTCTACATCCATTTTGTGATTGTACATAATAATTAAAGTGTTCAGGTGCACTTCCAATGATCTACGACCGGCTGATAATGTATGTAGATGATTTATTGATAGATAACATGTACCTATCAGATGTCTAACATTGTAATATAAAATACCCATTGTACTCAAGATCTATGACGCTTCTTACAGTTACAAATGCGATCCCAAGGCGATCCGCTGGAACATGAGTTTTTTTTTTCATACCACTTAGCTGGTAGACAAGCACACGGCCCACCTGATGGAAAGTGGTTACCGTGGCCTGAGGACTGGTGTATCAAATATACCAAATAAAAATGTACCAAGTTGTAAATTAGAGGAATCAACGGTTAAGGAATTAGATGCAATTGCTGATGTGCTAGATGCTATATCATTATCGGACTATATAACTCATGTACATCCAAAACCAGGTTCAGATATTACAGTTGGACCTTGGTCCAACTCTGCAATCAGAGGGAAAATCATAAAATTTAAAATTCAATACTCATAATATTCTCTGCTTACCAAAACATTGTCTTATGCTTTTGTTTCATTTATTTCAGGCCACGGAAGAATCCCATGCAGTATCTCCAATGCCAAGTGCAACTACCGAGGCTGCACTTGTTACTTATATATTTATTTTTACATAATCCCTTTTGTGTTTAGTTTTGCCCGATATGATATTCAACGTTCAGTTGCTTTTTTTATCTAGGATACACCTATTTGACTTCACCTCGCCTGATGATAAGCTAGAGGAAAAGCGCCAAGAAAGAGGGTCGATCCAGCGGTTCGGAATATAGCATTCCATACCCGCTAGGATCGCATCAGCTACTGCTGTTGCACAGGAGCTGGGATCATTTGAAGTGAAGCAAAGCTGCCTCCACGGGTACGACGCGAAGAATTCTCGCAGTCCATCCCAGTCTGCCGACTTGTAGTGCCAGACATGCCGCCATTGAGGTGGCCGCGGTGGTTCAGGCCGCGTGAGAGTCACACGGTGTCTTATGATTTATGCATCCTTGCCCACTGTGCGTGTTGACATCAAAACTGAACATTTTAACTATTAATTTCAACTAAGACAGTTTTATTAAGTGAATTAATCAATAATTTGACAAGTTATAGGCTAATACATTTTAAATATTCAATTCTGTATTGTGTGAAATTTAATCTTTCTATGGCTGTCGTTTGAAATCAGGCAACTTAGTAACAGAAGGCAAGTTTTTCCTCAAATTATCATTCAATAAAACATTCATCATATTAAATGAAGATGCGGCTCTCAGACTATGATCACCAGCTCCTCGACTATTCGAAAATGGATCAACAACTTCAGATAAATCAGCCATGACATGAGGATCGACAATCTTTTTTATGATCGTCCAAGTCAATTTGAAATGATTGATTTGAGAAAAAAAAACAGGATTTGCCAACGGGATGATAGATTATTCTGAAGTTTCCTTCATTAGATGTTGTATTTAATTGCCGGTTCGTTACGGGTTGGCAGCGTTATAAGATAAAACATCCTTGCTTGGATTTTGACAACGAAGAAAGGCTAGTAAAGCACATTCTAAAGCTTGGAGACGCAGGATTTCCCCCAAATAGATAATCCATACGTATGTTAGCTTATCAATTTGCTGAAAAGTTAAAACTAAAACATAATTTTGACCACGAAAACGAAATGGCTGGAGCTAGTCGAGAAATAGTGTTGGCGAATGCGAAAATGATTAAATATAGGTACTAATAACGAATCGAATGACTGGTGTACCATATATGTTTCGCCATGTTTATTCCATCATGTTGAATAATAGTTTTACAACCTTTTATCAATTAAATTTACCTATTTTAGTACGTTAGGTACTGAAAATGCTGTTTTGTATTTAATTAGGAGAACTATAATGAGCATGTATTATCCAGGTTATATCTACTAAATGAAAAGTTCTTCAATAAACAAAAAAATAAAAATATTTGATTTATATTGGTAGAAAGTAGTGAATGCGCCTCCTTTACATTGGCCTCTAGGAGTAGTAGAGGAAATTTTTCCCGATGCCCGCGGGATAACTCGTGTTGCACGGGTTAAAACTGCAACCGGATCGTATCTGCGCCCGGTTGTTCGCCTCTGCCCTCTGCCTAGCCAGCAGTAGGCACGAGTTCCCTATAGAATGACGGCAGCGGGAGCGACGAAGGATCGCAAGCCAAGCTACCCGAGTACGAAGGCAACTCGGGCGTCGGAGGTCGATGAACGACCTCCACCCTCCATGAGCGCAGGCTTGGGGGTGACTGGTGGAGCCGCCTGTCGGAACGGTTCGAGGTGTAAGGAATTGTTGCCACCCCATCTTGGGGAGGGCGGAGGTACTTCCCCAGTCGGACTGCTCAATTGGACGGAAATACCGGCGTGTCCTACCTCCTACCAAGGTGGTATTAGGTATTTAACCAAAGGTAAACAATTTTGTGGCTACTTTTCATACAAACATATTAAACAAGCGTGAGTGAGTGTAAGTCCCCTGTTGTTGCACTCGTCCATAGGCCACTTTTCAGCAGGTGGGCTGTGTGCGTGTCTCCCACTTAATTGGTATAAAAAAATAGCAAGACCTGTGAATGTATCCATCAATGTGACGCAATCTTACTAAGTAATTATGCCACGCCTTTAACGATGACGCACACATGTGACTTCAAAGCAATGAGTTATTGTTGTGTGAACACACATATATGTAAAACATACGGGTGGTTCCACTTGACCCAGATCATAAATACATTTTATTAGATAGATAGGCTATCTTTTTTGTCTTGTGTACCTACGAAAATAATGCGTAGATACCATCATCATCTAAGTGTTGACCATGTGATCTGGAATAAGATTCTTGGTTTAGTTCTAAAGCCGCGTGGTTCTCGGCAGAGTAGAATTTGACCCACCTCATCTATTCCCATGCGGTGTAGTACGAGGCGACTAAGAGATAGTCAGATGAGAAGACTAAGGAGTGAATAGTTTAACTATATCTTTGCATAATATCAAGTGTACTTGTGTCGCGTCGCTCGCGTAGTCGCAGGTCCACTAGGGGAGCGGTTGACAGAGCATTCTTAGTGGCGGTGAACAAAGAAAAAGTTTTTCGACACAAGGGCATGGGAAGGACGCATAATAAATTAACAGAAATAACTTCGAAAGGGACCTTCACACTTTATTTACCGGGAACAACTGCATACTGTTTGACCGCCAATCGCTGATAGGAAAGGCAGCATCAGACCCTCGTCGCTTTAGGTGACTTGATCTTCTAATTAAATCTTTAAATACTCTAAATCTAACTACCTACAGTTACCAGCGTAGTTCGGTTTTTTTTATACCACTTAGGTGGCAGACAAGCACACGGCCCACCTGATGGAAAGTGATTACCGTGGCCTATGGATGTTTGTATTACAATCTGATTAAGCTATGCTTACCATGCGTTGTGTAGAATGTAGTAGAATATTTATTTATTTATTATTTAATTAACTTTGTAATAATGTTAGTGTGATTCTGTGTTAGCATTTTTTTGTTTTAAATCTTAATTGATATAAGGTAATACCTTTTTATCAGGTAACAACCTGCACTTACAGACAAAATTCCTACTTAATCAGGGTGTGTCGATCGTACAATTCATTATGCCATAAGTACGATTTAGATTTATTTTTCACCAGCACTAATCAACTTAAAGTCAAGTTGAGCAGGAAATTTTTTGATACAGTGTAATGCGAAGTAACAGTATAATGTGATATTCTGTGCCTAATCAGTCAATACATTTTGTTTAGAGGATAGTTTCACTTGCCTAATCATAATGAAACGCAATCGTAATTGTTTTAGATTATGCTTGTTTATCTGGTTTAATACCGCATATATCCGAAATATCGACAAAAACGAATTTAAAACCAGAATTTGACACTTTAGCGCGAGCAACTACCACCTGAACCTCCTATCCCCGAGAGAAAGCCTGCGTCAGAACTTCGTCAATAAATCAGTAAGAGTGCCTATTTGTAGGTGAGATTGGCTCAGCCATAAGATTGATTAAGATTGGATTGAATCTATTGGGTTTATGCGTCCTGGTGGGGTACCGAGATATGCTTTTCCTCATATTTGTATATGAGGAAAAGCATATCTCCTGAAGAAAAACTAGCTATATGTATAAGGTGAGATTAAAATACAGATATACTTTATTATCATTATTTATTCAGCTGAAAGCATATAAGTGACATGAAAAGTATGAAAGTAGCTGGTCTCCATTCATTAGACTTACAGAGCTTAGAATAGCACCTTACTCTAGCGTTCGACAAAACTGTTTTTTAGGGATCTCCCGCATTTTGTGGGAGTTTCCGCACTTCAGAAAACATAATAAAGATTGCAATAATAGCTAAACAGGCGGTCGTGTCGACCACCAGACACATTTCTTTCAATTTTCTTCTATTTATTTTGGCAGACACTGTCATTGGTATTTTCTCGACGAATATCACGCCTCCTCTTAACTGCTTTGCATCTGATAGGTTTTCTGTAAGTAATAGAGATAATATACAAAATCATTAAGCACTGGCAGATGTTTTGTGGAACGGATCCGGCGGCTGGGCCTTGAGGTGGCTTTGCATAAATCCGAGGCCATGTTCCTTCATAGACCTCGGCGCACGCCACCACCTGGTTCCAGTCTCACAGTGGGAGGCACTCTCATCGGCATCAAGCCCCAGATGAAATATCTGGGGCTCGTGCTCGACGGCCAGTGGGACTTCGGGAAGCCGGCTTTTTGAAGTTAGTTTTTAATAATTATTTCTTTTAATTATTTTAAGCTTTAACTGTTTTCTTGAGTTATCATGTTTATTAGGTACACGTGGGAGTCGAGTAACATTGTTCTTTAATAAAACTCGATTCGTCCGAAATCTTGACAATAAGTTAGGGAATCGGTATTGTACACACTATGCACATAAACAATGTACATTGCAAACGTCTAAACAAAAATATTAGGTATGATATTGCCGAAATTTTCTTACAGATTCATAAATTTCGTATTATTTTTTCACAGCTTTCACTTTTCAAAAATGTAATAAAAGTGTTTGTTAGCTTAATATTGTCCGATTCATACATGGTAAAAACTCTACAAAACTATATTTGCCTGAGCAATTTAAAAACTTATCGAAGTTGTATAGGTTGTATACTAAACACTGTGAGGGTTTATCCGAAGCCTGCTTAAGTGAAAAATTATTCACAAATATATTTAAAGAGTATAATTACGCATTTTATACTCCTTTTTGCGTCCGTCATGAACAAACATTTTTTTTTTTACAGAATCGTTATTTTAACATAATCCAAATATTTTTTATAAACCTGTCCAATGTACAGACACAATTTTATAATAGTAGGTATGTGTAGATTTTGACAATACCTACTAAGGACAATTTAGGTAATGTTGCATGGTCTGTGCGCTTCTACTAATCGAACCAAACTCTGTTCCCCGCAAATCAGCCGATTTCCTTTTATACCAGTGTGAACTCCGCGCGGGAGCGGGGACGCTTGGGTCCTTTTTTTATCATAGGATTTTTTTACAATGTCAACAAAGGAATTCGGTATATGAACCAACTGGACTTGAATTCATTATGGCTGTACCCAAGGCTTCCCGTAAAAGGAAAAGTCTACCAAACAAGTACTGTGAGAGGCCAGTACTGTTTTCATTTGTATAATTGAGTTTTTCTGTTATTTTTTACGCAATCACGCCTCTTTATAAGTTAAGCGATGAGCAGAGGAGTATAATGCATTTTCAAAAATGATGACAGTTGCAATGTCAGGCTTAACATATGAAAAATGCCTAGTAAAAAACCAGACCATCCGGCAACCCTTAACCAGTCTAGTAGTCATCACAGTAGGTACCTACTCATAATAAATAAATACAAATAAAAAATCCTTTTATTTCGTTCAGAAATGCTAGTTTACAAAGTAAGTTAGTTTCATAGTCAATTCGAATATCGCACGCGATCAGATCAGCTGTTGTGATGTCACCTAGGTACTTGTTGTACCTACTTATATTGTTAGCAGTTATTTCATTAAGTTTAAGAAAGTACAGGATTTATTTGGTCTTGGTACATTTAGCCAGACGTATAGGCTACTTTTCAGCATATAATAAATCGCGATAGAATTTGTTCAAAAGAAGTTTTATTCCAATATCTATTTATATTTTAACATAACTATCATATCACCCTGTGGATAATATGTTTCTCGAAAATTTTTGTCATTGGCTCCGCAGAAGTACAAGCAACTTCATGTATTTTGTGTATCGAAAGCGCTATTTCATTATCGCACTCATCTGGTTGACATGTATTCTTGTGCTCAACTGTTTTTATAACATTTTCACCCTGAGAAGTTTAAAGAACGATTAGGTTACGGATATTGAGGCTTGATTCCCAAGTTACTTTTACACTTGATAGAATACTTAGCGCGATATTTACCCTACCCTCTGGGAGGAAATTAGGAACGATAAATCCGGTTTGAACTTGGTAAAAGAAAAGGCAGTGAATAGTTTCGGACTGGGAACTGGGTGCTAGGTATACACGAAGAAACAATTTAAAAATAAAACAATGGTAATAGTGACGGTCTCTCTGTGGCCCAGCTAAATTGATTTTGCCGTGAATGAGCTTTGTGACATTTGACCTCTAGTATTTATTAAAGTATTGATGCTACAATAAAAATATACAGAAGTAACTAAAGAGTTTATTATTAACAGTTTCACTATACAAGTAAATTATAACTAAAAGTACCACGTAATTGGCGATGACCCTATTGCCCTTTTTCGGGCACTATTGTTGACTCGAGCCATGCATCTGAGGCTGAGTCTGGGCTGTTTATATCTCTCTGATGTTAAATAGCCCTATCCCTTAGTCGCCTTGTACGACACCGCATTTCGGGATTTTTCGCTATTAAATTATGAAACTTAATATTTCTACCCGTGGTCACGACATGACTAGCTTGCAAGTGTTGATAGGTATGCAGGGAACATTTTTTGTGCACCTACCTACCATTACTTTTATTATGAACGGTTCGGCTGGCGACACACCTCACTCACTATGTCACAACGATCACATACAAATTGGGATATAATATTTTATTTGTTCGTCTTTCCACTATATAGGCTACCTACAAGATATTCTATTTGATATAGGTACAATGGGAGGTGTTTACAAATCTGTTCGGATTATTTCATATTTATAAAAAAATATCTTTGTGTTCTAGATTGCTCAATTGGACGGAAATACCGTTGTGTCCTACACCTCTAATTTTAGATTTTTTTTTGAATTCTCATGATAAGCTGTGATAGTTACAAAAATTTGAAATATTTTAGTAAATAAGAACAGTATCTGTAAATTTTTTGTGATAAATATATATTATTATTATTATTATAGCGAAATTGTGCAAAAATATATTCCGGTTTATGTTCCTTGAGTTACGTACCCCTGAAACACCAGTCCAAATCACATTTTTTATGGTATTTTTTTATTGAATTCATATTTTTCTTTTCCAGATTCATGAAGATACTAATGAAGTATATTCTGTAAAGGAAAGTGTGGAGACTTTGCCTTCAGCTTACCTACAGGCAAGACTAATTCTAATTGACGTGTCCTATACAAAAAAATGTAGTCTTTCTGAGGTGAGACTTTAAGCAATACATTGTACTATAAATATAGGTGTCTGTGACCAGTCCTTTTCGAGGGCAGGTAGCGGCACCGTAGTTCCAGATTAAACAGACAAAGACAGAAGTTAATTACTATTTTTTCGTTGCCTGGTAATCCTTTTGCTAATTAATGTAAAGGTAAATACAAAATACATGGTCCAAGGACATTTTCTTAATAGTCGTCACTTTACACCACAACTTTGCTTTTTTACATTATTATACAGCATGATCTTAATCAGTATAACAATAGCTTGTTTTCTTTGAAGAAGCCTTTTGGTCCAATTTCACCAGTGAAAATTATTGTGAACTAGTTGAACTAAACTGAGTTCTCACATTGTACTCAATAAAGCTCATAGATAACGTAATCTGAAATGATAACTCAGTTCACCCAGATTCCTAATCTCTATTATGTCCTATACTTGGTGAAAAGTATATAATGTAGAATAGTTGATGTATTAGAGAATAGTGGTATTTAGTAATTGAAAAAATATCTATGTGCATTTCTTCACCAGGCAAAGCGCCGTGTCTACCGCAAAGCTCTCGAACATATTCCCAACTCCGTCCGTTTATGGAAGGCTGCAGTTGAACTCGAAAATCCCGAAGACGCGCGTATTCTGCTTTCTAGGTCTGTGGAATGTTGTCCGACCAGTACGCCAAGATTTCACTAACAATTGTATTCGGTCCTACGTAATAGGGGGTGAGCCTATTGCCGTATTCTGGGCACTATTGTTGACTTGAGCCATGCATCTGAGGCTGAGTCTGGGCTGTATATATCTGTCTGATGTTAAACAGCCTTGTACAATACTGCATGGGAAGAGATGGGGTGGCCCTAATTCTACTGTCTTGGAGGAGCACATCTAAATTGATAAATTTTGTTATATAATCTCAATGTAACGACAAGATTGACAAGCACCTCAGATAGTCTGATGTAAGAAACATAGATTTATATATTCTACGACAAGCACCAGCGAAGGTGACGCCATCTGAGATTAAATTTTGCCTGTACCTCCTCATTTTGAAAATGGTGGGTCAAGATATTCCAATTTATTGATTATATAAGTTTAAGTTATAATACTATTTGTGTATTTTAGATGTGTTAAAAAAATGAGTTTTGCCCCCTACAAAAAACGAGTCAGAGCCCAGATGAGACGCCAAAATGACCTAAATTGGCTTTAGCATATATTATAGTGACGTGCAAATGACTTGACAGCTCAGTAAACGTTTTTTTATACCACTCAGGTGGCAGACACGGCCCGTCTAGGTCACGGCGAAAACAGCTGAGGTTAACTGTCTCTGCTCGCTTTCACGCCAAAACCACTATACGGAATAATAGAATCATATTATTTTGTAATTAGTCTAAGTACCCATACAGGCTTAAAGTTTGGACCCTTTAAAAAATACACCCGTACGACCTCATTTTAAGTCCCATTTATAAATTAGGTCCAAATTTTGAGGTCTGTAATTCAGCAGTTTTTTAAAATAGAGTTGCTGACGCTCTTGATATCGGACGAGCTACAGTGTCTCGAATTAGCAAAGAAAAGTATGGAGAATCGTCAAAGGAGATGGTGGCCGAAGATGAGGGAGGTAAAATATTATCGACTCCTAATAAAAAAAGGAAGAGAGTTTCGCCAGTCACCGAAATTGACGACTTTGATAACACCCGCGGTGCGGAAGGGTCGTATATCGCAAGAAGTAACAACACCTGGCCCAGACCATTATGCGACACCGGAATTATTTGGTAAGTCACATTGTGATCATCACTATCTATAGCTGTAAATTGATGATGTTCTCTGATACATTTCTTTCTATTTTTACCAATGATATTCAATATTTTGGATCATTGGTACTAGGTAGGTACCTCATAATTTGTAAAATTCAATGTTTTAGTATATATTGTTGATAGTGTACAAAATTGAATATTGTATTGTATTGTCCCGAACCCCTTGATTCCTTCAATTCTGAAAAGTAATCTGTCAACGTTGCCCTATGCCTGAAACAAAGGAAATACAAAGAAAGAGGTTTTATACTTTTCCGTTCAGCTATTCTTATACAGCAATGCTTTACTATTCGAGTAAAAAATAGTTTATGAAGATAAATGAAACATATATAACTACCTATTATAAACATATTACAGTTACAGCTTACCATCAGGCTAGGCGAAGTCCAATTGACGTGTCCTATATATTAAAAAAAAAAAAAATTACAAAAAGCCTGTATTTGAAACAGGGTTCTATTTCACGTGTGCTACATGTCCGTTAATTACTGTATTTCTTACTACCTCGTTATTTTTGTGCCTAATCATAGAAGGTTGTAATACTCAATATTGGCACTATTCAATTCTTTCTTAAAAAAAAAAAAAATCTCCATGCTAACTTCGTCCAGAAAAAAATGTATTTTGTCTAGACCTGAAAATTCGTTAGTGGATGCTTCCAAAAAGAGAACCACCAGGGAGTAGGTGACCCTGGGCTCCAAGAGGATTAGCGCTCGGATGAAGAAGAGAAGAAGAGAGTGTAGGGACATAGATGTGTGCGCTGTATGCATGTGTGTGCGTGCAAGTTAGATCGCATGAGAGTCGAGTCGGCCAGTTGCTGATGCGGTTTACGACGAGGTCAATGACACGGCGAGTAATTTTTACAGTGAAATAGGTGAACCAGCGCGGAGTATGTACGCGGCACAACCGCTGTATTCTAACGCAAATTTATATGATGAAGTGTACGAAGAGAATGTGCCTCGCCCGCATCGCCCCGCGCCGCCCTGTCCTAAGCCTAAGTAATTTACTATTGGTTTCACTCTCACTACAAACTCGAACCCGATCTCGATCACGTTCACGACACACGATGCTCACTGTATCCACTCGCGATTTTGTTTTAGCTTGTTCCCGGTTGTTTTTGCAAAGACGGACCACTGGATGCCAGACGTTCGGCAGTTGGAAACGTGGGTGTTTGGGGATTAAGGCGTGATTATATGTATGTATGTATGTTACCTACTAATGTTTAACTCTCATTCAAGCACTCAGTTATTTTAGACTAGCTGACCCCAGCTTCGCTCGTGGTATATCTAGAAACCTCATTTCACCTCTTTAGGTCCGTAATTTTTAACACCCCTATCCCCTAGTCGCCTTCTACGATACCTACGGCCACGGGGAGAGATGGGTAGCCCTATTTTATTCTACCTTAACCACACGGTGCAGAATACCCGATCAAGAACCAAGCGATACGGTGACTCTTTCCTCTGTCGCCTCGCTGAAGGGCAATAGCCATCCATTGCCCCAGGAATGAGCCGGAGTCACCGTCTTGGTCGTGAATACGGCGGCCAATTTCCGCAACCAATCTCTTCGTCTCTGACCCCCACTCATAGTCTCCACCAAAATGAAATTAAAAAAAGAGAGAGATGCTCTTTTTGTAGCTCATTTTGGTCAATGTTACAAATTGGTAGTCTACTAACTAATAGCGTCCCAATATCTTTGTAATAATTTGATAATTGGTATTCTACTAATTATTTGACAGCTGTTACCTCTAGTCAACTATAATTCTAAACAAAATATTATACAAAAAATGTACCTACTATATGGGACTGTTGTAAATGCGAAACCTAGGATGGACGCTTTTACTCAAACCTAAAGCTTGCGGCTCGAATAACTAAACAGATGTAGATGAAATTTGACAATGTCTCTGTGTCAAAATTCAAATAACTCATACCTAATGACGAACGTTATTAAAAATTCCAAGAGAACTTATAGTAAGCTAAGAAATAGGCACATGATGAAATACATACATGCATACATATAATCACGCTTTTATCCCCGGATTATTAGGCAGAGGTGAATTAACACCTACATTTCACCAATCATTGAATTCAAGGCCCATCGGAGTACGTTGTTAAGAGACATTAGCGAAACGTCGAACCTTTTTATAAATGGGTTTGCAATGTTCATGCCCATCTGTTTGCCGGTGCTCATGAGCTAGAGAAAATAAAAAATAAGTTTTTTCTTTTTTTTTATACGGTACAAGCCGCTTTAGGCAATTCCGACCACTGTCTGGTCTGCTCCAAGGTGCCAATTATAGCGCCCTCACGACCCGTGCAGGGGAAGCGGCGTCTCTGGCACTACTCGTCAGCAGATTGGGAGGGGCTGCGCAACTATTTTGCGTCCATCCCGTGGGTTGAACGCTGCTTTGAAGGTAAGAAACCCTCAGATTGTGCTTAAAGCATTTTTGCAAATAGTTTTAGTAGGTATCATATAAAGGTCAGTTCAAATCGGGCGGGATAATACTCGATCAGTTATTAGCTGGTAATTAAATATCAACTTTATTTCATTAAGACAGAACTTAAAATAATAAGCAACAACAGCAGAAGAGTTCACAAATAATATAATATAATTCTTATATTATCGTATAACTAACAGAATATGAACGCCACGCTGTTACCGAGATGACGAACAAACGATTCTGATTTTGACAGCTAGCATGTGGCTTCAAGATGTCGGGGCTATCAAATTACAAGATATTATTTTGCCACTC
Source organism: Eilema griseolum (assembly GCA_963662185.1). NCBI lineage: Eukaryota > Metazoa > Arthropoda > Insecta > Lepidoptera > Erebidae > Eilema > Eilema griseolum. The sequence continues at coordinate 4,966,404 of OY759251.1, forward strand.
TGCACGCTTGGAACGAAACACCGTGCGCCCGCCGATATTATCGACCGCGCACCGCTTCCGCCCAACCGAGTAAGTAATGAAACAATGAAAGTAGTGGTTTTTCAGCGACGATCGCGCGAACGATCTCCCACTTATGCTACACCTCTCATGAATATAATTCTTTAGTATCTACACGTGACGGTATTTCCTACTATTATAGGAAGTAAGTATACATCACATGACAAACGTATTTCTTCAAGGACGAATGTTTGACAGTATCTATACAAATAAATAACATTGATGTGTTCTAAGCAGGAATCAAACCAGCGCCTCCTGCGTACCAGTCAAACGTTCTACCGCTACGCCATAGAGGTCATGTTTTTCTAAACTTTAGTGTACAATAATCGGTTTGCCTCCAATTATGTAGGACTACAAAACCTAGCAGGTGGGATATAGGTAGGCTTCTACCTAAATGTATGACCTCTCTGTGCCGAAGATTATGATCGTTGATGAGTACTACCTCGCATTCCAGTATTACGTGGGCGACCGTTTCCTCGGTAACAAAATAACCCCTGCAAAGGGGACTTTCCGTAATGCCTACGGTGTGTAGGTGCTTGTGAAGGGAACAGTGGCCCGTTATTGTCCCTATAATTGTTCTTAGACTTGTTCTGTCCAGTTTTAGGAGACGTTAGGAGAGGAGTCGTGCAGAGCTAGTACGAGGTATTGTTATTATACCAATAAGTGATTTATTCGTATCTATAGGCAAGCCTGGAGAACCCCTCAAGGCCCAGCCGCCGGATCCGTTCCACGACTTGAGCAACCGCGGTCGTGGCCCTCAGGATCGCTTCGCGGTGTGTAGCCCCGCTCGCCGTCACTAGCGTGTCGTCCGCATAGCACGTGACGGCGGCGCCGTCCGCAAGCTCACCGCGAAGCACCCAGTCGTATCCAATGTTCCAAGTTCTGAGCATAACAACAGTACAATTACACTGCACTAATTACTCCACTGCACTATTTCCGACAGTCGAACACGTGAACCACGAGTACTCTGAATCACAGCTATCGACGCCACTGACTGGCTGAAAGTTTCAACAGTACAGAAATTACCGAAGGTCGCGCGCATCTAACCATTGTTAACTTCAAGCAGAGCAGAGGTGCAGGGGAGAATGGCGTGAACTTAGTCACGGATCGTCTCGCGTAACGATTCGGAGTTATTTAGTTATAGGCTCTTTTCTAATTATGCGGTGCAGTCTTTCGCAGTGCGATATCGGCTCGGTATGTGTGGTACTGAAGACTTGCCGACCGTCTATATTTCTATGGAGCGTTCCAGATTTATGTGGTAATAGCGTGGTACAGATACTGCATCGATCTTAGAAATAGAAATAAAATGTTTAAAAAAGGAATTGCAACTGCGTCCAATGTTTTTTTTACCAGCTATAATACCTACGGAATACCTCCCTGCCGGAGCCGATGGGAGAGGTTATGTCGGACTCGAATTTCTCTCAAGTTATAGTCCATATTAAAGAGTGATTGACATGTTAATAAATAACAAATCAGAATCTACGAGAATATTACATAGGTATAGCAGTGTTTTATATTAGTATTTTAATACACCTATTTTGCATTTTCTGGATTAGGCGTCTTCCAATGTTGGGAGGCTTTGGCCTACTGTTTCCACGCTGGCCAGACGGGTTGGTACAGGGTTTTATTTCAAGTTTTCCTTGTCTCGCAGAGACATCGTCTGCGTATATGTAACAGCTGTAACAGTTCCTCAAATATAATTTCATTTAATATTTCAAAGTCAGTGTCTCTCTGTACATTAGAGATTAAAAAATACTTGGGCTTGGGTTATGTATTATGTGCGTGATATTAACGAAAATACTGATTGATCAATATAATATATTTTTTACTTGGAATTATTTTCTGTTTTTGCCCGATGCACGCAATTAAAGTCTTGTACCTACTCTTGAACAGTGATTAAAAATCACTGTTCAAGAGTAGGTATATAGACATTCAATAATGGAATTTAAATATAGGCAATATTAACTGATATTAATAAATTTTAGTTCTATGTTGTACAAACTTTTTTGCTTTTAGAGTTTCATTAAAAATATGCATTGAAATGGGTTCTCACAGGCAGAGTCACGGCTGCATCTTATATATACTTACGAGTTAGATACATATTGGTTCGCCATTGTTGTCGATGCTAAGAAAAAAAAATGATTTTCTATGACATAATAAAGCTATTTTCAAATAATTAAAAAAAAAATCTACAATTACAAGATTGTTTGGATTGTTTGGTTATTACAATATGTATCACGCTACTTTATTTCCAATACTTGAGATGTTGTTGCAATGTGAAAATGAAAAGATACAAATACTACACAGTTAATACAAAAACTTTCAAGTTTATTTCTACTATTAAGTACTCGTAAGTTTCTTAATATATAGCAATAAATAATACAGGACGGTATATCCGTCCAATTGTGAAGTCCGACTGGGGAAGTAATGCCGCTCTACCGAAAACCGCGGTCATAATAACTTTGTGTTGTGTTCCGGGCGGTCTTCAGGAACCATCTCTATGATCAAATACTAAAGACCCAAGTGAAGATGAGTAGACAAAACAGTCAGATAGAAAAGAAACTGACACCGGTCTCACCGATATCAGACCCGTGGGTGGAAGAACTGGTGTCGTTGTTCTTATCGGAGCCATCAGCTGCCACATTGAGTCCTTTGATTGAAGTTCATGTAACCTGTAAGATATCTTGTATAATTATGAATTCACACCGCGATAGTTTATAAATAATCGTTAATATTATTCTAGAATTAATATCATTAAAATGTCTGTGTCAGTATTTACAGTCGTACCTTGGAGAACATGTTAAGTCTTCTATTATTACATGAACGAGGTTCTGACTTAGCACTACCGTACCTTATTACGTGCAGCCAAACAACACAAACTGTGTGTCTACACCTTTACTACTAAGTGTATATGCACCAAATTAAGGAATAAATGGCAATTGTAAAAAGACAAATCAAGATATCATTTAATCTTCAGACCATTAAACTTGCTACGTCGCGTTGAGTTCGTCCAGCTTGCAGCATACCAACAGCCCTTAACATCTCTTCGCGACTTAAATGACGACGTGACATGATGACTACAGTCACAAAAATGCACAAACCATACGTAAAAGACGTATTATTGATAATAAACGTTATTTACAATCAAAAAAAATAATTTTTATTTTGCTGCCGCTCATATACAACTCCAACCCGCAGGTCAGCACACAGCCGACACACTTGTACCGACTCGATTGGACTCAGCTTTTTTATACTAAGGTGGCAGTCACGCACGATACCCAGTAGATATGCAGTGGTTACCGTGGCCTATGGACGTAGCAGTAATCGTGTTGTTTTTATTTTTATTTTTTTCTGTATCGTGTCGTGTTATGACACTGTATCGCTGAATATTATGGTTCGATCCCATTAGCGGTGAACAGTGATTTTATTTGATGATAATTTACTTTGGATATGAGATGAGTCTGTTGCGTTAATTATTGTGGTTCGTCTAGGGTGATTAGTTGCCAAGGGTGAGATTGTAGAGGCAATCACGCCTCCGGCTCTCATATCACTCACGTCCCCGGCTAAGTGACTGAAGAATTCGAGATCACAAATATAAGTATACTTTTTTTTATACCACTTTTGTGGCACGCACACGGCTCAACTGATGGAAAGTGGTACTACATTTATAGTGTCCCTATTCTATAAGCAAACTGTCTGGTGTCTATCCGAAGGCACAGAATAGCAAGTTTTATTACTTTACTTGTATTCACTATCATAGTTCAAAGGCTTTTGGTAAATTATAAACAGATTTTCGTATATATACGGTTAGGCCGAAGCAGCATTACAGAGGAGATATATTTAAGACAGCTTTTGTTACAAGCATCAGTAGTGTTATGTGATTAATTTAAATTGCAAATATCTCAGTGATAAAATTTTTAAGTATGTGCAACAAATACAAGCTACACTACTTACAGGTGCCTTATAGACTGTTAACAAGGACAAAATTGTTAGATCTTTTTTGCGCTGCGTTGTAGTGTCACTTTCTGTGTCTATAAGGTGTATTTATATATTCTAATGGGTTATGCAAATGTGCCTTATTTGGACTGTTAATATTATTTTTACGATGTGCAGAGCACGCACATTGAGCATTTTAGGTGCCATACCGTCATACTATAGTTTTGTAGGTTATTAAAACGGCGGCTTTTTTCAAGATCAAAAGAGTGCCACTTCTGTACGTAGTACTATTATTTATTCTGTGCCATACCTATAGTACAAAACAAAGTGAGTAGATGCTCTGTGCATGCCGTCCGCGGCCCGCCCCGGCCCCAGGCCCCGAGGTAAGTTTTTTAATCATTCCTAGGTAAGGTCTGTATAAACTATGATATGAATATTTAATAAAATTCCTCAGAATTTGATTAACATGCCAATAAATAAATTTAAGATGAAACAAGTTACTATGGGTATCCGCGGGGATTTTGCGCGCGTAAAAACAAAAACATGGCAGAGGGGGGATTAAAAAACTTCTAAACACATGATTAATGAACACCTCCAAACTCAAGAACGTCTGGACAAATACGGCTAATTTTCTTTTTTTCGTTCATTGCGCGGAAGGATTAAAAAAATACTTTCTCATGAGACTTCATTCCATTCATGGGATTCCATGCGGAGAAAACCGCATACCTACATAAAAGTCATCGGTGATATTATCAAACTTTTGCTGACATCTGTACACGAGAGTGAGGCTAAAATATTTCATAATTTTAAAATATCTTCTGCCACCATTTCCCTGTGGAGCCGGGATCTCACGGCCCGAATTTCTTCGGGCTCGGGATCGTGACCCCGCTCCCGCGCCGCCCTTCGGAACCTGTATAGCGCCGAAAGGCATCTCGCTTCCAGGATCCATGGTGGCGATCCGGCGAGGAGACTCGCCGCGTTGAATGATATCGTGCGGTAGTACGTGGTAAGTACTTATAATGAAGAGATGTTGCTTTTGTCATCGCAAGCACTTCGTTGCAAGTACTCAATAAACTGACTGTATTATATGGACGTTAAAATGCGCTTTTTTGGTTTATGCATTGACACATACATAGAGCATAGGCCTTTCCCAATGTGCTCCATATTATCCGATCCTAAACATGCAAATAGCACATTAAACACATGTTCTAACCAATTTGATCATCTTTATGTTCTTGATTGACATCAGCCCGAAAATGAAACTTACCATGACCGGGAACCCTGGCCATATCTACGAGGGTGAGAATACCAAATATTAGCGTGACCCATGTTGAGTTTTCAACTATTTTTGTGTTGCGCAGGAGTCCTCCTCAGATCTAACTACCCTTACAAACTTTAGGTCATCTGCAAACATGAAAGTATCAGAGTGTTGGAAACAGGTCGAGATATCGTTGATGAAGTAGTTAAAAAGCACGGGTCCTAAATGCGAGCCTTGTGGGACACCTGAAGTAATTCTAGCGAGAACGTCGCTAAATTGGTGACACTATGGCCTACTAACAATATAAATTATATGTTGCACGCAGTTCCCCAGTGTGTGTGCAATTGAAGGAGGTAGGACACGGCGGTATTTCCGCCCGATTGAGCAGTCCGACTGGGGTGATAACTGATAAGAAATAATCACATTCATCTCGTAATGCTAATTACTAGATATACTGAATTTCTTAGGTATTTTTCAAAGCAGTTTTATTCCCTATTGGGAATAAAACTGCTTTGAAAAATTGCCAATGACAAATTTCTGACAGGATATATTTATCCTGTCAGAAATTTGTAATATTATATTTAAAAAAAAAAGAAAAAAGAATAAAAAGTAAAGGCGTACTTGCAGGTAGAAGTACTAAGGAAGGAGATATATCTGGTTTAAACATCAGTTGGTTTAAACAAAAGGTTTTGTATATGTTTTTGGGCGATTAACGCCGCACAAGAACACACCAGTACCAAATAAGCCATATCGGCTACTGTCGCCGCAAGCGATAAGGAAGCTACACTTCGACGTCGTAGATGAGTCCATGAAGACTTCGGAAACCAAAGTATACAGAAATACGTCAAGAGGCAGACGGAATAACAATTTTCTCCAGAATAAATTTGATGAAAATACACCTACACATATGTGGCAGCCAACTTTAATGCAAGATGTGGATATGCAGAAACAGGACATTCCACACACATCCCATAAAGTGGTTAACCTACAGGAGCCATTGATGCAAAACAAAGAAATTTGCTTTTCAACAGGACTGTATGGCACAACACTGCTCTTGTCTTGTCACTTGTCATTGAGCTGTTTGGTGTCTTGTCAAAGAAAATTAAAATAGATGTCTTTGTCTTTGTTTTCGTTTATTGTTTGTTGCTTTGTTGTGAACTGTATTTTCAATTTCTGAAGATAAAATTATCATATTATTCTAAATATCGGTTATCATTTGGTAATCTGGCAGGAACTAGGGGGCCCCGTTCGATCGCGGGGCCCTGGGCACGTGCCCATAGTGCCCAGTGGGGAAGAGGGGCCTGCCTAAAACCTTCCTCGATAAATGGACTACCCAACACTGAAAGAATCATTCAAATCGGATCAGTAGCCACTATAACAACAGCATTTGGAGAAAATCGAAGGCACTTGGAATCAAATCAAAGCTGTACCTTCGCATAGTCGGTTTATGTGCTGTTTTACCGCTTCTACCACTGGATAAGGTCCCTGAAGGATGGTATTATATTGAGCAGCGTTGTCCTACAGATTATTAAAAACGTTTAAAGTACGGTTAATTACTGTATTTCTTACTGGTGACTCCCGCTCCGGCTCGTACCTGGGGCAACGGTTGAGGTGCCAGGTGGAGCCGCTTAACAGTCCAACAGAAGCAGACTGAGGCGGAGACGCGATGCATGTGCCATGATCTTGTGCCAGCTTGGGCGAGAGGGATATACTAGAGGAAATAGCACCTTCGGCACTCAATGACGACATCGACAACTAGCTCAGCTGTGTACTCGGGTCTTAAGAGAGCCGATGACGGTAATCACCATACACACGACTATTTTCAACACACTTGCGAATAAAATAATACTAAAACAATAGTAAAATCTACTACTTGTGAATAATAACAATGAAAAGTCAGTTTGATAATAGGTGTCGTATGCCACTCGTGTGTATGGTAAAGAAATCTGATATTATAAGCAGCTCACCATATAAAGCTCAACTACAAGAAGAAAGTCAACAAAAGAAACAAAAGACTGAGCAAGTGGCTAAGAAGGCCAAAAAGGAATTTAAAAAGCCAAGGACAATTAAAAATAAGAAAATATGGAGATGTATAGAATTTGGAATGTCTGATCACACTGCTCAGCTATAACACTCGTGCTGTCGACTATGTAAAACTTTGGACCTTGGCTCGAGCAACTAGTGAACCACCACGATTTTCACACTCATATGTCATAAAAAACTTTTTTTTTTATAGTACTCCCCAGATAAATAATATAAATATCCAATTTACTTCAAGACACTGATTCAGAACCATCTAAAAACCTTATGTGGCCCAGAATCAGCCGTATGCGCAATAATTGCCTTATTGCATTAATCAGAATGGCAACGCCTACGGAACTGTGATAGTTGTAAGGTTATGCATGAAAGTTGTAATAGATTTGTTAAAATTTTCTGACAAAAATAACGAGGTAGTAAGAAATACAGTAATTAACCGTACTTTAAACGTTTTTCATAATCTGTAGGACCTCCTAAAGCATTAGCAACAGCTCGACAACGGCGTGGCATACTTAGTATGAGATTGTCAATCATCGTCTGTGGAATGACCTAAGTTGCCACCAATTCAAATACCCGAATTTGATGGTAACATTCGCAATTGGGGTTTATTTATAGATAGTTTTGAGAATACAATAGATAAGAACGTTTCGTTGACAGATCACGAAAAATTGCATTATCTCGTTGAAAAATTGACTGGTAAAGCTATAACCGTTTGCGCTGGAATTACGTTTAGTGCCCTGACATTTCATAAAAATTGTCAAATATGCTGACTCCCAGGTTGGGCGCCACTAAATTCCTTGGGCTCAAGCTAAATTCACCTGCAAGCCAGTAAAATTGCTGATTAACGAGTGAGGCTTTGGCAAAAGCTTTCTTCTCAGGTTTAAGTACCAGATGACAGTCGTAAAAGTTAAAATTTACTGAGCTTAGTGTAATAAAATCTAAATTATTCAATAGAGTACATTTTTCATTTGCTACTTCACTGCCAGGGGTAGACTGGCATGCATAATTATAATCACATTTCACTTACTACTTAGTGGAAGTTTTGTATTACATAGCTAGAGTAGGTAACTTAGATGAAAATGTTAATTATTTGCCTTTTCCCTCAATATTGTGCGGTTTTCGTTATAGAAAGTTAGTAGAGTTTAGGGCTGCGGCAACGGGAGATACGAAGTATCGCAAGCCAAGCTGCCCGCGTACTGAGGCAACTTGGGCGTCGGAGGTCGATAAATGACCTCCGTCCCCCATAAGCGCAGGCCTGGGGTTCTGGGCGAGGACGACTTCTAACTACATATGTTATAAAATTGCGTCTACCTTATCTGTTATGTGGTTGGAGCACAGATTAATAAATAGTTACTAGTTCGAGCTTATTGCAGTTCCTTCTGAATAGATAATGAAATAGCTGCGAAAAAATCAAACTTCTAAGTCAACGCAATCAAAATATATTGCAGTTTATGTAGCATAGATTATTTTCGTCACTCGGTGCAGTTTTGTGCTGAACTTTCCGTGCGCGAGCTCGTTCCGTACTTGACCAGTTTTTAGGTCTCTTCGAAGAAACCCTCAGATTGTGCTACTGCTGCTGCCGGTGAGATCGGTCTGGGTATGGAATACTATATCCCGTACACTGATGTCACCGGTGCCCGAAGAGTGCGCCCTTTGTTCGGCCGCGAGTGTGCGAGGGCTGTTGATCATAAGCTGACGGTCGTGTAGACTTCACAATCCAAGGCCAAAGCAAGGGATATTATTGCTTGCCCTAAAGCACCTGCGCCTCCATGTACTAATATCGACTTGCCTTGAAGCAGTTCAAACTTGATAGCCTTATGAAAAACAAAAATAAATATGAAAAGATCTGTAATTTTATAGTTCTACAATTCTAACATTAACATACATAACATAAACTCACGCCTATAGCCCCGACGGGGTAGGCAGAGGTGCTAGCACCTACATTTTGCCAGTTTATGTTTTTAGATCTCAATGTAATAGGTGGCGAGCATATTGCCATTAACCGGGCACTTTTAAACCTGCTATAAACACAAGCTCGCTGAAGAATTTTTGTGCTGTCAATGGGAAGACCAAAGGCTTGTCATGCTTTGTCATCTACACTGATGGCACAGAAACTCTCTGTGTGCTTACAGGGTCGGTAGCCCCTGGTGTTGCGCACGTCCACAGGCCGCACTTTCTATGAGATGTCTCTTGTCTGCCCTGATGATGCTGATTGTAACATAAGTCTCATTTTCCAGTTAGACGTACCCCCGCCGACTCTAACATTTCAAGCTCTAATAACCAAAAATATATAAAATACAATAAAACTATTACGAAACCTTCACAAATAAAAATACAAAAAAAATAACAACTCAAATATTCAAACTCGTTGCATAATTAACTTTTCATAGCTACACAAAAATCAGGCATATCAACAAACCTCATTTAACTATCCCCAATTTGATACAATCATACAAAAATAAATACGACTAAATACAAATTCACATTAATAGCATACAAATCTGCAATATGGTTTCAATGATCCCCTCATGCAAGTTCGGGTAAAGTTTCTGCACGAATTTCAGCGAAGTTGTGGAGAGTTGGATTGTAGTTGGTATCTGTAAATTTTGTATTTCATACAACTATGTGCAAATATGACCACAAAATGGCGAATTACATTTTATTTCACAATTCCCTCAATATGGCTATAATATCAAATGAAAAAGCTTGACTAGTAGATCGATTTAAAAAGGGTCAAATAAAAAAAATAAAAGCTCCCGTCAAAAAAAAGTTACTTAGTTACTTAGTGCGTTCCTATAAAATTCGAAAATGGAACTATGGGAAACCTGTCAACTTCACCGTGCGTTTTGGTCGGTTCGAGTCCGACATAACCTCTTTCACCGGCTCCGGTGCCCCCCCCCATCCGTGGGGATTACGCGCACGTAAAAAGAAAAAGTAGGCCAATTAGAGTCAAGTTGGCAATAATAAAAACGTAATTATTGAACTCTCAATTGGTACACAACATGGGAGAATATTGAAATTACACGACACAAACATCACAACACTAAGAAAAATTGTCCATTTAACGACACACAACTACTAATTATGTACATCTAATTTAAATAGCTGAAATTCGAAAAGTTTTAGTTGCAAAATGTTTTCTCAAGAAGAATTAAAAACTGTATCAAAAATGTTGGAAGAATGTATTAATTATCATCGTCTTATTGTTAAGTGAGTTGTAAAGCATACAAAATAATGATATTGTATTTCATTATACAAAAAAGCTAGTGCAGATTAGTTATAATAATGAATTTCTTTTTCCATTTATTTTGCCTTGTTTACAGCAATGCAACTATGGAAAATAAAACTTTATGGACAACAGTTCAAGTGAGACACTCAGCTTTAGAACGTAATAAGCGTTGTCTTCTTGCTTACCTGTAGTTGGAATTACAGACAAGAATGTTTTTAATTAATTAGTTTAATTTGTGTAGTCTTTTGTCAACCAGTCTGAAAAGAATTGTCATTGTTATTGGTAGGTCTGCATCATTAAAAACTTGACCTCCTTTATCCTAGCGTTGGACTGCGATGAGCTAGTTGATTGATTGTTCCATGTATACAAAAATGTTTACTCCTGTGACTACGGCCGGTGTTACCTGGTTGAAACATCAGGCAAATCAAAGGTATGTATGTACTTATACCATGATCATTAATTCCCGTAAAAAATATTGTATAAAATTTTATTCAGTTTGATATTCTGTGCCCAAACATCCGTCTATTTTGATAACACCTTAAAACCAGAGACAACCTAATATCCTTCATTGAAATTTATTGCTAGAATAGAATAGAATAGAATAGAATAGAATAGAATATCTTTATTTGTAGAACATAGGTATACAAAGATTTTACATATTATAGATAATAGGTTCACTATGTTTTGCCACTTGGGCATACAAATTGATTATATTGGTACTTAGCCACAATGTCATAATAGAATCATAGTCACAATGTTATAGTTTAGGATTAAAATTAAAATGTCACATTATATTGAAGTATCGTTCAAGAATTCGTCAAGCGTATAATAACATTTGTCAATTAACAAAGATTGTAGGGATTTTTTAAATTTACATACAGGCATAGATATCATATCCCTTGGAAGTTTATTATATATTTTTGGTGCTGTACCAAATATACTTTTTCCCATTAGGGCTGTTTTACAGGTTACATTACAGAGCTTTTCAACATATTGTTGACGTATTGGACCTTTCCTAACATCTGATACTCGTTGAAAATGTTTAGTATTGGTTTTTACAAACATAGCTGTTTCCATTATATACAATCCTGTTAATGTAAGTAATTTATACTCTTTGAAGTAAGGCACACAACTATCAGTCATTCTCAAACCCCACATGGACCTGATACATCGTTTTTGCATCTTAAAGACAGTTTCCCGGTCGCTTGATTGTCCCCAGAATATGATGCCATATCTTATGATGGATGCCACTAACCCATGGTATGCCGTTAAGAGTGATTCTTGATTCACTTTTTTTGAGAGTTGTAAGAGTGCATATGAAGCCTGACTCAATCTCTTGCATAACTTATTTATATGTGGCTTCCAAGTAAGTTGGCTATCAATAATTATGCCCAAGAATTTAGCTTTCGCAGTTTCCTCTATTTTAAAATCATTATATTTCACCTCTATATCCGGAATACTACTCCTTTGGTGGAAATGCATTATTGTAGTCTTTTTTAGATTTATTATGAGATTGTTATTATTGAGCCAAGTGATAATGTTAGATAATGAACTATTTATTTCGTTTTGGTATTCAATGGGATCATTACATTTTATTACTGCTGTGCTGTCATCAGCAAAAAGCACCATGTTATTATTATTAGTAGCTTTTGGAAGGTCATTAATATATATTAGAAACAATAAAGGTCCCAAAACACTGCCTTGTGGCACACCATATTTGGCCTCTCTTGGTTTTGAAAGGTGAATAGTTTCTAGATTATTTTTTGGACATATTCTAGATATTTCTGTGTATTGCATTCGATTGGTCAAGTAGGATTCCAAAAGTCTCAGAATATTACCTCTGATTCCATACCCCTGTACTTTATTCAATAATATTGATGCTATAATCTATGCAGTCATCAGGAAACCATAGACGTAATAGATCACAGAACAACAATCTTGATATAATTAGTTTTAGTGCCTATATAAGAATGTTGTAGTCCAAACTGTTTCAACACATTTGGCAAATTTTACAACCGCAGTGTGTCGTGTCGCCCACGACTTGTGTCGAATTTATGGACACGCTTGTGTATATTGGATGTTTAGTAGCTATTGTGTCGTGGGTTTGATGTCTAGACAGACGTCAATTGTACTGGCCTTTGCTTCGCTATCTATAAGTTATCGGTAAGTAAGTTGATGTACTTTAGTACTTAGGATCTTCCCGCAGATCTTGGATGTATGGGATGACACAAAATTTTTCCTCCGGTCCAACCAACCGGCTCGGCCAAACATATATTACGAATGATGAAATTGCTGAGAAGTTCACGGGATGAATCGCGTAGTATGGAGGTAGAATACCGTCCTGTTGTGAGAAACATAATGTTGTATAATTATAACCAGATTGTATTGTATTGTCCATAATATTATTACGTTTATTCTAAGTGGGAATATTTTATTTTTACGTGCGAAAAATCCCCACGGATACCAAGCGCCGCCACGAGCCTAGGGCTGCCTATCATCTGAATTTCTAAAAATTTTCGCATATCCTACTAGTCCATACTAAATATAGAAACTACTAAAAAAATCATACTAATTTTAAATGCGAAAATGCGCAAGTTACTCTATTTTTTTTTATATCTGTTTTTGAAGATCGAATTTAATTTATTAAGCGGCCAATAAAAGTAAAATTTAATACAGAGTTGTAAAATCCTGAAACAACTTTCAAAGCTATTAAATTACAGGAATAACGAACTCATGAATTTGTAAGAAAATTTCGGCAATTTCATAGGCAGTAGGTAAAGACCTCATATTTTGGGACCAGTAGATTAGATGGTATCTAATGAAATATAAGAACAAAATATATAAAAAAGATAAGGAGGTAGGACACGGCGGTATTTCCGTCCAATTGAGCAGTCCGACTGGGGAAGTATCTCCGCCCTACAGAAAACCGCGGCTATAATAACTTTGTGTTGTGTTCCCAGCGAGGTGAGAAATATTTGCATAATTCAGTTTCTGTGTTACATTTTGAGCAATATTAACATGTTTTATTATTTTGCAGGCTTACAGATGAGATTGAAGCTTTGGAAGCTATTTTAATGGAGGATGTAGTGGTCAAACGTGTTAATGAAATTCCGGAGAGTATAAAATTAGTTAAAAGGGATTTACAACTTCGTCTGCCGGCACCTGGCCTGATGCTGCCATCCGCGGCGGGACCCACTCTTCCCTCACCGGGAAGAGGGAGCGGACCACTCGGTCCAGGAGGTTCGGCTCAAGAGTTTGGGTGAGGGGGGGCGCCCAGGGCCGAAGTTTTTGACTCACGACCCAATAGGTGGCGAGCCTATTGCCATTAACCGGGCACTTATAAACCTGCGATAAATATACACAAAACTTCGAAAAGGATCGAAAAGTCATTGGTGTGTGCCATGGTAAAACCTGGGATCAAACCCGAGACCTCGTCTCCACATTGCGAGTGAGTCTGCGTTTTAATCGGTTCAAACCGGAGGGAGGGGGGTATTGGACCCTGGAGATATAGGGACCCATACACCATTTTAACTACCAATCTATATTTAACATAACATAAACTGACGCCTAGCTAGCTACTACACGCTAGCCTTCGCTTCGGGTGGACCGCGTGCTTATCTGCCACCTAAGAAGTATAAAAAATGGCTCCCTTATCGCTGCAAACGATCTCTATAATTTTTTTATACAACTTAGGTGGCAGACAAGCACACGGCTCACCTGATGGAAAGTGGTTACCGTAACCTATTAACGTGTGGATCAAAGTGGTTAGTACGACAAAACGCTAATTTAGTATTAAAAATTGTCAATTCACACACACACCACACCATGCGTTATGGTGTGGTGTGTGTGGTAATTTATGTAAGACCAACCGAAGCGAAAACAACAGGTTAGGTTATGTTAGAACTGTGACCAAAACTGGGTATGCCTGTCTGTCACTTATATGGTATAAAATGTGTAAGTAATCTAGCGATTGCAAAGCTTTACAGGATGTTGTAAAACTTCTGTTAGACAATCTATTAATAGATGAGTACTTACCTACTTAGTGTTATTATAGGAGTAGGCCAAATCCGCTTGTTTACTCCAAACACCGATAAAACCGAACTTTCTCACCTTAACGAGGATTTAAAAATAAAATTACTTTCTTTTGGAGATTACGAAATAAATTTACTACTTAAGGCGGAACTATACTTCGTTATATCGCGTTTGTGGCGTAACAGTTGCTAATTCGACTGCTACGTTGATGAGTGCGGGTTAGATTCCCGCTCGAACCCGCGCCCCATGCATAGCAGTCGAATGCTCTATTGCTACGCCACGGAGGTCGTCATTCAATAATATAAATTCGATTAAAAAATTGCAGTGAAACAGATCGTTACTACGACGGTGACGTGTTCATGGTGCCGGAGGTAATTCACAATAATTGGGCGAATCTCTATAACATCAGTTTGTTTTCCTACAGAGGACCGCCCACCATGAAGTCAGCGCGAGCCAACGTTCGGAACACACAATCACGGAATAATGACCGACCCTTATGACCGTGACCATAAAGTACATTTTCATCTAGTACAAACAGTTATGTGGTGTTTAGTAGTATTTTATGTTGTTTACGTGACTCAGTGCTGGACTACAAATATAGTGTGTCAACTTCGCTCAAATGGACATATGAGTATCAACAAGAAGAGAAAGTGATGAGTTACGGTGGAAGTCACGGTGGAAGTTACGGTGGAAGTTACGGTGGGTTAAGTCACGGTGGAATAAGTCACGATGAAATAAGTCACGGTGGAATAAGTCACGGCGACGTCAGTTACAGTGGAGTAAATCATTACTATACAAATAAAATATTACAAAATCAAAATTCAGAGTGGACATCAAAATGAATAACAGAAAATGCACCTAATACCTACAATTTCTGACTAAAAAAGCAGCTTCGCTAGATAGCTGCCCCAGGTAAAGCCTAAGCTGGTCAGGACTTGCCCCGCCTAAACGAGGCTTATCTAGTTAGCTATGAATAGATACAGCCTTGAAATGAACTCGTCCAGCTTGCAGCATACCAACAGCCCTTAACATCTCTTCGCGACTTAAATGACGACGTGACATGATGACTACAGTCACAAAAATGCACAAACCATACGTAAAAGACGTATTATTGATAATAAACGTTATTTACAATAAAAAAAAAAAAATATTTTGGTTCAAATTCTACTCTGCCGGGAACCACGCGGCTAAGTTAATTTGTTATCCATTATACAAAGAAAACATTCCCATATCTCTTACCCTAAGACTAGTCACATTCCTGAAACGTAAAGTTTTATAGTTCTACACGCCCACACCAATGCTGCAGTTCCACGTGTCCCCGGTACTGTCGCCCGCATAACAATGAATGGAGCCATCAGACAGCATGTCATTGATATGCAGCAGAAACAGCGTCGGAGACAACACGGAGCCTTGTGGGACACCAGCGTTTATGTTCATGCGGTCCGAGCAGCTGCCGTCGACGACGGCTTGGAAGTTTACTTACATTGACTTTAAAAAATTGATGATTACAATATTTTGACATTATTATTATAATTCTGAATAACTAATTTAATTTATTCCTGATATTACTGATAAGTTTGAGCTGCTAAATTGACCTTTGCTTATTGTGGATGATATTTAGCACACAGGTAGATTATATCCTGCAAGTCACCTTTTATCCCTGGAATTAGTTTCCGTAAGACACGGGAACGATTTTAAAATTTCTCATGAGTAACAGCTAGTGATGTACATGAATAAATAATGTTTTATGGCGTGCGTCACCAAGAATATACGAAGGAGTGACAGGTACATGTGACCTTTAAATGATGGATGTGAATTGACTTCTGTCTACTTCTTCGGGGATATATCTACAGGAGCGAGTATACTTATATGTGTGACTATAATCCAACGTGTTTTTGTCATCACCTGTGTGTCTGTTGCTGATTACGCGATGATGAGAATAAAAAGATAATAAGTGTACCTACCTAAAACATGTAGGTACACTCTTCACGGTAAATACTCCACTCTCTGATTAGTACAGATGACAATTCATCATACCAACCAGCGCCGGCAAGCCATAATAGTCGGGCTATATCTGAGATCATTATTCTTTTAGTTACTGCCGTGGTCAATGTTGTAGCACACTCGCGCTGCCGACCCTGTAAGCACAGAGTTTCTGTGCCGTCAGTGTAGAGGACAAAGCAGTTAGTCTTCCCACTGACAGCACAAATTCTCCAGTGAGCTCTGGCTACCCTACTCACCGCTGGGAACACAACACGAAGTTATTATAGCCGCGGTATTCTGTAGGGCGGAGGTACTTCCCCAGTCGAACAATCGGAATTATTGTTATTCTTTTAACTTCTTGGTAGTAGAAAAACGAGAGCAGAAAACGGAAACGCCCAAAAATTTTTTAAGTAATAATAGTCTGTGAGGGGAACATTAAAATTTGTTTAGTATTAGTTCTAAGAGAAACATTCACAAATTTAATGTTCTTACTTAACTCAGGTTCTCCGACAACGAATGGTACTTTGAAATAGTGAATAATTTATCAAACCCGCACTACTTAACGGAAATATTGTTTCCTGTTATAAGTAGTGTGGACTCAGTGTTTGGTGCTCAACTGTTACTGTGTATGGCGTTCGGCGGATGGCTGACTTCTATTATGAAATGGTGAGTAGACATTAGTCATACATGCATGTAACCCTAATATTTATTTACAAATGAACCAAACCAAATAAAAAAACCACAAAAATAATTTAGGTTTTTTTTTATCTAGGACATGCCAACTTGACTTCACCTGATGGTAAGCTAAAGGAAAAGTCTCAGGAAAGACAGTCACCATCACCATCTCCCCCCGGGCATCGGTAGCCGGAGATCCCCACGCCCGTGAGTGAGCGTTGAAGTCGCCGGCCACCACCGCCGGGGTGGGGTGTACTTCTGCCAGCAGAGCCCCGACCTCCGTGAGCAACTGCTCGAACTCGGCGAGGCTTCTGCTAGGGGGGCAGTACACCCCAACCATTAAATAATGTATTTTTTGGTTTTTTAAAAATAATAACCTTGATGATTTTTTTGCATAATTCGAGTTTAAAATCTAATTGCATCTCACTATTTTAAACAAAAGACAAGAATATAAACTATTTAGCACACGTGTTTCCTTCTTCCTGCAGTCACGGGGCCTTTAAGCGGGGCGTGAGCATCTGATGAGGCCGCCAAGCTGAGTGCCACCATTGTAACACTTAGTGTCTGTAATGGTGACCCTCTTTCCTGAGACTTTGCCTTTAGCTTACCATCAGGCGAGGTGAGGTCAAGTCGGCGTGTCCTATTATGTCCACTAAATTTCATAGCTATCCATTCAACCATTCTGGTGAGATTGAGTATTAACATCAAGCTGAGTGTCACCATTGTCACACGGTATGTGTAAGTAATGGTGTCCCTCTTTTCTGGGACTTTGCCTTCAGCTTACCATCAGGCAAGGCGAAGTCTAATTGACGTGTTCAGTACACTTCTGCCTACCCCTTCGGGGATTTACAGACGTGGGTATATGTATGTATGTACAATAATATGTCACCGAAACTTACTTGATACTGAGATATGGTAACGACGCTACCGTCCCTTGAGTTTACAATGACCAAGGGCTCTCCACAGACGTACGACATGTTCCACGGGGCGCGAGTCAGATGGCTTTAACTGAAGTTACGCGCTGGTCAGCTTTCGTTAAACACACCGTTAACATTTATGATGCCAATGATTGCCACTTGTCACAGTGGTATAAAAAACCACTTAGGTGGCACGCAAGCATACTGCCCATCTAATGGATGGACCGTAATAGCCAAGATAAGGCAAATCAAGAGAAAGAGTAAGATATCGGAGCCCAGGCTCTAAAGTCTTTATAGGAAATTTAAAATTGGACCTGTGTAAAATTCGGTAATTTTTTATTAGGTATTACACACTTACATACACATATATAAGTACGCTTTATCCCCGGAGGGTTGGGCAGAGGTAAATTAACAACTACATTTCACCAATCATTGAATTCGGTGCCACGTAATTGGGGGTTTTGAAGAACCCCATATTGTAGGCGCATGGGAAGAATTTAGTCAGCTTTGGTATGTCTATGCTATACCATATGTAAGGGGTCCCTATTCTATTAGGATGGCAGAACCGTGTGCAATTATTGTAACATTAAGGTCACCATAATCGAGCTACTCATACAACAGTTGAATTTGAATTATTCCATCACCCGACAAACTCAAATGCTTGGGACCAACCAATGAACCACTGTATCTTTCTGTAAGTTATTTTGCAAGAACTTTTTTATACTACTAGTCAAACACCAATACTAGTCAAACGCCTCTGTGGCGTGGCGGTAGTGAACATGACAATTCGTTGGCTGACGTTTTGTAGAATAGATTGATTAATGTATGGGGTTTGACGTTTATGACATGTGTCATTTACATACGTCAAATCCCATATACACAAATCTGCTTTATTGGAATACTACCACCCTATCACTTAGGATTATTCGGTTACCGAGGCCTATAGAAGTATGCAAAACCAAGGGAGTAATACTCGCACTGCCAAATCTGTAAGCACGGAGTGTTTCTGTGCCGTCAGTGTAAAAGACAAAGCAGGACAAGCTTTTGATCTTCCTACTGACAGCACAAATACTACTACATATATATAATTATTAATATTGACATATAAAAGTTCAAACGCAAATCAGAACCCACGCGCTGAAAATTAAGTTAATGGCACAGAAACTCTCTGTGCTTACTGTGCTCAGTGGTAGTACCTACTTGATTATAATTATGTTTTCTCTTTATACCTACCAATCAATTTGCATGTAATTACTCGAATTTTAACTATCGAAAGATCACTGCATCAATTAGTAAATATTCCAAGAATCGTTCAGTCGAAGCAGCGTTTGGCGACAAAAAGTTGTTTCGCAATAAACTCTATTCGCATAATCTTTAAGTCAATCTGTCCCTTACAGGGGGGAACGCTCTCCGAGGAGAGGGCCAGATCGTGAGAGATGGCCCTGGGTCGGCCGGGGTGCGAGGGATATGCCTGTCAACCTCACCTTCGGCAACCAGCGTTTTAGTCAGTTCGAGTCCGACATAACCTCCTCCACTGACATAATTATGACAAGTAACTTCAGTCTTTTCCCTCGCCGGCCACTACGACCCCACGCAGCAGGCGCTCGGCATGGAGCCCGACATACCGCTCGCCGGCCAACCCACCTCCACCTCCTAACTGGCTCTGGTAGCCTGGTACTAGGGTCACTACTTCACTGCATTACACTGCGTAATATTATCGTGTCAGTGGCAGAGAACCAGAAATTGGATATTTGATTAACTAGTCAAATTAGTGACTTTTTACTAAACGTCAAAACGGTAAGTTATAAGGTAACTTTATGAAATAATTTGTTGTGACGTCATAATATTTAATAGTAAAATCATTTACTATTATAGGTTGGGTGTATGATTAAAAATGAAAAATATAAAATAATGATACTTAGTCTAACAAAACAATACATTGTAGGAAAAAGTGTCATACGACCACGGCTAATCTAGATATTTCCTTGTTTAATACATTTTCAGTAATCGGATTTTAGTTTTAAACATAACATAAACTCACGCCTATATCCCCGAAGGGGTAGGCAGAGGTCCAGGCCCGTAGCGACGGAGGACCGTGGCAAGATTTTTTTTTTCTTCTTCCCTTGGTGTGATGATTTATTATTTAATTTCTTCATAAGAAATATCATTTAATTACGATACCGAATCACTATCGAGAAGAAGAAAATGTCGTAGTAAAGATCTTGTGTTGCGAGCGGAGAAACATCGTAAGAGGCAATGTTCCATATTTTTTTTACTAAAGTTTCTTTCAAATGTGTTCCTACCGAATCAATTTTTATTAAAAAAAATAAAAACGTTTTGCTGAATTCATTGGATCTTTGAATTTTTAACTGTCAAATGTCAAAAAGAAAAAAACTCTGATTAAAAGTTGCATATTATCATAATGTAAATTATTTTTACATTAAATAAATTACTTAAACTCATATGAATTGTGAATATTGTTTGATATAATTACGATAATGAATTATTAAATTTCGAAAGGCCATAAACGGCGGTTTATCAGTAATACGGTAAACCGGTATTGCAGGTCTTTAGCCGATAGAGTATGATTGAATAGTAAACATCTACACATCTTTACAAACTTTTACAATTATAATACACATTAGTAGGAAGAAGGAACACGTATGAGCAGATAAATTAAAAAAAAATAACAATCAACTACCTTGAAATAATAGTAATAATTCACGTCAAAATCAAGGTCCGTGAGATTTTAATAATTGATGGTAACGTTTATGTCAAGTCAGCACTATCTACAACTAAAAATGATGATTATAGAATATTTCTTTCTTTCTTAATGGTTAAGTATATTGTACGAGTATAAGGTAGGTAATCATTGTGTGACATCACATGCTCCATTGTCAACCAAATCCATTTAATCAATACATTTAGTTTTCAAAATATTACAACTAAGGTAGCAATTTCATCCACCTTCGACGCTCGAGTTGCCTCAGTACGCGGGCTTGCGATCCTCCTTGTCTCCCGCTGCCGCACCCGCCCCAACTGGTAAAGAATTAGTTTTTAAAGCTCAAAAGCGATGCATTAGAGCCATATGTAAGATTGAAACGACTGATACATGTAAACCGTATTTTATTAGCCTGAAGATACTGACGATGCCATGTATGTACATATTTGAGATAGTTATGTTTGTTAAACAGAACTGGGAGAAATTCTCTGTTATAACCAGCAGTCGCAGGTCTGACAGGCTATGCTTGGTCCCATCCAAAACGGCCCTATTACATAAAAGTGTATTCGTAATGGCACCTAAGGTTTATAATAAACTGCCTCAAGCTATTAAATCTTGTAAAAACCTACCAATGTTCAAAAAACAATTACAAGCATTTCTCCTGAATAAAGCCTACTATTCAATAGAGGAGTATCTTAATGAAAAGAGTAGTTAATCCGATTTCTGACTTCATTTATATTACATTTTACATTATTTTTATTGACATAATTTATATGATTTTTCTTGGTGACATTACTTTTTATTGACACTGCTTGCATTTATAACATTATAATAATTCTATTCAATTTTATATTACTTATTTACTTTGACATAATTTATTTGAATTGATGTATAAATATTCATGAAATTAATTTTCAATCAGTTTCTAAGCTCTGTTGTAAGAATTTACATTCGTTAAGAAACGAATTATACTCTAATAATGCAAATCAATAACCCTAGTATAGTTCACTGCTAGATACACGTTACTCTCAATCAAATAAAATGTTTAATTTTATTTTATACCCACACACATTTCGCTAACTATGATTGTCGTACCCACGTAATAGGGGGAGGTTATTGCCGTCAAGTAGGCACTTAGTCATGGGCTGTATGTATTCTGTCGGTTGGGGAGCAGCCTTATCCCTTAGATAAATATGTTTAAACAAAAACAATATTCTAAAAGAATCCATAACTAGTTGAACTAGTCAGCTCGCACTGCCGACCATGAAGAAACCTTCTCTATTGGTAACTAAAATTACTATAAATGTTGATAAGGAAATCATTCGAAGAAACACGCTCGAGACTGAAAAGGTAAAGTATTTAATTGTTTGAAAGGCATTGCGGTAAGTGGCTCAAATTTCTTTGTTTTTAGTACTAGTTGGCAACACATTTATTTTGATAGCACAGTCGCGCTGCCAACCCTGTAAATATAGAGTTTCTGTGCCGTCAGTGTAGAAGACAAAACATTTTATGTAACTTACATACATACATATAATCACGCCTTTATCTCCGGAGGGTTAGGCAGAGGTGATTTAACACCGACATTTCTCCAATCATTATGAAAAACGGAAATCATATATTTATCGCGCTGATTCGATATGTTCATAACAACTGTCATTATTGCTTTTGTAATAAACGTGTCCGGATGCCGATAACATCACAATCTTAACTCCACCAAAAGCTAAAAGTTCGTTTATAGGGACATTAACGTTTATAGAATCATAAACCACGTAATAGGGGTTGAGCCTATTGCCGTATTCCGGGCACTATTGTTGACTCGAGCCATGCATCTGAGGCTAAGTCTGGGCTGTATATATCTGCCTAATGTTAAACAGCCCTATCCCTTAGTCGCCTTATACGACACCGCATGGAATGAGATGGGGTGGCCCTAATTCTAAAATATTATTATTTGATAGTGTCTCCACATCCTCCAAATTCGTTACTTGATATTATAATCTTACTGGGTGATTAAATCCAAACTGAAGTGAGTACGTATACATACACAGCTGTATTGAGATTCAGTGAGATTATTAATACTAAGATAAAATTCAGTAACGTCATAAGAATACAAAAGACATTCAGAATCTATTGCTAAACATGAATTACATATTCGCCCGAAAGACAATTCAACCCCACAGAAAAAAGACGACATTTACGAATTCAAGGATAATGAAGATGCTGAGCTCTTAGAGTTAAGACCTTCCACACTCATGGAAAGATTTAAAATTGTCGGTAGGTATACTTCGCCTAATTGTTACTCGCCGTGCTTGTCCATAGCCTCACCCCAAAGATGGGTAACGTATGCTAGAAGATCACCCGTTGACCGTTTCGGCCTGAAGCCATATTGCCGGTCATTAATTAAGGAGTGATCCTCTAGGTGCCGCATGAGCTGTTTGTTAATTATGTGCCGCGCTGCGCGAGGGGGAGGCTTAATATTCTATGTCGATATAATTCGCGAGAAGTCCTGATATCTTGTATAATTTGAATTTTGTTGTGAGGAATTATGTCCTTAACGTTTTAGCCTGAAATCATCAAGATCCGTTCATAAAAACGCGACAGCAAACTTCTCCCCTTTTCTACCTCATATTTTCTCCCATCAAAAAAATCTCTCGACCATATTTGAGTTTTAAATCAAAGAACATGTGGTGCTGAAAATGTAGTCTCCACGCGGCAATGCCGGGAACCATAATACACAGTATATATAATACGCTTAATACACTTATAATAATACACATAACTCACAGTTTCATAATACTATGATGACTATATAGTGATCAAATATATTATGAAATTGTTAGTTATGAAATAACATAAATTATAGCATTGTCACATGGTATGTGTAAGTAATAGTGACCCTCTTTTCTGAGACTTTGCCTTCAGCTTACCATCATGCAAGGCGAAAGTATAATTGACGAGATCTATACATAAAAAAAAACTTATTTGATGGCTATATAAAAATATAACAAGTCTCCGAACACCCAGATGGATAGAATGTTGTGCAATTTGACTTGTGGTCTTCTGTCACGTTATCCACACTAACAGTAAATGATGAATCCAGTTTCTCTTCATCCTTTTTTTTCTCAATCGATCTTTCCCGCCAGAGAGCGGTCGGGTCATATGGCATATTGAGAGCGCCGCGCTGCGGTGCGCGGGACAGTGTGAGAATCGCCTAAGTACGGTAAGTTGACATTGCGACTGGATTTGACCGGTGTCCAATCCATTCGCAAGGTCAACTCGGTCAACAAACTTTATTCTCAATCCATTTGGCACACTTTTAAGAAAACATACCTAATTTGCGTATTTTACGATTTTTATCACTTCGTCCTCTTGCGTCTTTCCCTGACTTCGAATTGCACGGTGTCCAGTACACATTGGTCCCTGATGGCCCACGATAAGCGAATAGAGCGGTGAAAAAACTTACCTTGATCAGGGCCCCGATTCTACTTTTTTTAACGACATTTCTATGACTTCAGAAGCTTGAAAGATACAGTTCTGCCGAAGTTCGCCATTTTCCACCATCATGATCATTCCATTATCTGTACCGAAGAGTATACGATCTGGTGTCAACCACATGCTTGTAGTTATATTGATCTATCCGCATGAAAAACAATAAGTCAAGTGACAAGATGTTTCTGTACCTACCTCAATGCAAATGATGTGTGAATATTTATCTGTGTATTTATTACATTCGGTTTGAAACATGTGTTTCTGTCAATACATACATAATTTAAGACTGCTATTCAATTAAGCAGTAGGTACTTTTTATTTCGCATACTTCAAACAATTGGCTTCCATTGTTAAAACCATGAGACCACTTGTCCGCTTGGAGCGCGTTGAAAGATGTGCGTGAGTGAATATTCAAAACTTTATAAAGTACAGGTCCCTAGTTGTTTAAGTAACTTCGGTGTCAGAGGCGATCAAGTGATAAAGATGTTTATTGATGATCTTTGGTTACATTAATTGCCAACAGCGGCGGCGCTTGTGTTACAGCAATGTCGCTTCGCGTTGATTCGAGCGCGAATGACAAAGATGCAGCGTATGATATGCGCAGGCGACGAGCGGTGACCGGGCGGCCTTCTTTGATCTCCTCTATTGACGGGTTCGACGACCACTCAAAAAATTCGTGGGAAAATTATCATTTTCATTTTGCATTTTACATAAAATTAAGGAAAGACTAATCGAACCATCTAGTAGCTCTCATAAATGGAGCGAGGCCTAATAAGATCAACAACCGAGGTAAAAGTGTTGATCTGATGTTAATTAGTAAAAAATGAGTGTTATATTAAGATATTCTCGCATACTTCCCAGCCCCACAATTGTGGGAATGAATATGAACGAAAGTCAATAACATTCTTTTGATAACCTCAATCAACTTGATGTTGTTGATAGGTCTTCATTTGCTTTTTCACTTAAATCACTTAGTGATATTTTTATAAAAGTTCAAGCTTCATTGCTTAAAGCTTATAAGCGTAATGCGCGTTATTATAATATAGGAAGGAGGGTCATTTCTTTTGCGATAATGAAGTATCAATAATAAAAAATACTAAATAAAAATAAATAAAAGCAACTGTCTTTTAGTCGCTTACTACAACATTGTGGGCATCTTGTTGGGCTCGTTGGCTTAATGCCTTGGTTTTCCCCCTTCATGTTGACTGGTTGTTCTATACTTAAATAAGGAAGATAGACTGTAAAACAATACATAAACGTTAAAACTAATAATACAGTGCAGTAACAGTGAATATAGTGCAAAAAATTATTAAACAAACAAAAATTCATATAGTGACCGTTAATTTTATTCAAAAATTAGTTACGTTCTCGGTAATAAGAAATTGGACTTTGAAAATCTCCTGCGCATACCAACCCTAAGGTTTAAAGATTTCGGTGCGTCGGAGTGTTTGCGTGTTATTGTTTTGAGCACAAAGAGCTGTCTAATGGTGAAAACCTGGCATTCCTTGTAAAGTATTTCGGTAGCATATCTGTAGGGTCTCCTAAACATAACTTTAAGGACAAGAAAAATTTTTTGTGTACCAACCAAACAACAAAAACAGAATTTATGAACCCGAGACCTCGTCTCAGCAGTACATTTCCCATAACACTAGGCTACCGCGGTACAATCATAATTAAATAAATAAAACAGTTAGGTATTGACATCATTAGTTAAAATATTTTTTTAGTACTTTGCTAATCATCACGTAGCTCCCGGCAGAGTTCCGAGAACCTTGTGAAGGCCCCAGTAAGCATCTGCGTGTCTGAGCGGAGCTAGGCTGGCTGCTCTAGCCAGTACTCTGCATGCACATTGGCCCAAAAAAAGAAGCTAAGCGCGAACAAAAGAATCTCATTCCATTTCATATAAGTGTTCCACTAACAGTCATACACAGAATGACGTCAAACTTGTTTGTGTTGTAAGTTAGGAGAAAAGAAAAAGCAATAACAACGCAGGTGCTACCCTATCTATCCTCACAAGGCATACTTTACTATCTAAATTTTAATAAAAAGACAGTTAGTACCTTAGATGAATTAAAAAAAGGGGTTAGTACTTATTACATCGGCGTTGTTAAGTTGCATCGTTACTTAGGTATGGCATAATCTTTTGGGGTAATTCAACCCTTAAAGATCAAATTTTCAAACAGCAAAAGCGGTGCATTAGAGCTATGTTTGGACTAAGGGTGACCGATAGTTGTCTTTTTAGGGCTCCAACTAGCCGTAATTACTGCCATAGATAGGCATAGATAGATAGATATATATAGATAAGGAGATAGGACACGGCGGTATTTCCGCCCAATTGAGCTGTCCGACTGGGGAAGTACCTCCGCCCTACAGAATACCGCGGCTATAATAACTTTGTGTTAGTATCTAAAATTTCATTTCTAGTAGAATTATTATTTGTTGTTACCAGTTTCTAAGCAATTTCTCTTTCCAGATTTGTCACAATTGAGCAGAAGAAAGCTGAGGGTTCGGTACGTGAAAATGAAGTATTATTGCAAAGACGAAAAGGTCAAACCGGAGAGCTGCCTAACAATGCAACTAATAACTCACTTTCTTTAATTTTACACCCATCCGTAATTCACCGGCCGAGAAACATCGTAAGAGGCAATGTTCCGGAATATTTATTTATTTATTTATTCAATCCTGGAGAAAATTGATACTACTCCCAAACATTCTGGGCTCTTAATCTTGACCAATACATCGTAACTACGCGGGAATACAACGATCAACTTTAGCCAACATATTTTTTAAGTTGATTTAGATTTATGCTACTTCTATCTTTACTAAAAGACTCAATTATCATTCTTAATGTCGGTTTCGGTGACTCTTTCCTCAGTCAAATCATTTACTATTATAGGTTGGGTGAAAATAAGAACAGACAACTTTTATCACTCAATTATCATTCTTAATGTCGGTTTCGGTGACTCTTTCCTCAGTCAAATCATTTACTATTATAGGTTGGGTGAAAATAAGAACAGACAACTTTTATCACTCAATTATCATTCTTAATGTCGGTTTCGGTGACTCTTTCCTCAGTCAAATCATTTACTATTATAGGTTGGGTGAAAATAAGAACAGACAACTTTTATCACTCAATTATCATTCTTAATGTCGGTTTCGGTGACTCTTTCCTCAGTCAAATCATTTACTATTATAGGTTGGGTGAAAATAAGAACAGACAACTTTTATCACTCAATTATCATTCTTAATGTCGGTTTCGATGACTCTTTCCTCTGTCGCACCATTAAGGCCTGGAATTCATTACCATCAAATGAAAGGGCTTGACTAGTAGATCAATTTAAAAAGTGCAAAACAAAAATAAAAAAAACCGTCATAAAAACATTTTAGAATGTTTTTTGTGACTGGGTTTTTAAATTTGTTACTGCATTCCCAGTAAAGCAGCACAAACGCACGACAGCAGTACGCCATGACAGCAGTACGCCATGTGGGGCCGAACCTATGCCTTATAAAGGAGTTGCTGCCCCACAGTGAAGTACTGCTTCGCCCTGTTGAGCACTCCAAGTTTCTTTGATGCCAACTTAACCTTGTCGTGCCGCACCGCGTTAGGTTTAGTATAGCTAACGCGGCACATACATTAAAGGCTTTGTTCTAGGGACTAGTTTTCTTACCTTACGAACAATTCGATTCGTTCAAAGCAGTCCAAATAGTGTACAATAATATTTTAACGTACATTTTAATAGGGAGCGGGCGGAATTTCAGGTTCCTCGTTCACCCACTGTGGAACAAAATTAATCCCATAAGTGGAATAAAATTAATGTCATATCTGTTCTTTGTAATACTGCGCTACTTTTATTTTACACTTTTGAAATTGATATACTCGTCAAGCTCTTTCATTTGATACCCATATTGAGAAAATAAAAATTATTTTTTTTGATTGTAAATAACGTTTATTATCAATAATACGTTTTTTACGTATGGTTTGTGCATTTTTGTGACTGTAGTCATCATGTCACGTCGTCATTTAAGTCGCGAAGAGATGTTAAGGGCTGTTGGTATGCTAGGAAGCCGAGTGATGTCGTGGAGATGATGTTAATAGAGAAGGATAAAGTGGATACATATAGAAGAGATAATATGATAAGTGCCGAAGACGAATGTCTCGCATATATTCCTAATAAAATGATGTTATGTGTAAACCTCAACTTTAGGGCACATTTCTCGCGAGCGGAACAAGAATAAACAGAGACGATCTGCAGAGACAGACATACTTATGTCGCTGTATACGTTGGGTACGTTTATTTATACTAACGCAATTTAAACTTTATATTAGGTCTGTGTCGCTTGTCGGTGTGGGCACTACATGCACGTGTCGTTCTATTTAGGTAAGTCATACCATAAGTAGGTACCCATACTTTGTGTTTTCAATACCATAAGTAGGTACCTATACTTTGTGTTTTCAATACCATAAGTAAGTACCTACACCTTGTGTTTTCAATACCATAAGTAAGTACCTACACCTTGTGTTTTCAATACCATAAGTAAGGGCAATAGGCTCGCCACCTATTACATTGGGACCTAAACATAGACTGGCGAAATGTGGGTGCTAGCACCTCGGCCTACGCCTTCGGGGATATAGGCGTGAGTTTATGTTACGATATGTATGATACCTTCAACGATATCGGCCGCTATCCTCATCCGGGATATGGATGGCGGATAGAGCGTGGAGCGTGCGTCCATCACTAGTCACTCATTCTAGTCACGTCCTATGCGTTACTCATGCTATCCAATCATCTTTATATAACGAATTCTATTGTTAGCGCGATGGTACGATAATATTAAGTAATCTTTGTTGATTTTATTTTTTATTTTTATTTTATTTTACAATTTTAGGGAAACTTACAGCTAAAAAAGGTTCAATATTATATAATTAATAGGAGGAAGGCCAATTATCAGTTTCCACATTTAGGTATTATTACATCTTTACATGCCAATGAGCATCAGTCCAGTCAGCTGCATTGGTGCTCGGTAAAGATTCAGTCAAGGCAGCCGCACTGGTGCAAGCCCAAGGTTTAGTTGAAGCAGCCGCACTGGTGCACGGCGAAGGTTTAGTCGAGGCAACCGCACTTGGTCCGGCCCCACATGGAGTACCTACGTTCCATTTTCATGAATGAAATGAACGCCGCGCCGCCCACCGTTCTGCTTATTTCCTGTAAGCACTAGTGCGGCTTTGTCTTATGCCTTCTCACAAGATTTTTTCCCCTTCCAGGTGCTGCGGAGGGTGCTGCGGAGGTTGCTGTGGAGGCTGCTGCGCCGATGCAAATACCAAATGGTTGATAGCAGGTGGAACTCTTTAATTTTCTTTCGGGTTCTGATTGGTAAATAGAAAGAAAGAAAGAAAGAAACATTTATTTAGTGCTAAGTGGTCACACATAAGGGAAATTACACAATAACATTATGTTATATAATATTGATTTTGCTATCTATGTTACCTAGTAGTACTAGTCTCTCAGGTGGATTGCAGAATAAACAATTTCAATAATATTATTTTGCAGTTACACATTGGACGTATAATACAATTATGAGCAAAGAAATTGTTACAAACGATCTGCTGGCGTTCCTGCAGCGGCATTTTACATGTAAAAGTTATTTAACCTTTTCCGCCACATGGAAGTGATATTTTTAACAAACTATTCGTGCGGTGCTAACATTTCCATTTAAATAATGACTAAAAGCACTATTGCAATCTCTTATCAGTGACAACCAAGCCCTGACTAGCAGTATTCCCATCAACTGGGCTTTGTGCTTGTCTGCCACCTAAGTGGTATAAAAAACCTAAATATATAAAATTACCTATGTTTACTTGCACTCTAGAATTTTACCACTGAATAGATATAATTGTACATACATACATACACATACATACAATCACGCCTTTATCCCCAAAGCGTTAGGCAGATAAACTTATATGAGTAAAACCCCACTCTTAATCTCAGTAAAATCATGTAGAATAATTAGTATATAAGAGTGTGTAAATAGTAAATAAATTAATCTTGTTCCAACTGGTAAACCATCTTTTACTCACCTCCGCAATATTGGTGACCCCGACGGCTAGCACCCACAATTCGCCAGTTTATGTTTAGGTCCCAATGTAATAGGTGGCGAGCCTATTGCCATAAACCTGCGATAAATACACACATAACTTCGAAAAGCACCGAAAAGACATTGGTGTGTGCCATGATGAAACCTGGGATGAGATAATGGTGGTATGAGAAACTTCTTCAGATGATGGAGCACTAACACTTTCACATATAACCATTAGTTTTTTACACATATCACTAAAGTAGTGTTATTCTGTAATATTTGAATGTTTGTTACTCAATTACACTAAAACGGTGAGCTGTGTGGCAACTTATCAACGCGGCTGCTAAGAGTCACCGTCGTTGTAAAAAAAATTTGCAGAACTCCACACTGTAAGTAATTACGTAATTTCGGGAAGTAAATATTAAAACGTTTACGAAAGGAAGATGAAAAAAGCCATTTCCGCGTTGCAAATTCCATAAAACGAATAGGAGGTCCTCATTCGGTTAAATCTGTTTAATACGGAGCTGCCTGTCACCCTGGACGAGTTGGGGACTCTGTGGTCCCCACATCCGAGGAGAGGGCCAGATCGTGAGAGAAGGCCCTGGGTCGGCCGGGCTGCAAGGGATATGCCTGTCAACCTCACCTTCGGCAACCAAAACGACCCACAGGCGGCATGCATTTTGGTCGGTTCGAGTCCTAGCGTGGCTCGGATTAAAAAATAAGGACAAAGTTAAATTATTTAATTCAGAAGTGAAAATCCAACAGAATGATATTGAAAAGTCAGTGTTTGCAGTGAAACCAATACCAAATATACACACAAATGATTTTATTTACACAATAGAAAATGTGACCAGAGAATTCAATCTCGGTTTAATACAGAGTTGTAAAATCTTGAAATCAACTTTCAAACAAAATATAAATAATGGAAATAGCTATTAAATTATAGGAATAACGAACTCATGAATCTTTAACCAAATTTCGGCAATTTCATGTACAATGCTGACCTTATAGGTCCCACCAGACGCACATTTCGGCCGTGTGCTTGTCTGTAAATTAATATAAAAAAGAAGCAAGTGTCGGGCTGTTGCCTCTGCCTATCGCTTAGGGAATTAGGCGTGAGCATTTAGCAAGAAATAAGTACATAAATACATACATATATACTCTAAATAAATAAATAAATAAATATTCCTACGTTTTATGTAGCTTAAGTTACGGAACCCTCGTTACGCGAGTCTGATTCGCACTGTACCGGCTTTTTTTATATTTCTACTTCTCCCTGTTTCGAGTGGTTGTGAACTACCATTTTTTCAATTTTCAAAAATCTTTTCGACTTTCGTTACATCCCCATCTCTTCCCATGGGGTGTCGTACAAGGCGACTAAGGGATAGGGCTGTTTAACATCAGAGAGATATACGAAGCCCAGACTCAGCCTCAAATTAAGGCTCGAGTCAACAATAGTGCCCGGAATACGGCAATAGGCTCACCCCCTATTACGTGGGACTACTTCGGAATATACCAGTGTGGGTATCAAGATTTTCCTGGTTAATTGCTCTGTGCCATGAATCGAAGCTAAAAAAGCTGGTAAACTTACATCGGAAATTTTACGAACACCGAGCCCACCCCAGCGCACCGGGAGCGATGCTTGGAGCCAGGCTCGGTCGTTCAAAACTACATTGATACAGTGGACAGAAAAGGCGAGCGAGGCATTCAAGAAGTGTAAGGAAAGCTTACAAAGCGCCGCTACACTTTCTTACCCTTTGCCAGACACTAACCTAGCCCTTATAACTGACGCTTCGAATACTAGCGTTGGCGCAGTTTTACAGCAAGAAGGTCATTGGCAACCACTTGGCTATTTTTCAAAAAAAATAAGTAAAACGGAAAGGAACTATTCCACATACGATCGTGAGTTGTTGGCAGTATTTATGGCCGTCAAACATTTCAAATATTTAATAGAAGGCCGAGCATTAACTATTTTTACGGATCATAAACCCTTACAGTTTACATTTACTAAGTTAAATAGATATAGGAACCAGACTTGTTACTGTCAAATGCACACTGTTTTATTGCTAATCACGATTTGACAATATTGATGGGACGGTGGCGCCATCCTTCAATTCTAGGAATTGCTTGTTTGACTATACTCCTCGGTAATTGGGTACGTCACTTCTTATTTATAAATTAAGTTTGAAAAAGAAACAGGATAACTGATTATCTTATCAAAATGTGTAATTGAATATTATTTATATGTAATTTTGATTGTGATTATAAGGTACACTACCATTGCATTGGGTAACAACCTGTAAAGATGGTAGTGTCAGGAACAAAAATAAATAAATAAATAAATCTATTCTTTAAAAAAAATGGCTATCAAACTTCTAACAGGAGGTAGGACACGTCAGTATTTCCGTCCCAACTGAGCAGTCCGACTGGGAAAGTACCTCAGCCCTACAGAATACCACGGCAATAATAACCTCGTGTTGTGTTCCCGGCGGTGAGTAGAGTAGCCAGAGGTCACTGGAGAGTATTTGTAATGATGGCAGGATTAAGCCTACAGTTTCCACGCTGGCCCAACGGGATGGTACAAGGCTTATTTCGAGTTTTCCTTATTTTCTTCATCTAATACGCAGACGATATTACTTATCGTCTGCGTAGTTTTCCGTTAGTCACTTCTTGGCATGGAGGATGGGCCATGCTTGCAATATAGTAGATGTGCATCGTGCGGGCACTCGGCTGCGTTCCAACAGGCCAAATAGCACTACCTAAAATTCAAAAATAGTAAATTAAATTGCTTATCCATAAAGACATACTAATCATTCCTGGGTTAAGAGGTTACGTACTCGCAGAATACTGAGACTGAAGGCCATAAAAAAATTTGTTCTCAATCTAATTTAAAACTTCAAATGTCAAAAACCATCACGTTCGGGAAAATTGTTTTTTTCAATAGGACACGTCAATTAGATTTCGCCTCGCCTGATGATAAGCTGAAGACAATGTCTCAGAAAAGAGGGTCCCCGTGTCCATCGGTCTGTCAGTCTGTCTGTCACCAGGCTGTATTTACCTCACAAACTGTGATAATTACGTAATGTAAATTTTCACAGACGATGTTATATTTATTTTGCCGCTATAACTACAAATACTAACAACAACAACAATATTAAAGAAAATATTAAGGAAAGAAACTGGTCCAAAAATTTTGTTCTTTATAAAGTATAAAGAATACAACAAAGGAGGGTGATTTCGGGTGTGCAATTTATAACGGTATGTAATAAACGTGCCTCTTATGCTATAACATGCCGACGGAAATGGGAGTGGATCATTTAGATGTAAAGGGGCGAAAAACTCTTATAATGTTTTGAATCTAATGCCACCATAAATCGTCCCCCTCTCGCATATCCTTCTTCACAACCCACTACCAAAACACCAATAAGTAAGAAAATGTACCTACCGTGAATTAGTATCGATTAGGAATCAATTAATACAATTTGCATGTTAATGTTCTTTTATGGCGCTTAGCCGTTACGGTACTGGGATAGATTATAGTCTGGAATAACATATAGATTACTACGAATACCCATGGGTTCATACATTCCCATGGGTTCGGGGAACGGGATCAAAATTCGTGACGGGCAACAGCTGCTTTAATTTTAAATAGTTTCCAAAACTCAGAGCGACTGTAGACGACAATACAGCATATTATAAGCAGTAGGTACATTGCTTAGCTGTTATGGTCAGTTAACAGTTACAATTTAAACAATTACAATTATTACAAGGTAGGGTGCACACCGTACGATAGAGGGGTCGATATACCCAGTAGGTAGGTACCCACCTCATCTTTGGGTCTGGAGGTCAAGCGGAGGCCTACATTTGAAAATTTATTAACAGTACCTAAACAAAATTTCGATGCCCAATTAGAGTCAATTACACGTGATCAGGATGAAAATGATAAGGTGTGTTCTCTATAATTAAATAAGTATTGTCAAAAGTGTAACCCTAGATGTACCATCGGTTGTTTTAAACCTTGGAACGAACCCGAGACCTCATCTCAGCAGTCCATTACCCATACCACTAGACTACCGCGTTTGTCCTTTCTAACTAATTTAGCCACCCGGTAAGAGAGCCCACTACATCGCCTCTTCAGCCAGTCCTTCATGACAAGTCTTACCGCATCAATTGAGTGATTCGTTAATGTCAGAGTTATAATCATCAATGTCTTTACAAGGTATGGTTATGGTACTATCGTCAGCGAATAATGTCATATTGTGTATAGTGCATTTTGGTAAGTCATTGATATATATAATAAACAAAAGTGGCCCAAGGACGCTACCCTGAGGGACCATAATATTATCTCAAAATAGTATCTATCAATGTTCTAAGATACTTGTGGTATTTCTTCGAATGCATAAGTACTCAATTATAATCACTTTCTACAAAGGACTAAGCTAAAGAATTAACAGACTCAAAACTCAATAGAAACTAACATATATGTAGCGA
Organism: Eilema griseolum; assembly: GCA_963662185.1. Lineage (NCBI taxonomy): Eukaryota > Metazoa > Arthropoda > Insecta > Lepidoptera > Erebidae > Eilema > Eilema griseolum. The sequence goes on from OY759251.1 coordinate 5,001,305, forward strand.
TTCATATTCGTCCTTTCTTTATAGAAGTACAAATATATTATATTATGCGCAAGGAGACGCTTAGTCATAAGATGCGCATTAATTGCTTTAAATTTTCACTAACAGTTCAGTAATCATTATGTAATGTAATGTCAAATGGATTAAAAAATACAGTATAAATATCAATATCTTATCAATAATCATGTCAAATAGATTAAAATACAATAGAAAATGGCCGCTGGCTGCCCGCGGTATAGTACAGAGGCCCAACTGGGACTAACCACCCTGGAAGGATGCCCCACCTGACCGCGCATAATCCCGGTATTTCTCGTCGTGCCGATTGATGACCGGAAGTGGGAGCCCGCTGACCATATTCGGGGGGGTACGGGGGCTCTTCCGTACGGCGTGTAGTGCAAGGCCGAGGTGTAGTCGAGGCAGCCGCACAGGTGCTCAGCGAAGGTGTAGTCGAGGCAGCCGCACTGGGGCTCAGCGGAGGTGCAGTCCAGTCATCTGCACTGGTGATCGGTGAAGGTGAAGCCCAGTTATCTGCACTGGGGCTTGGCGAACGTTTAGTCACCGCAGCCCTTTCTATCAGGTGGGCCGTGCGCTTGTCTGCCACCTAAGTAGTAAAAAAAAAAAGTTTTTTATTTTTATTTTAAATTTCCCTTGATATGTGGGTGTTAATTCACCTCTGCCTAACCCTCCGGGGATAAAGGCGTGATTGTATATGTTAAATTACTAAGCTAACGTACCCATAAAACGTTTTATATAACAAAATTGATACATGATGAATTAAGAATAGTAGACCAAACAATATGGGATGCTGTATGATTTGAGATTGGCTAATGGTAACCGCATCCACAAGTCAAATGTACGATTTTTGAATAGCAATAAAAATATTTAGAATAGAGCATCCTTTTCATGGAAATCGGTTAAAAACTAGTACGATCAGCGTCGTCTAAACTAAAGGGAGTTCACATCTTTTTTGTTAGGCCCAAACTATAAACTATTATCCTTTAGGCAAAAATACTCTCATTTTTATGAGATTTATTGAAATTAAGTTACGAAGCCATGAATATCGACCATCCAGCCTCAACGCTAGGAAGAAAGGTCCTTTGACAGCTATACGTCAAAATGTCATTCACTCCGCGTTCCCTGTAACTAGTATGACTTTAAATGTTCCTTAAATTATTTTAATGATTCGGTAGCCAAGATAATAAAGATGGCAAAGAGTACTCAGAGATTAGAAAAATGAGCTAATAATTTATTTACAACTCAAAATAATTGCACGTGTTCTTTGTAATGTTCAATCAGTCAGCCCACCGCAGTCAACTGCTAGACATAGGCCTCTCCCAATGTGCCCCATTTTATCCGATCTTCTGCCTTCCACATCCAGTCTGTCCCAGCCACTTTTTTCACGTCGCCCGTCCATCTGGCTAAGGGGCGTCCAAACTAGGCTCACTAACAAAAGTTAAGAAAGCCTCTGGTTCCATTAGTTTCAATTTAGTCAAAAGATACGCATCTCTACCACATTACCTTGGAAATATTCGTGAAATATTCTTTGGAATTAGGTCGTTGGGACTACCTAAGCGTTTTTGCTTTGTATATAAGCGCTTAATCCTACGAAAATGATCGCACCCTCCGCGGTGTATGCGCTGCGTAGGATAAAGGATTTCTAGTAGATTACAATTTGTAAGTTCAGTTCAGTAAGTTAAATAATAAATGACATGAAGAAATCGGAGTGCCGACAGGAGCATGTCTATGTATAGTCAAATGAAATCAAATTATACAATACAATAAATTACCACCATTAAGGCCTGGAATTCAGTACCAACTCACGTGTTTCCTTCTTCCTACAGTCCCGAGTCCTTTAAGCGGGGCGTGAAAAAGCATATGATGAGGCCGTCAAGCTGAGTGTCAGCCCACAATAAGCGACGACCTCGATTTCCACGTCGAAGAGTTGGAACCCTAAGCGGTCTGCGAGCATAAAGATTGGCTTCGTGTAGTCTTCTTCTGACAGTTTGATCGCTAATAACCACTTGATGCTGAGACTGGAGGCCTGCGACCAATTTTGCCTGAATGTTTTTGGGCTTTGTAACTTCATTATGATGTGCAAATGAATACGTGATTTTGTTTTACTAACTTATGTGCTTTAAATAACCATTTTGTACCTTGGGGTAGTAAGCTTTTGAACGATAAATTAAATGTCAAATTGTAGCAGCTACGTGTTTGATTTTTTCAAGGGAAAGTGCTTTACAGTAGATAATAATTTACATTAAGTTCCTAATGCAATATTATCGTAATCCCTTTATGTTTATGTAGTGAAATCGTGACGTAACAGATCAAAACCTCGAACATAATGTCGCGAAAGTTAATAAGTACGCGATGTTTGTTGCATTACATGATTCAAAATTAATTCATTATCTCTTCTACTTAGAGAGATTTAATTTGATACGAAACAGAACTATATATAACAATAAAAGAACTTGGTAAGTACGTCAGAAGGCGCGAGTTCGATGCCCGCTTAGTGCAAATATTTTTATGTAATATGAATGTTATAATGAATCAAACTTGATACTTTAAAAAATGAAATTCTTGTAGCATAATGAAACTTAAACCAATAAAATATAATAGCTTCAACTACACTTCACACATCTGGCACTCTAATAAGTCAATTAGTCCGATATTACCGCAGTATTGGAAATAGAGAGCACGTGTTACATTAAAATTAGTTCTCACAGGCCAGTTTTTAGTTTCTTTGTTTAGCTCCTTTACATTATTGCTTTTTTTTAAAAGAAAAGAGAATACTATTTTTTTAATGGTTTTGTTGAATATAAACATAAACTTAATAAAATTAAAAAATAATATTAGTATGCAAGCCCTAGGTGCCACTTGCGCCCGGACGAGGCTGTGGTCCGAATTACCAAGAGGTGCTTCCACCCTTATGGAATATTCATCCGGGCGCGTAGTCAGCAGAAGGTCCAGTATAGAACTTCTGTGGGTCTCAATTTCTGATGTTCTAGTGATAGAATGAGTATTTGCTTAAATCACCTGCCATAATTTCAAGTTTCTACCTTCAGTGGTTTCAGTGGAGGTAAGACACGACAGTATTTCCGTCCAATTGAGCAGTCCGACTGGGGAAGTACCTCCGCCCTACTGAATACCGCGGTCATAATAACCTCGTGTTATGTAAGTTAGACTATTTTGTACTTCGAATGCATTTGGAAAAGAAAACAATAGGCGATTATGAACCTTAAGATATTGCGGTAAGGGTCATCGTTCTATTGGAGTGGTAGAACAAAATTTGTTTTATTTTTTTGTAATAAACAGGTTTGATACTTACTCGTTAGGGATCGGAGCAATTTAAATAAAAAATGTACAGAAATTTCAATTCATAATCAAAACCCATCCGTTTCATTAGCCGAATGTCTGGTATCCAGTCGTCCGTCTTTGCAAAAAAAAGTGGGAACAAACCGAAACAAACTGGCGACTGGATATAGTAAGCATCGTGTGTCGTGAACGTGATCGAGTTTGTAGCTACCAATTGTAAATTATCTAAGATCAATACCCAGATGTCTTATGAATTCAGCGTGGACACATTACATTAGAGTGTGGTAAATGTACCGAATTTGTACGCCACAAATGGCAGAATATGATGAGACATCACATGTATATTATGTTATTATTATATCTGTAAACAAAGATGGCTAGCCTGTTACTATCTTTAACGAGTTGAGACAGTGCTTACAGGTTGCATCCATTGCTCAAGAATAGACTCAACTTAGCAGGGATTGCCCCCTGCACTTCACATGAAAGCTGGTTGAAGAACAAGACTTTTCTATCTGGGTGGGTAGGCATACCCTCATGCATTATACTTTCACACTCGACTTCGATGGTTCGGCGTCCATGTGTCACTGGCAAATTAGGTTCCAGATGAAAACCAGCGTCAGGTTTATACCTGGCACATGCTGAACTGGACACCTATTTGGTGTATCTGTGAGCTACTGTTTTACTTGTATTTTTTTTTTAAATATATTGTTGGTTATATTATCTCTGTAACCCTGTTATCAGGCAAATGCAGAAGATGGCGTTGAATAGCAGCAGCTCAAGTCGCAATACTAGTACTAGCGGTCAGTCTAAGCAATAGCTATGTTGTTTAACTGCCATCTTCCCATTGCCACTGTTATATCTGCCGAGAGAGGTACATAGGTTTGTGTGATAATCTGCCCATTTCTGTAATACCTAACGAAACTATTCCCGGGCTAAATACTATACCGGTTACACTCTACCAATGTGCATCTATTAGGCATACCACGTACCGTTAACCGGATGGAGGAAGTTTTAAAAAAGACACACACAGCCAACGTACATGGTTCAGTCGTTTAGGTATGAAAACGTAACAAACAGACAGACAGTTACTTTTTCATTTATACTGCTAAGCATGCATTATGAATGAACATAGACTATCTTTGTCATACCAGTGTGGCAGAAAAGCATAAGGCACATCTGATGGGAAGCAGCCTCAGATGCTTGGCTCGAGTGAACAATAGTGCCTGGAATACGGCAATAGGCTCACCCCCTATTACGTGGGACCGAACAAAATTATTGGTGACAATTATGTTAATTCACCTCCTCCAAACCCTCCAGAAATAAAATAATCTACAAATATTTCAACAATTGAGCAGTTTTTGAATAACAGTCAAGTCCGTATTAAGCCTGTACAAAAAGTAAGCGACCGTGAAGCGTTTGTTTCCGAGTGTTTTTGTGCAGGTTTGACCGAACTATAGTCTGACGCAGTTATATAGCTATAAGTATACCAAGTTGCCGGGAGGTATACGAGGGTATTGCCACACAACCAAATTGGAAGACTACACTCGCTACTTCTACCTACTGGGTAGAAGTAGCGAGTGTAGTCTTCCAATTTGGTTTAATATTAATTGATGTAATTTTAAAGATTAATAAAAAAAACTTACGGATGTCTTCCTACACACTTTCTTAAAACAAAGTAGCATCACAGAGTTTTTTTATTCATTTAAACATCTAGAAAATTCGTGTATTTAGCAAAATATTATAAGTATCCAGTTCTATCGACAAAGGTTCTAGAAAAAGCCGTTATATACTCTCTATGATTTAAATTATTTTTTCGTGCAGAAATCCCCTCGTATACCACACGCCGTCTCGGGTCATCAGATCATTATCTGTACCGTACCACCTTTAGGTGTAAGGACTGTAAGGTGATTTATAAGGCCTTAGTAATTTACGTTCTAAATAGTTCAAAGTTCAAAGTCTTTGCGTTCATGTGTTGTTTCCCGTTGCGATAAGTAGGTAAATAATTCCAATATGACGACGTTGGAATGGCCTGCTCAGTCTGCCGACCTCAATCCCATAGAGCATGCCTGGGATTTGCTTGGGAGAAGAGCTTTCAGTGATTCTTTGGAAAATCTGAACACTGAAGAACAACTTTTTTTACACCTTCGCAGTGTATAGGACAATCTCAATATCCTAGGTATGGATATTCGCTGCAACCTGAATAACAAAAACTACATCGAAAGCATCATCAAAACAGCCTCACGAAAACTCGGAGTCCTGAACAGAGTGAGACGATTTTTCACGCCGGAGCAGCGGTGTCTTCTATACAAGACCAAATTCGCTCCTGTGTGAAACTCAATCGACCGCGCGCGCAATAATGTAACTCCCACTAAAACATACATATATATAACACGCCTTTATCCCCGGAGGGCTACTCTGAAGTCAAGTAACACCCACATGTCACCAATCATTAAATACGGTCCCTTGTGATAGGGAGAGTTCTAATTTATTTTACAATGAATTTACATATCTCATCATCATCAAATACCTCAGTATATAGCGATGGAAGGGGAAGGGTATATGTTAATGCTTTTCTCTGTTAAAGTAATGAGTTAATAAGGTACAATGTCTTCAGTGTCACAGATCATAACCAGAAGAGGCATCAGAAATCCTTCGTCAAATAACACTGTTTGCATAGTCGGACGTTGGAAAATCACAGGAACTATAGTAGTTAAATAAACACAGAAACTCTTGTGCACAGGGTTGGCAGCGCGAGTGTGATTGGGGTTGCACACGTCCATAGGCCACGGTAACCACTTTCCATCAGATGGGCCATACAATAGGATGCATGTTGTAATGACCAGTATTCAAACCGATACTTTTATAAATGGCTATGAAGTCGGCTTTAATTTCGAGAGGTTCCCTCTCGAAATTAAAGCCGACTTCATAGCCACTGAACTACCGGATACTTTATCACTCGGAATAAGGGGCATGTTCGGCTACTGTAGAGCTGATGTACTTTGTACTTGAACGTTGTACAGTTTGTGGTCACCCTTATTTAGAGAGGAAGCGCATTCCAGTGGAGAATTGCATGACCGAGGAAAGTAGAATAAATTAGGCTAGAACTAAGAGTGGGACAGTGGAGATCGCTTTTTTATGTAAATTACTACCTACACCATCGTTCTGATTGTATATTGTATTAGTTCTGTACATATTATATCCCGGCATTAGTGGTATGTTATATGGTAAAGATAGCCTAGATTCCGTCAAGACAATGACGTCTAGGTTAGTATTTAGTCTATGTTGTAATGATTTTTGATATTACGGCACGCTGTAACATTAACACACACGAACATTCACGCAAGCGCCCTGCGCCGCCTGTCCTCTCTCCATCCGTCTTACGAATTTTCGATCAGGTCACGTGTCCTGACGCGAGTTTAGAAATTTTTACCCATTCCAAAAAAAGTACACAGCGCCGAATGAGTAACAAACATCCATCCTTAGCATTCGCATTAATAATTAATTAATGTAGTATTTCTTGTTGAAACCTGTTTCTATTTCTTTATACAAGAACATTTACATTTTAATGTGGTTCCAACTCAATGCGGATATGTTTATTTTTTCAATTCGTGATAGTAATAATAATATGGCATTTGGTAAGGTAAAACCAAAAAACACAGTGCCGTTAAAAACTGACATAGTGAGTGTGGTGTGTCGTCAGCCTAACCGTTCATAATAAGTGTAATGGTGGGTAGGCGCTCAAAAAATGTTCACCGCATACATCTCGACGCTCGAAGACTAGTCAAGTCGTGACCACGGGTGCTACCTCACCCTCGGCAACCAAAGCGACCCACAGGCGGCGTGCGTTTTAGTCGGTTCGAGTCCGACATAACCTCCTCCACCGGCTCCGGTGGAATCCGTGGGAATTTTGCGCACACAAAAAAAAAAAAAAGTCTAATTCACCCCACTGATACACACACACACACAAATATGTAACTTACATCCAGTAACATTCTACAGGTGAAGTAGGCGCACAATTGATGTAAGTAGTACATTGAGAAAGTGGTTTCTTCTCTTTCATACTTAATGTACCTACTTGCAATTTAGTAACTCACACTGCGCACTGCTGAGTCAGGGTTATTCCCACGATATGTATACTTTTTGTTTTGTTATTACATCCTTTTTTTTTTTTTTTTCACGTGCGCAAAATCCCCACGGATACCTCCCCACCGGAGCCGGGGGAGGAGGTTATGTCGGACTCGAAACCGCCTATACAATGGTTTGTACTCAGATGAATTGTTTGACATGATGCCCGTAGCTACATTCTATCATCGCACCTCTCGCCATAGGCAGGGAATTCATCCCCACACATTGCGACCTGAGACGATGCGCACTGTGCGGTATGAAAGAAACTTCATCCCACGCACACTCAAGCTGTGGAATACTAAACATTTAGAATAAAACTTTTGACAGTAATACTAAACTATTTTGGAAGTAATCAATAAGAATATTGTAATCTCACCTGACAATAATATTGTTAAAAATAAGAAACTTAAACTTAAGTTGATACTCTTGTCCAACCAACAAAGACTTAAAAACCGGTCAAGTACGAGTCGAAATTCAGTATTGAGGTTTCGAGATCACGAACACCCTAGAACCTTTACAGCTGCGTAGAGATGTTGCGAGTAACAATCACTCCAGAAGTCCATTTGATTGATCCTCACTGAATGGAGATCCGGATTGAGCCAATAAAGATCTTTTTACCAATTGGATAGGATCAAGGACCGACCGGGACTTTGGTGGCGACTGACAACATCGAATACTCACTCACCATGGTACAGACGGTTTAAGTAATATTGTAAATGTAAGAGCTATTACATAGAATAAACCTGGTGAATCCAGAATAATAAAAGCGGTAACATATTGAATTGTGATGATGATACCTCCACGTTTTTTTAAGAATAAATTCTTGATGTGCAACGTAGTACATATATTACATATATCAAAATTACTCATAATTTTAGAATGAACTTACTACTCCTAACAGCATAACTGCAGACAAACGCCAACGCGATCACAGTATTGAAGTACAGTAGCAGCATCAGGAACAAGCAGCAGCCGTCCGTGTTGGGTATGATACCGGGGGGCGAACTGAATATTTTACCGGGAATTTCATTAAAATTTACGAAAAAGGATTTATGTTATTTCAATAACCATTCATCTCTCTGAATTATTATCAGATCATCTGTCTGAATTATTTCACAGTCCATCACTGTATATATATATATTGAATATTTAAAATAATATGTATTGTATACTCTAAGGCTAAGGCGATTGGCACACTGCCCGTCCACTGCACAAGTTATTTTTAACTTTTTGGAGGTTGCTTTTTGTGACGGGGGCTTTTTAAATTTTTGATTTAATTTTTATTCTACACGTTTCAAATTGATCTACTAGTCAAGCTCTTTGAGAAATGGTCAAGTAACAGCGAGGAGTTTTTGCAGAAGGTAACAAAGGAATCTGTAGGGTCCAGGGAAAATTTGGAATTTAAAGTAGACCATAATTGTAAAAATTTTGGGCCTTTCATGGGATAGAAAATCAGATGACTTTAAATATACCGTGAATCTTCCTCAGATAACAGTGAGTACTACTTCAGCCCCGACAACTTGGCGCGCGATTTCTTCCTGAGACGCAAGATGGCGGCTGACGGCACAATCCCCGTGACGCTGATCGCGTCGTTCCATCGCGTCCGCGCACTCACAGCAGACATGCAGCTCGTGATTGACGCAGTCAAGTCTGGTCAAGTCAATGTCAATTTGCGAAGCCAAAAGAGCCAGTCCATTTCATTTCTTACGTAGTATTGTATTCTCTTTGGTCCATTTGTATTCCTATATTCCTATAGTTGATATGATATTGTAGTTGATTTATATCAAAAGCTACCAAAAGCAAAGCAAGCGGGATTAATATATATGCAGAGAATTATAATTCCCACTAGTCTAATATAAAAAAAAGTCTGGCAACTCTAAACCTGGCCAGAAGCAACATTACACACAGTGTGGCTGAGTATCGCGGTGATATCATTTTAGTTCCAAGTTTTACTGCGGGGCGCAGACTATTTCTCGGGTTTGGGATTTCTTTTCGCCGCGTGGTTCCCGACAAAGTAGAATAGTCTCAGATGCATGCCTCGAGTCAACAATAGTGCCCGGAATACGGCAATAGGCTCACCCAATTACGTGAAAACACATTATATTTTTGAGTATAATTTTATTAAAATCCATCTTTACACCATTCCTTTTAAATGAAACCAAAATTGAGTTTAGGAGGTAATTGATCGTTTTTGTTTTGACACCATCACTATTGAATTAACATTTAACATTCATCCGAATCGTTACATAACACTTTTTCAAATCTCAGGTATAAAAGTAAAACGACACCACAGTACCCACAAGCGACAAAAAAAGGAACTATAGTGTAACATTAAAAAGTATTCGCCACTTTCGTCATCTTTATTATCTGCTACATTGGTCCCGACGTAGTGTTGGCGACTTGTAATTCTGAGGTCGAGGGTTCAAAACTCTGTTACATTGAAACCACTTTTTGAGATTTATTACCTGAGAAAAAGATAAAAGCAAACAAACTAATAAATATGGAAGGTGAATACTTAAATATGTATTAAAAGTACTTACAGATAAAAAATTGTAAACTATACAAGCCTATATCATAAAACTAATATATTCCAAAATCCAACAGCTATCGAAGCCGAGAAGGAGAAGAACAAATTCCTGAATGGTATCGAGAACTTCGACCCCACCAAGTTGAAGGTTTAGACACCCTCTCTTTCGACCTAAAAATACCTAAGAGGTTCTAGACTCGACTGAATACTAGTAAACCTAAATAAATAACGTAGGTTCATTTTCTAAATATAACACATACATACATATATATAATCACGCCTTTATCCCTAGAGGGTTAGACAGAGGTGAACCTATGGTCCTATATAGTACCTACATATTATACCTATCTTCTTCTCTACATAAAATATAAAAATTAATTAACACAGTTACTCGTGTAGAGAAGAGAGTAGGTACACCATATTGGATAAATCTTTTTGTATGGAGTTCGTGATTGTCAGGACAAAGTTTGTATAAACGAAAATATAGAAATTGAACAGGAGCGCAGATCCTGACATACTACTCTCGCTTCACTCACTCGCATTATATTCTTCATGGATGCTCGTCGGTTTAGGGTACTCCCTTTTCTAAAACTGCCCCGATTTGGTCCAGGTATAGGTGTCACATGTGTAATAAACACTAATTATTACAATACAATCAGTAGTTTAAACATGTAAATACAATAACAAATGGCTTAATTTTGTAATTTAACCTAAAATGTAGGTAACCTATAAACATTATTTAAAATCTAATCAGACTCATTACACAGTTTGCTATCGGCAGAACTGCCGGGTTAGCTGCTTACTTATAAATTGAACAGATTGAAAGTATCTACCTATGACTACTTCTTCCAACTATTTAAATGTTTATAAAAGCTTTTAAAATTTATTACATAAATCATGGAGATTTATACTTGGCGCATAATACTGTAGTGCCCTTGTTTATTATTTTTCAGTTTTCAGTCAGTGTTAGTGTTTGATTTTCGACAGTTTCAAAGTCCCGGACATACAGTTAGGCGACTTCCTTTCTAGGCCAAAGGCTAAAGTCAATAACACTTTAGTTCTTGATAACAGGATAATCGATAGCTGAGTAACGCTAGCAGACTAAGACTGATTAGTGTTTGTTATTTACACGGTTCAACCAGACCTCTACGATCCATCTGGGGTCGACTATCGATCAGTAACATAAGCTGGGTGTAAATATTGACTTTTTTTTTAATTAAAATCATCGAAATGCCGAGCTTAAATTCATTTTTGGCATAGTAGGCCGACTTTAAATTGTATTTTATGAACAGGTTCCAAGTTATTTATTTTTCTTTATTTACACTATTTACACTTTAGTGAAACCTATCTGTATCTGCATAACGTGCTTTTTGTAATGTCATCTTAATGACAGCAACTTGTACATGAGTACAAGGTGCTGTCATGTATTCGCGCTGCCAACCCTGCAAGCATTGATAGTTTCTGTGCCGTTATTGTAAAAGACAAAGCAGGACTGCTATATTTTTGCCTCAAATCACTTGGACATTTATCACAGTTGGCCATATGTTCTTCCATACGCGTAACACTTCTATAACCATATTGTTTTAAGCAATAATTGCATTTCACACTTTTATTACCGTCCGTCACTTCACAGTGCTCCCAAACACTGCTTTTTCTTCGCGGCATATTAACTCTTGCTTCTCTCAGCATTGTCGTGGTGCAGGATGATACGGCGTTTACGGTTATTTTTACGGAGTTCGTCAATAACTTCCGGCAAACAAATGGTCGTGTACCAGTCACTATTCACAGTACGACGATTTTCTAAAGCAACAGTAGCCACGTGTCCAGTTTTATTAAAAAAAGAAGCAATCATCCGCTTAGATGCACTTTTCACGCGCGCCACTTTGGTTGAGAAGAGGGCCAGATCGTGAGAGATGGCCCTGGGTCGGCCGGGGTGCGAGGGATATGCCTGTCAACCTCACCTTCGGCAACCAAAGCGATCCACAGGCGGCGTGCGTTTTGGTAGGTTCGAGTCCGACATAACCTCCTCCACCGGCTCCAGTGGGGAGGTCACGGCACACACCAATGATTTTCGATGCTTTTCGAAGTTATGTGTGTATTTATCGCAGGTTTATAAGTGCCCGGTTAATGGCAATAGGCTCGCCACCTATAAATTACATTGGGACCTAAACATAAACTGGTGAAATGTGTGTGCTATATTTAACCTATTTTATGAAATGTCAAACAGTTATGCAATCGATAAACTGCCGGCGTTGGTCAGGATAAGTTGAACGTACTTAAGTTATACCGAGTTAATCTTACAATGCGGTGTTCAGAAACGCACTTTCGCCAGTTATTGAACCAATAGCGCTGACCTATCTAGGCATAAATACCTATATTCCTAGGTATTCAAGGTAATCAATATAAATTTTATTTATTTATTTAAATATATCTCTTACAGCTCCCTATAGTCTGTTCATTAAAAGATGATTCGCATGACAGTTCAAAGCAAATCCGATGCATCAACTTTGAAAGGACGTTAGATTGACACCTCGTATCAGCTGATGGCTGCACGTGAGACGCTGATTGAAAGTTATATATTTTGCAATTTAATTTGCAACTTGTTTGTATCGGCGATAAATTGTAACGGCATTATGTATCGGGTGCTTCCGTATAATATGGCGTTTAATTTATCGCTTCAATTTCCTACGTCTTGGGCGGGTACGGGAGATTCTTAAAGTGGACGGCGAATATTGTTTTCGGAGATTTACAGAATATTTAATATGCAATATATCCATTTGAACAGAAATTTTCATCACATCGCTTAATTTCAACACGAAAGAATAGTTATTATTTTATTGTTAGAACTAACTTTACATTAAGGTAACCGCGGTAGCCTAGTGGTATGTGTAATGGACTGCTGAGACGAGGTCTCGGAAATCGGGGGATACAGCTATGCAATTAATCGCATCTCCAATTTATTTGACTTGATTTAGTAACTCGTCATATTGTAGAGCACTCTCTCTCTATATCGTACGACAGACTGACATTGGGATACCTTTATAGAGTAGTTAAAACTGTGATATGTTTAGATATACGATGTGTGATATGTTTAGGGACTTTTATTTAATTTGAAAATAAACTAGCAACAGCTAATCAAAACCTAATTTGGCTATCCGGTCCGCTAGTGGTAACTTACAAATTTATAAAGAACGAGATTTTGAACTTTTTCACGATAATATAATTCTATCATATGGACGCTTTAACATCACATAAATAATTTAAATAAAAAGAGCCAGCCGGACTCGGTCCTCCTCTGGCGTTAGGAGTCAACAATAGTGCCCGGAATACGGCAATAGGCTCACCCCCTTTTACGTGGGACTGAATACAATTATTGGTGAAATGTGGGTGTTAAAACACATTTCTGCCTAACCCTCCAGGGTTATAGGCGTGATTATATGTATGTATATTCCGGGACGTCCTCTGTGGATGCCATCATGCGCGTGAGGACCTTGGCAGAGGAGGCAGTCGCCCGGGGTTAGGTGACGTTGGCGGTTTCCTTGGACATCTCCAACGCGTTCAACACCTTGCCTTGAGTTGCATCAGGGAGGCACTCGTGTACCACGGTGAGAGAGCCGTCATCTACCCAAGTGCGACCGGCGTCGGTCCTCGGAGCCAAATCAACAGACATAGTGGTCGTTAACCCTGTGTTTTATTACGATAAATCGAAATTCTAATTTTCATGAAATTCTTCAATGTTAATCTATACCATAAACTAAGGAATTAATGTTCTAAGGTGAGAAGATGACATGCGAACGTCCCGCACTACCTCTAAAGTGAGATAACAATAGTTTTCGCCCCGCCAATGGTTGAAATAGCCGCATCTTGTCTTCCGTTTTGAACTAGCAAGCATCAATGGCGGCGGCGCGCGCGACTCTTAGAAATTAATAATGTTTGTTGGATTTTAACCGCTTTCATAGACCTTTACTGATCGGAATCTTGAAATCGAATGGTGCAGTAATCTTGTTCGCGTCCCTCTCACTCCTGGAGGAGATGTCCTCCCTCTCGCTCTATTTCATTCAATAATCGAAGCGCATATAGCCGAGTTTTGATCTTATTTCGATTAAAGTATGATGAATGAATGATTTACAATGTTAGAAAGTGAGCTCAAAGATTTCGGCAACTTTCCTCCGTACATCTTCACTAAGATTTTTTCTCCTGCATCATCAAGGTCGTCTGGCTGCGCGTTCGGTACTTTGAAACATTCAAGGGCTTCCTGAATTTGCGAATCTTTGAGGACAAGCGTGGTTAATTTTGTTTTCACACTTTTTTTAATGTGCGCTATATCCCCACCACTACCCGATACCCCCACCAGTTGGGCCGGAGGGGGAGGTTATGTCGGACTTAAACCGACTAAAACGCACGCCGACTGTGTGGGCCGCAGGTCGCAATCTCACCCCGGCTGTGCCAGTAACTGTTATTGCACTATAAATATCACTTGTGTGGTGCCTCAAAAGCCGCTGGTCTTTCAGTGGGAATTGACACTTTTACAAACAATTTTTATCCCACTGCGCCAAGGAGGCTTCCAGGGAAATGTGTTACGCGCGTATGTATGTTTTTAGTTATTTTTTACAAATAGCATTTTCTTTCACCGAGACGTAAGATTAGATACTGCGGCGCGGGAGTAGACAGCGGGAACATAAGTGTGAATACATCGATGGAGGGGACAGGGCGGGTGAGTATCCACGAGCTTGACAGTCAGTGCCCGTATCTAGGTCATGGTAATAGCTGCGTTAATTTTTGTGATCAGCCATTGGATACAGTGTTGTAAAAAAATAAAATAAAAAGCTATATGTAAATCGTATTAGGTACCCACAGGACAGGCTTGCCTAGTGTGGGGCCACTGTATATGGATTTGTGGTAAGGGTGTGTTATGGAAATAAATGAATTTAGTAATGTGTTCAATGATATTATTATTCGTTTCAATTTTGGCAATATTTGTAGGAATAATAATTAATGAATTGCTATATTTATTGTAGTTTAATTATGATATATACTTAGCTTATGTTATGCCATTACACAACGATGTTGTGAGGTCTAATACACCCTTAACCAATAAACGTTTTCATACAGAGAGCAAATTGAATGCGTTACTGAAGACGGACAGGCAGTTCGATACGCTGATGCCCTTACAGCACTGCCCGTCGAACTTCGGCTGCAGAGCACTCCTGAGACAGTCTGAAGGCCGTACAAGGCGACTAAGGGATAGGGCTGTTTAACAACAGACAGATATATTCTGTCCAGACTCAGCCTCAGATACATGACTCGAGTCAACAATAGAACCCGGAATACGTCAATAGGTATGTCATATACGTCATTTTATTTCTACGAATCTTGCCACTTATCTAGAGGAGTTGTATGCAATTAGACAGTCTCAGTTCGCTTCGTACAATTATATGTAGATGTTTTGACTGGTACTCGTATATGCATGTACTTTACAATATTGTAATGACTGCTCAGAATTGACTGCTTTTTGTAGCACAATTATATTAGAGTTTTTTTTATTTTATATAACTTAGGTCAGTACGGACAACATACCTAATTGAATTTAATAATTATTGTTAACAGAGAAATAAATTGTAAAAGATGATCGGAATAATATGAAATCGCTAGTTTATTGCCTTTAAACTCTTTCATGTTATGCAAATGCGCCTGGTTTAATGGTTATTGACTTGTAACGTTCATGCTCGCCGCTCGTTATATGTGCTTACAGTCCATATACATAGAAACACCCCGACCAATGCAAATATACATATTCATACATACAAATATTTGCACTGAGCGGGAATCGAACCCGCGCCCCCTGCATAGCAGTCGAATGCTCTACCGCTACGCCACAGAGGTCGTCGTATTAGTACATAAATACTTTTAAATAAATCGGTGTATACGAAAGTAAGTGGAAATGTTCAGATAAATTGTAAGATACTTACTGCTCATATTCTCATCATACTGGATCCCAACAAGAATTTGACTCATTGCGTTTGGCTTGGTCAGAGCTAGCTCCATTTCTTGGGCATTTTTAAAGCCTTTAGGCTCAGGTAACAACTTTGGGTCAAAGAATAGAGTAAAGAGCACACCCATATTATCTTCAGCTACCATTATCATAGCGTTCCTAGTTACATTTCTAGTAAGAGGAGTGTCAGGTGAGAATGCCAATGTTCCTGCTTTTGTTGTGGTTAAATTCGGCACTACGGCGTCTATAGAATACTATAAATTATAGAACGTTTCGAAATTCAAAATATTATTAGGAAGGAAGGAAGGAACGGTTTTAGTGGCCAGGTGTGTATTTTGAATGAATCGTTTGATTTTAAATGAGGTAAACGTTTTCCGCTATGAGACCTGTAGAGGCACGCAAAGATACGGGTGTGGCCACCGTGATCCGTACGTACCCAAATAGTTGACAGGTCCCTGTCTTCAAGGCCTTGAAGACGGCGGTAGCAAATATCATCCCGGACGTACAAGCATACCCCGGCGCGACTCAGGAAGTTATGATCACTGCACGCAATTAATACCAGTGTTACATTTACTAAAACTAATATTCTAGATACATCTGTTTAAAATTTCTAAGTAACATTATTAGAATAGCAGGTAGATACTTTATGCAAGAACTTCTAGAGATAAGTTTTATCCCGATTAGCTGCGTTCAGCAGACAGCAAAAGATAAAAATTACAAATCTAAATATGTTTAAGTTTTGAATTACTCATTTACGAGTAACATAACGGTATTTTTCTTTCGAAATAATCTTGCAATTATTTAATTAAATTTTAAAGCATTTAGTATGATAACTAGAAAAAAATAGGCTAGAGAGGCCACACGGCAGCCTCTCGTACCGTCTGACGCAGATGATCACCGAGCACGGATGCTTCGGAAAGTATCTGCGTCGGATGCAGAAAGAGCCAACGTCCGAGTGCCATCACTGCGACGCGAGCGAGGACTCAGGTCCGCACACGCTCACCGAGTGTCCGGACTGAATCCTTATGGGTAAGATTAACATAACTCTGAGTAGAGTTATTAATAACTCTGAGAAGAGTTATTAATAACAATAATATTTAATAACTCCTAAAAAGGAGAACAGTTATTAAACAGCTCTAAATAAATCTATAATCTGCAAACACTTTGTTTTTCAGAAAGGTTACCGTGACCTTTGGAGGTCAGTAACACCAGAGGAGTCACAGTCACGCTGCCAACCCTGTAAGTAGGGCATCCTACTACCCTAGTCGGACTGCTCAATCGGGCGGAAATACCGCCGTGTCCTACCTCCTTGATTGTAAACCTTTGAGGATGCCGTAAGTAATAAAGTAATGTGGAAAAGTCAAGAACCATTTAAAAATAATTTTAAACTGCGCTTCATCATTAGGATTTTTTTTTAATCGCCTTTATCCTACACTTGAGACTTGAGCTATACTTTTTTTTTCTTTATTAACGGAGCTTAGTCACAATGCTGACTACGTCGCTCCGTCGTAGACAACTACGTCTAAATATTTCTAACCTAGGTGCCGGCATCTCAAGCTGCATGTGTGTAACCTTCCGTTTATTAAAATTGTCCTTTTTATTAAATAGTGATATATTATTTTTCACAAATATGGCACTTTCATATATATAAATACATGGTACAGTTAAGAGTTTATTGGCTTTGAACACATGTAAACAAGAATCCGTCCAAGCCGAATCCTTTTCCGAGGCTGCAGTTTTATAAACTTGACTTCTGTCTAAAAGTACGGAACAAGTTTAATAGCAGACGGTCCCATATATAAATCATAAATTGAAAGAGAATGAATGAGACGAATATTTTAAAACTCAAGTATTTTTTTTAACAGTAGCTTCACGGAAAATATCGAAGTTCAGCCGAATCCGCAGTAAGACTGATAAGCGAACCTCAGACTCCATCTGTACATCTTTTTGACGTCAAATTCTGGTAAACTTAGTTTTAATCAGAATTTGACGTCGAAAAGATGTAATTACATTTTAAGATTAGGCATAATATTGTTGCATAACTTTTTTTTTGTAATGAACTTAATTGTGTTTTCTGTAATAAATGATTAACGGTGGGATGATTATTCATTAATGAAATCCTTGATCCTATTAGTGAAAACAAACTTTTGAAAGACTCGGTTTTCAATTAACACGAACTAAGACATATTGCGAACATACTGGTACCTTTTCTACAGTATTTATTATTTTGAGTATATATATATAATAATGAAACATGGTAAATATCCCGTTTATTCTGATACTGATGATTAAACTAAGTTTAAAAAAGCACATAAAAAGACACATCAACATTGTTTACGTTTAGTTAAGTACCAAACCGAATTGAGTATAGGATACTGCCCGTATAGAATTAAAACAGTTTTTCTTTTTTTTTTTACGTGCGCAAAATCCCCACGGATACCTCCCCACCGGATCCGGTGGAGGAGGTTATGTGCTTCACTGCGGGGCAGCAACTCCTTCTTTATAAGGCACAGGTCCGGCCCCACATGGAGTACTGCTGTCACCTTTTTGCTGGAGTGCCTGCATACCAGCTTGACCCCTTCGGCTCGGTGCAAAGACGGGTGTTGAGGCTGGTTGACAATCCTATACTCACAGGTAGTGTTAATCCCTCCTAAGGCTAAGAGGTACCACTCTACCTGTGAGTATGGGATTGTCAACCAGCCTCAATGCCCGTCTTTGCAACGAGTCGAAGGGGTCAAGCTGGTATGCAGGTGCTCCAGCAAAAAGGTGACAGCAGTACTCCATGTGAGGCCGGACCTGTGCTTTATAAAGAAGGAGTTGCCTCCCAGGTGGCGAGTGGACTTTTCGTTTTGGAAGAATCCTATTGGGATATAATATGTTTAGTCACCACGCGGACTTAAAAGTTTTTTTTTATAATATTTTTCATTTTTTTTTTAGTTAGGTGTTCTGGGGAGAAATAGGTGTATGTGATTTTTTATTTGATACGGTATAATACTGCACACATAAATATTTAATGTTTTTAGAAAAACATCATAATGACGATATGTTACGTTTTAAACTACACGCGTTGGTTATTCAACGAATTAAGTAATTATAGTAGTCCACTGCTATACATACTCGTAGTTCTCTCCTAATATGCACCTTCGATATTATTTTTTATAATCCAAAGTTATTAAACTAGTTTGCCGTATGAACTGATTACATTATGTTAGAATACTCTGAAATTCCAGACTAGGTATTGACCTGTATTCTAGAATTCAGTGGATTGCTGAGAACTTTTGTGTTTACATTTCGATTTCGATGGTACTTAACATTTGAAATGACAAATATATTACATAAGACAGAAATGAGAAGGCAACACAATGAACAATCGTATAAAAATGACAGATTCCAAATTCAAATGTAATATTATTTATACTGTAGATTGATGGCACTTGGTGGAATTTGTTGTTAAACATATTGATAACTCACTTGTACTTTTCCACATTACTTTATAAACCTTTGAGGATGCCGTCAATGATTGGTGAAATTTGGGTGTTAATTCACCTCTGCTTAACCCTCCGGGGATAAAGACGTGATTATATTATGTATGTACGTATTAAGTATTTTTCGCTATAGCGTCTAGCAGCAACAGAAATATATCATATTCTGTGAAAATTTCAACTGTCTAACTATCACTTTAGTTTTACCTAAAATAACACGCAATAATATCTCATACCACACATGTAAAGATACGATAAATTCTAAACTTAACATTTCATTTAGTATTGAATCGCAATCACTGAGAGTGTCTGATTCCTCCGTTTGATTTTTTAAGTTTTTTATGCATTCAATCACTTCATCAAATTGCACCCATCAATGGAGCAACGACCTTGCCCTTCATGCGATTGCACAGAATGCATTTATGATAGCAGGCCTTAGCTAAGTTACGACCTCCTATAGGCCAATAGGTTTCTCTAATTGACGCTAATAATTGTTGAGGACCTGCGTGCATCAACCTCTTATGCTCGAAATTAAATAGATTTCATTCCTCGCTGGCATGTTACAATTTTATTTTTAACATTTTTGGTAAACTTCCATGTCTGGCAAGCATAGGTCAGGCATGGTATAAAACAAGAATTCATTACCTTAGTCTTCAGTTTAATATTAATTTTTAAAACTTTTATTAAATAATATTTAAATAGGCTACTTGATCTAATGTTTATCATTTTGCACAGGTAACCATGGCAACAAGTGGTATTTTGTAGGTTTTCATTTCAGTTGGAAGCAAGTACAACAAGTAGCAGTCAGCGTAGTGCCTTGTTATTTATGTAGTATCACGTTATGGTTCAATTTATATTGCTGCTGAAGGTACGCGGAACCACTTTTAGGCAAGAAACGCAGGGACTCGAACCGACTAAAACGCACGCCGCCTGTGGGTCGTTTTGGTTGCCGAAGGTGAGGTTGACAGGCATATCCCTCACACCCCGGCCGACCCAAGGCCATCTCTCACGATCTGGCCCTCTTCTCGGGTGTGTGGGGACTACAGAGTCCCCAACTCGTTCCCGGAAAACGGGGAGGCGCGCCCCCGCCGCGGCCTGCTTCTGCTGCGGGTGACAGGCGGCTCCACCTGTCACCCCCAGGCCGGAGTCAATCTTAGGGTGATGCAGAGATATTTATGTCAAAAGTAGGTGCATGAAGTATTGTGGTGATCTAGTTTGGTACAATTAAGAGGGGCATTACAAGGTTTCTACAGGGACGGCAGCGCGACTGTAACGCCCCTGGTGTTGCACACGTCCATAGGCCACGGTAACCACTTCCCATCAGGTGGGCCGTGTGCTTGTCTGCCACCTAAGTGCCATAAAAAACTGTGTTGAAAATTAATAATACCTTGTGAGAGTTTATAAACATACATATTCCATTATATATCTCCTACATTCCATGATCTTTTAAGCGTGAAAAAGCATCTGATGAGATCGTCAAGCTGATGACCCTCATTTAAAATTCTTGGTGTTTTTAATGGTAAGTGACTTCCTGAGACTTTGCCTTCAGCTTACCATCAACTGAGATGAAGTTATACTGACGTTTCCTATATAAAAAAGGAGTTGTATAAAAATAAGAACACCAAAATGCAATAATATGTATATTATTTATACAACTTAAATTTTATGCGTAATAAAAGATCTTTACACGAGATTGTTATAATATATAATACAGGTGTCGTATAAATAGAACTTAACTAAATTAAAACATACGGTGAGTCAAATAAAAACATCAATGGAGATGAATAGTTTCGCAGGGTGAGTAGAAATCGTAGAAATCGGTAATTAAAACAGTTAAAAAATGTATTTTTATGTGATGTTTGAAGTTACACTGATTGTAATCATATTCACCGCGAAACTATTTTCATTCACCCTGAAACTGCTGGCGTGTTCGAATAAAAATATCAACGAGGGTGAATAGTTTTATTACGGTGAGTAGAAATCGTAGAAATTGTATGTTTTGTGATGTTTTGAATAACGTATACGCTGATTGTAATAATAGAAATGTATTTACAGTTTCTATTCACCTTGACTAATTTCACAGGGTGAGTATAAATGATAGAAATTTAGTTTTTTGTGATGTTTGAATAACTTTTACAGTAATTGTAATTTATTTATAGTTTCTATTCACCGTAAAACTATTTTCACTCACCATAAAACTAGTACATTCATCCTGAAACTTAATATTCACCTCTCCACATTTCCTATCAATACATTTTCACAGTTAATACATCTTTAAAACATATAATAGTTAAGATGTCATTGTTAACCAATAGTTTATAAGTACCTAGTAACAATTAAACATATACGGAACTAAGTTTAGTTAACAATTCACAATAAACATTAAGGCACTCATAGCACAATGTTTTACCAAATCGACGATATATATATGTATGACTATACTTGATTTGGTTAGGTACTAAAGGTATACAATCTTGATGTGTATTTTTATTTTAGAAAAACCCTGTTTATTAATCTTTTTTGTTTAAAAACTAAGTTTAAAAATAAACTGAAGACTCATAGGGCTGTTTAACATCAGACAGATATATACATTATGGAACGCAATAAATATATTGAGTATTGAGTACAGCCCAGACTCAGCCTTAGACGCATGATTCGAGTCAACAAGTGTCCGGAGTACGGAAATAGACTCACCCCCTTTTACGTGGGATCGAATATAATGATTGGTGAAATGTGGGTGTTAATTCACTTCTGCCTAACGCTCCGGGGATAATGGCATGATTATGTATGTATGTAAGACTGAAATAGAACCGCTAGTTTCATTAACAGTTTATTTGTTTAATATGTGTTTGTATAAGTCACTACAATATTGTTTACCTTTAGTTTTGTAACCAACCAAATGGAGTACAACCCCTCGTTTACACCACGAAACAAGTTGTAAACTTGATTATAAAAAAAACTTGTAGAAGACTAATCAAAACACAATACTTGTCTTATACATGTATCTCAGATACTTTTTCGTTCAAATAGCATGTACAGCCAACAAGTTGTAAACAAGTATAAAACACATTTGCGTTCACACTGTAGCCTGTGACATATTGCAACTTGTCCAATATATGTTTTATACTTAGGTGTTAACGAGGGGTAATATATCTTACTGTTGTCAGTAAAGAACATATTATTGAACCTTATTAGACGTATTATACAATACTGACAACGTAGAATTGGCAGTATCGTATTACGATGTTAATATCTTCTAAAATCAGAGAGGTGATCTCTCTTTTTTTCAGACATAAAACAACACTTGATAAAATCGTTTACATTTCATTGTTTAGCAAACATTTTAGAAGTCCATTGTAATTATTAGATCCCAAATCATAAAAAAATGGTACAATAAATAATAATAATAATATTAATTGCTCATTCTGTTTGATCAAAATAGTGCCTGGTTATATATAAATAACTTTATAATGCAAAGAGAAATAATTTCTACATTAGACGAGCGTAAATTTTTGAAATGGTTAGAGCCGAGTAAGTGGAACTGAGACATAAAATAAGCTGGGGCATTGGGAGAATTTAGTAAGGTATTTATCAAAGTGACAGGCTCTTAGACTACGTCGCCGTCTTATAGGCAACCAATTTTTTTTTTAATATTCATAATTCGAAAATTAAATCAAGACGTTCCTAAAAAACAAGGTGTCAACATAAAGGTGCACAACCCAAATCATGTATTGACATCCCTAATCGATCATAACAATAGATCGAACGAGATCGAACTAATATTGAATGAATGACTGAATAGCAGATAGAAAAACTGTATACTCAACTGGAAACTCAAAACAACGAAACATGGTAAATATCCCGTTTATTCTGATACTGATTCCTTTAAAAGGTTGGCTTCTCTGAGAGTGGTACGCAATTTTCTTAATGTTGGCAACTCATTACGCGTGTAGTAACTGTAAATGTGATTACGTATAGCATCAACGTCGAAACTGTCTGGTTTTTATGATTTCATCTTGAAAACTGTTTTAGGGTTAATTGTTTTCAATTATATTATTGGTCGCTTACAGTGGTCAGGTACAGCCAGCGTCTAAACGATCTTTAGTACAAAGTCTCAAAATTATCCTTAAGTAAGTAAGTAAGTAAGTAAATCATTTATTGCTCGAAACACGGTATGTTACTTAGCTTGGCGGCTTCATCAGATGCTTTTTCACGCCCGCTTAAAGCCCCCGGGACTGTAGGAAGAAGGTATTTTTCTGTTTTGTGTTAGCAACAGTGTCGAAAATTAGAAACTCAAAACAATACTTACATAGTAAATATACCATTATCTGTAATAGTCAATACTCCTCAAAAATAATAATATTTTTATAATAGGAATCTGGGACCGCAGTCCCGGTTCCGAAAACCTCCCGAACCATCTACGAGTATTAGGTGTAATTTGTCATTAATATTTTATTCAATCATCAATGATTTTTTAATATTCCACTACAAAAGAGGAAATCTATAAAATTCTGTGCCAACCCTTTCTAGCCATGGAAAATTCATACAGTAGGTTGAAAACAGCCCAGACAGCTTCAATGTATGGCTCGAGTCACCAATAGTGCCCGCTAATTGGCTCAACCCCTGTTACTGGCTCATCACGTGGAAAATTGTACGATAGTCAGTAGACAATATATGATACAATAGTATGCTTCCGACTCGGAATTAGTTTAGCAGATACACAAAAAGTCAAAACAAAAGTGTACAAACTACACAAGTTAGCACGTAATACGTGTCAATAATATTAAATCAGTTGCAGTGTGAAGTTTGGCATTTTTCTTGGTTGACACACAAGGGCGTCGCCTTGTTACGTGTTATATTATTATATATTATATATATATATATATATATATATATATATATATATATATATATATATATTATTATTATAATATATTTGTGTTTTGTACACCGATGGTGTCCTGACATTACAATACTTTATACTATCTCATACACACGTCATAACATCACACGTTATCTTTACTTAATTTTATAGTACATTTAGAACTTAAGTACGAAAATATAGGCCTTCTATTTGTGAAGGTGCGTCCACAGACGTAATAACACACCATGTTGTGTGTAGTTAATTTTTATCAGTGATTGTGAAAAAAGAAGCACGGTAGAATACTTACAATGCTGGAAACCGGCCGGAGTCAGCGCGATACAGCCAGGACTGTCGGTGTGTCGCTGTCAACAGTACAAAGAGTTCTCCGACGTTACGAAGAAACTGGTTCTAACCTACGCAGACCAGGAACGGGCAGAACCAGGTGTACCACAGCACGAGAAGACCGATACTTGGTGAACACCATGCTTGCCTTCGTCGAACAGTTGTTCCGGCTGGCTATTGACAGTATAATTCTAGAAGCTACCAGCAGTAAGAATGAAGAAGCAGAGCATATAAATCACTGCCTTGTGAACTTATAAATAAAATAATACTTCTCAAAATTGATTTAAAAGGTTGTTATTAGCTATTTAGTGGGATAACCTGCGATTCCTGTCTAGGGGCCACTTTCACTATCGCGGCTTACCCACACCACAGGGCGTCCAGTTATGTTATACTTTAATGAGTAAAGGTTACTATAAAGTGGATGAGTACCTTAATGATGTTAATACGTGGTCAACATAAGTCTCTTGCTTGCTCGCACAAAATAAATTGTAAACTAAAGCAAATCTAAAAAAGAAAATCATCTAGTTCTCTGCGGCTTTGGCTAAAATTCGGGAGGATAGCGAAACTTGCATGTTCTAGACATAAAAAAAATTCGTGAAGTGACTGCAATATGACAATCCATTGACGATATCGAAGCATTGCAGTTACAGCAGTTGTTGGACTTTGTAGTGCCCTGGTAAGAGATCAGTTAACTTCTTATTGAATTAAAATAAGAGACCATAACTGATAATTTTTTTTCATAATTCTGTGTAGGGTACAGCACTATATCTATATCATTATATTGATATAGTGCTGTGTCGCTATGTCATGTCTATATGCATATAACTACTTTCATTATGAAAATGAAAAAGTTAACAAGTTATAGTATTTTTAAATTGACAGAAAGTTGTTTATATAAACAAATTTTGAACAAACGCCAACGTATGGAAATTGATGCTATGAATATATTCATTGTTCATAGCAATATTTCTTCTTGATAAATATACAGATTATAAATTGCACATTAGAACATGCCACATTAGGTGAATTTTAAACTACTGCTTGCTCAGTTAATTAACATTTTGGTTGCAATACTTAATTCATTATGTGACAGTAGATTAAAATTTCAGACACAGAGCACCTATTGCTGTTATATCTAACATAATACTAAAGCATCAGTATCTGTTGAATATTTTATATATTTTGATTTAAAAAGAATAACCAAAATTAAACTTGAATTTTTGCTTATTTGCCGCAATTTACCAATTGAATTGGATTTCTATTCTATTTCTTCTTTTAGATAAACTCATTGGTAAGTTGCTCAGGAAATATTTCATCTAATATCGTAGTTCTTGAACTTCGATATGGGACATATAGGAATTATTCATATTGCCCTTAATTTTTTTATAGGTCTCGGGTGCCAGCCTTCCCATAGCAAATGCGATATTCATTTTATAATAAACCTTGTCGTGAAACAGTGTGAAGATGATGATAATTAAAGCAACTCTGAATGTGGATTTCACTAGTGAAAATTTAAATTGAATTCTCACGATGTACCAACCAGGATTCATTGAACAGGTGAATATCGTGGCCTAGTAAACCTGGTTTACTATCATAGCCTAATAATGGGCTTGTGTTGTTGCTATGATTTCTGTTCGTGATGCTGGCGTTCATGTTAGTGTCTAAAGGCTTGGATTGATCAGGAGTGGAATGGTATGGTGGGGGCATACTGAAGATGGCAAAGCGTAATATACAGAATAAATGCTACAACTGTTTTGAATATACAACGTGTCCCAAAATTCAACGATAAGCGGGCGCCAAAAGGTAGACCTGCTCATGAGCACTCGAGGAAAAATAATAAAAAAAATATACCAAATTTTTTTATGGTTACACAATAAATTAAGAAATTCTTTGAAAATTTACATCTTTTATGATATTTTGAGCTACCACGTCCACAATTTATCAAATATGCTTAAGGTTTTTTTGTATCGGATACCTAAGTAGGACTACTATTCACCACAACTCTTAAAAATACTAACATACAAACATATGTAAATAGATATATTAAGGAAGGTGCGTTTTTTTTTGATATCACGAAAAAGATGGGTAATCCGTGAGGTTTATACCTCTAAATGAAATGAAAACCTTCTATGGGATAAGCTTAATCGGTAATGTAGTTGTGATAATAGATAAGTATACCTAATATTAATTATACCTATTGTATTGTGGAATATGTGGAAGATTTATGAACGATAGTTAACGATAAAAAGTATAGATATTATTCTGATGAAGGATAGAACATTGCCAGCCAATAATTAAACTTGGTGGGTGAGGTTTTCTTGAGAAAAGACTCAATCAATTAGCATATTGCAATCCACTGCTGGGCTAGGTCTCTCCCAATGTTGGGAGACTTTAGCCTATTCTATCCACGCTGGCCAGACGGGTTGGTACAGGGTTTTATTTGGAGTTTTCCTCAAAAACTCGAAATAAAACCCGTATACACTTAGACGGTAGGTGTGGTGATGGAGAAAGTATACAAATATCAACACTCCATCTTATCCGACGTCTGTAGTAAAGGCGGTATTATCGGATATAGTCACTCGCGCTGCCGACCATAGGGAAACCTTCTGATGCCCCTCTTGAAGAACCCCATATTGTAGGCGCTTGGGAAAACCGCAGCAGGGAGGTCATTCCACAGCTTGAGTGTGCGTGGGATGAAGTTTCTTTCATACCGCACAGTGCGCACCGTCTCGGGTCGCAAAGTGTGGGGATGAATTCCCTGCCTATGGCGAGAGGTGCGATGATAGAATGTAGCTACGGGCATCATGACTAACAATTCATCTGAGCACAAACCATTGTATAGGCGGTAGAACACACACAATGAGGCAAAATCCCTCCTAAGGCTAAGAGGTTCCACTCTACCTGTGAGTATGGGATTGTCAACCAGCCTCAATGCCCGTCTTTGCAACGAGTCGAAGGGGTCAAGTTGGTATGCAGGTGCTCCAGCAAAAAGGTGACAGCAGTACTCCATGTGAGGCCGGACCTGTGCTTTATAAAGAAGGAGTTGCTGCCCCGCAGTGTACCTGTGCAGATACCTAGTCGGTGTGTTTGTAACTGCTGTTGATCCAGGAGTTTGCTTTTATATGTAAGTGGCAGATATGACCACTTGTGGCCTATGGACGTGTGCAACACCAGGGGTGTAACACTCGTGCTGCCGACTACGTAGGAACATTTTGATGCTCTTTGCGAAGAATTAATAGCCTCTATGGCGTAGCAGAGGTGCGGGTTTGATTCCCGTTCAGAGCAAATATTTGTATGCACGAATTTGTATATTTGCATTGGTCTGAATGTTTCTATGTAAAATATTTATGTATTATATAAAGAAAAGTATCTAAGTATGTTTATCCGCATTCAATATTCCATAAACCGCGGGGACAGGTTTTAAATAGACATTCTGTCAATCTATTCTCAAATAAATCGAGATTCGAGACTGATTGTCGTTCTAGGACACGCACCTAAGTTTTGTTCACTATCTAGGCCCCGATTCTACTAAGTTTATGTCATAACAAAATCACTGCCATACCACTGACACTGCAAAAATGGCATTAAATTTTAGACTTTATTGGTATACGCTTGAATTTCAAAATTAAATGAACAAAAGTTCATTACATTTTTCTTTCACTCTACATGGTACCATTTCATTTTAGATTTGAAGAACATGACAGTAAAATCTAAAATTAAATGTTATTTTTTGCAGTGTCTTGACATGAAAATGACTTTGACATGATATAAAATTAGCAGAATCAACCACTCATTCCACAGACGCTGCAAAAAAACCAATAAATTTTAAACTTTAAAGCAGTGTTCTGTTCAGATCGACATACAAAACAGAATTTCCCATTGATACCTACGTTATTTAAATCCAATCTCAAGATTGCATAACCGACTCTAAAACATTGGGTGGGATACAAAAAAAGCCGGCTTAACACTTAAATCTCGTATTGCAGACGCGATGATGAAATTGAGACTTGATGAATGATGAAGATTCTTAAGAACGACCAAAAATACAATAGCAACGAATGCGATCCACCTAGCCGACTAAGGAGGTCTGAACCTATAACGGCGATATTAACATCGACTAGACTATAATATTGCAGTCCACTGCTGGACATAGACCTATCCCAACGTTGAGAGGCTTTGGCCTACTGTTTGGCCAGACGGGTTCTACTAATCCCTTATACAACATACATATACATATAATCACGCCTTTATCCCCGGAGGGTTAGGTAGAGGTGAATTAACATCCAGATTTCACCAATCATTGAATTCGGTCCCACGTAATAGGGCATGAGCCTATTGCCGTCTTCCGGGCACTATTGTTGATCATGCAGGTTTTCCACAGCATGCCTGCGCTCTCCCTCAAAACCACGTCACCCTACCCCTCAGAAGAAGGGGGAGGGTAGGTCCGTGTTGATATTTCTGGTACTTATACCGTCATAGAAAGGTCAACACGGTCCCGTCCCTAAGCAACACCATATCGTTACCCTCCCAGTATCCATTAATAAAACGATACGAAACGACGATAAGCCTGTCGCTTATTCAATTATATTTCGTACCTGGTCTACATAATCGGCAATCTGTTGGCTAGAGTATTGTAGAATAAAATGATGTATGCATGAATCCGTGTGATGCTCCAGCCACAAACGTATATTACCTTTAAAAAAATAAAAACTAAAAATAAATTTATTTTTTTTATTTGCTGTCCATACACTACTACAAACGCAAAAATTACTCCAAGCTAATTCACCTATACATCATTTAATCATCTTTTATAGAGCTTTTCTCCTCAAGCTAACTAACTCTATGGCTTTCCGTTTGAACAGAGAAAATATATGGAGTTCGATAATATGCATGTTATATGTGTTTATAAGCCGAGAGGTATGCAGCCCAGCGTTAGGTTTACATATTTCGATGTGGAAAAGTCGAGAGACGCGCGCTCCTCTCCTTACAGTCCATGATAAACTATCCAGTTTATCATGATACCGAATAGAGATGATCCCCTAACTCTTAGTTAAAACGCACGCCAGGGGGTCTTGTTTCTGCCTACTAAATGTTATTTTTGTTAATAGCAAATAATCGTTGCTACCGAAACACGGATTTCGACTAATTTTGTTACGTAAACACCGCAGTACACAACGAACCGACGTATCGCTTGATAAGTTAATCGCGAGTGTTAAGTGACAGTTGAGTTAATTAACAGTCCATGTCAACATTGTTAACAACGAAACGTTCAGCGGTGCAAGAAGCGAGTATATTTTAATTGTTAATACAATATACATGTACCTATAAAACATATGTATTGTGTTTTGATTAGCCTTCTACAAGTCTTCAACAAGTTTTGTATCAAACAAGTTTATAATATGTTTCAAAGTGAAAACAAGGGGTAAGAATGTGTACCGTCAGCGATGGTGACACCCAGCAGACTAATGGCTCTTTCGCGTTGCGGCAATATATGTATTTGGATTGCATTGAATTACAAGTTTGGTTTAAGAATACTTCTCATTGATTTAGAATCATAAAATTTTAGAAGAAACAAGGTTTTATAGCACAAGTAAAGCCGAGAGTTCGGTCACCGTAAATATGTAGCAAAGCAAATACCGAACATTCGATATCTAATCTCCATACATAGTGTGTTAT
Organism: Eilema griseolum; assembly: GCA_963662185.1. Taxonomy (NCBI): domain Eukaryota; kingdom Metazoa; phylum Arthropoda; class Insecta; order Lepidoptera; family Erebidae; genus Eilema; species Eilema griseolum. The sequence continues at coordinate 5,031,622 of OY759251.1, forward strand.
CGGAGGTATTAAGAGAAAATATCGAGTGTAGGAACATTGCGAAACAGTAATAGTAGGTAGGTATGTACCTACGTAATTGTATCAGACACGTAGCTTGGCGGATAACCGAGGAAGGTAATGCAACCAATAATAGAAGTTTACCTGCTGGGAAGTAGCGAGGTGGTTCTTGCGGCAAGTCTTGCTGGGTCGGATTATAGTTGATTCAGTGAATTGCTGTTTTATGAAAGCTTTTGGTCTTCCCGCTGACAGCACAAAAACTCTCCAGTGAGCTCTGGCTGCCCTACTCACAGCCAGGATTACAACACGAGGTTATTATGGCCGTGGTATTTTGAAGGGCGGAAGTACTTCCTCAGTCGGACTGCTCAATTGGACAGAAATACCGTCGTGTCTTCGATGTTATAATAAAGTAAGTTCATTCGTCCCAATAGACGTTGCTTTAATGTTATTTCAAATTATACCTCTCCAAAATTGAATGGCTCTTACTTAAATTAACGATTCTTTCAAATAGTCTAATTAAGAGAAATTTCATTCAACCGATAGGTATCTTTCCATAAATATGCACTGGGTTACAGACAACAACACCAGAATAATTTTAGATTTGGGGGACGTCGATTTCAGAACTCTAGGGGTTCCCGTGGTCATCGTGCTAATATGGCACAATCAGCCAGTAACGACGATGATAAATCCACAAACGCACAGGCAAACAATGATAACGGTAGTATTGTACACATTGAAAAGGTCGCCAGAAAACTCCGCGACGGTATATATCTATCTGTTATGGATATCCCACAGTAACATTTCTGTCATAAACTTTTTACGACAAATAATGCCTAATTTTCGAAGTGATTTTAACCAATACAGCCACTCATACAAGGATTGTCTGCTCCAATCCTGAAGTTCCAAATCCTTGTATGTGTGGTTATAAAAAAAACTCTTTCTAACCTAACCTATCCGAGTCGGGGTGGGCAGTGTCCCTTTTTTTAAAGCGCTGGATGACACACAAATATGACGTCTGTCAACCACTGTTCGGACAATTCTTAACCCCAACTGACAACACTAGTTAAAAATTTAAGGCCTTGAGGAATAAAATCACAGCTATGTACCTATGTATAGGCAAGAATACCGTTATCTCAATACCGGGCCAGAGAAGATCCTACTCTCTAGAAAAATGGACCCACAGATAACATAATATAATTCTTATACTGGTACCTAGTAGATACGCAGGTACATTATATCTATCTCTATATTGTCTTATCAATCATACGTACGTATTTCAATAATGCTCCGAAACCGGTCTGCTTGCCAGTCTAGTTGTGATTGTGGAGTAGTGAGAGTGTATAGGTACGATGGGATCACTTCAATTCAGAATTCGACATGGCTTCGGTATTTGAAGAGGTTGAGCCTTAATTTACTGTAAGTATTGTAATTAGAGGAACTGCAACCGTGGATGTAAAGGAAAGGAATGTGTTTTTTCCAGAAAATCCCTTAGATACAGCGTTATATAAAAGTAAGCGTAGTTTATTTATCAACAATTCTTATTGACGGATGATGTTTAAGCACAAAATTTGATTCTATATTCGTTTTAGGTACGACTTCGGAGCCAAATACCTCACTCACACGCCTCTCAGGGTAAGGAGATCAGACGGCAATCGTTCTCATGGAAGTCAATAAAAATGTATAAACTCCCGCCCCCCTCCCCCCAATCAAAACTACGCACATCATTGGTTGAAGAGACACGATTCTTCAGTGCCGCGGTAAAGCTGTACAGTTATCAGCAAACTTTGTTTGTTGTGACGATAAGTTATAAGCAAGACTACTCAAATTTCTGATCCGATAAGTTTGTGCATATTTCCTAACAAAATAATCAAAACGTCAGTATCAGAGGCTTTAATTAAAACTCTTGAGCCTGGTTCCGCTTTAGAAGCATGAAAAATAATCCTTGTATCTGCCTCTTCGTGATGACATTCATAATTCATTATATAAAACCTTTCTCTAAATAAATATGAAACTGTAAGCAACTTTCTGGATTGAATAAAGCTAGTCGTAATTTCTAATTTGTTTTCTCTAGCTCTCTAATGGTTAAATCTATTTCTAAAAGCATATAATTCTATGCAGTTGTACTTTTCTTTTTAAACTTAAGCCTACAACATGTAGTTATTAAAATTCTGTATTCAGAAATTAGTACTTGAATGATGACTATAGTGACTCTTTCACTATACTGATCATTTTTTATTCATTAGTCATCACCCTTCCAATGATTGCCCGGTTGGATCCAAAATTGACAGTTTGGGCTATTTGTTGTCGTTTTGTTCTCTTATTCAGAAACATTTGTTTCGCAATAATTATATGTTGAACAAATAATAACACTAGTTTTCTATAGCAGGAGCAAGCCGTCTTGGTCTTTAAGTGAAAACTACGAGCGGCCGCTGAAGCCTTCTCAGAGCAATCTTCGTTAAAGAACAATATAAGAACTTTCAATATAATTGTTCGTTATCTTTTAGTAGTGAAATAAATTGAATTTTATTGCCATATGTACAGCCGACAAAGGAGATACGATTGTACGTTTATATGAAAAAGTGCAACCATATCCCCTGTCTTGACTGTACACTATAAAGCGAATGAATATCTTAATGATGTTAATGCGTGGTCAACATAAGTCTCTTACTTGCTCGCACAAAATAAATTGTAAACTACAGCAAATTTAAGAAAGAAAAATCTAGTTCTAATGTAGTTCGCTGAGTTTCTTGCTGATTGATATCTTCTCAGTAGAATTAACCTACCGAACTTTAAGTATATAGTACCGCCCTTAATATTATAACCCTATACTTTACATTTTATACACTTACCAATCTACTTAATACATACGTATTATACTATATTATAATATATATATAATATACGTATATTATTACAGTTATTTTATATATATATGTATAACGTATAACTATATAATATATATATTTCGTTATATATAAAATATATAAATTATGTATATATAAATTACGTATATTACTAAATATATATATAATTAAGTATAATACATATATATAGGTTATAACATGACGGTATGTATAATATATAATTAAGTCAAAAGTGGGTGTTCACTTCAACTTTACCCATGTCATGGTAATGAATTCAACAACAGCTTCCCTTTCATGAAGATTTGCAATTTGGGTATATAAAAAAACTCAAATACCTGTTAGCGTTCAGCAGTTACTGCTCCCTTAATGATAATGACAGTCTTTACATCTGACTTCTACGTGGAACTACATATCATATATCCTTATTTGAGTAAGTACTTTAGTAATCTAAAAGTCAACTTAGTCTCAGTGTCTACAAAATGAATAATTTAAAAAGTATCTCTTTGCTTGCAATGTTATTGAGGACAGATTTGGCGCCGCTGATATCAGCGTCTTGTAATGTAAGCAGAATAAAAGAATTGCTGCACTCAATGTTTTCGTTGGGCAGTCGTCGTTCGTCGTCCTACTTGGCGAGCATATGGTGACGTGTATGCGGACTTCGACCACGTGGCCGGCCAAATATACTGACCAACCGAGCCGCTGCCACGGCCTGCTTCTGCCAAGGCGACAGGCGAACATAAAATGCGATTTTTATTGCAATAATGAGCATTTACGGTAGGTGTAGCATGACTTACACAATGCTATTTGACGTTAGAGGATGACTCACACAACATTGGGCAACATTGGACGTGCAATATGTGACGCTCAACATGTTTGGCAACATTGCATATAGTAGACATTATGGTACGGTGGGCATTTTGATACCGTGGACGACTTGCAATCTATTGTCTATTGATTGACTGAATTGAAGTGAAGTTGTAAACTGAGGTTAAATTGGTTTGATGTTTGTGTAGGTCTTTCTTTGTTATTGTGGAGACGGTACACTTAACAGAATTTTTTTCTTTATACAACTTAGGTGGCAGACCGTGACATATGGACGTGTGCAACACTAGGAAAGTCACATTCGTGCTGCCCACCCTGTAAGAATAGAGTTTCTGTATCGTCAGTGTAGAAGACAAAGCTCCCCCTGTGAGGGAAAGATCGCGGGTTCGAATCCTGCCTGATCCGATTCAATTTCTTCTATATCTTAATCGATTTGATTTCATTCAACCGTAAATTAATGTTGATTTATTTATTCAACTTTATGCATATCAGTCTATGTACTTGCATAGGCTGATTCCAACCTTCTATGATTAGGCACAAAAATAACGAGGTAGTAAGAAATACAGTAATTAACCGTACTTTAAACGTTTTTAATAATCTGTAGGACCTCCTAAAGCATTAGCAACAGCTCGACAACGGCGTGGCATACTTAGTATGAGATTGTCAATCATCGTCTGTGGAATATGGCTCAACGCGACGCGATGCGTGACGCATTCGTCCATACTTCGCGTTGAAATGCGTCGCGTTGTCGCACTCCTCGCTCACGTAATACAATGCCTTATAGAATTAGTTCAAGTCAATTCTTTTTTCTTTTTTTTTCGCTATGGCGATCCCAACGATTCCGCCAACAACTCAGTTTTTATCTTGCAATAAATTTCGACATTATTTTTAATCGACGAGCCCCTGCATTGATTGGTTTACTGATCAATATTTTTACAAAACAGACACCAATTATCTTTGTACAGCCGGTCCCTATCTTATTAAAGTAATGAGTTTATCAGTTCATTTGTATTGTATGCGAGTTCTATAGGTCCTTACAAATTTACTCTAATTTATTATATAGTCTAACTCCATCATGTCTGATATTTTTCTTGCCATAAGAAGTTCTGACAAGGGGTACCACTAAGTTGTTTTTACGGCGGGCATTATACCTGTGACTTTTTTGTTGGAATGTGGTTTGTGAATGAATATTAGTGGTCACTATTTTCCGAATGATTATGCATGTGGAGGCTTATCTTAATAAAATTCAGAAGATAAATTTATTTCGCAATCGTCTGAGCGTCGATTAACCGCTCAGTACAAATATTTGTATGCATGAATATGTATATTTGCAATTGAATCTTCATGCCTTGGCGTTACGAGCATTTATTGCAGTCGTTACAGTTAGTTGGAGCCTTATAAAGTTCAACAACTAGTCTAATTGCAATACTTACTTCGATATGTACAAAAGATACACGTTATCTATTATTTGTCTTTTGCGATTCCCATTTAGTTCCTTACAGCCATTTTATATTTTATACCACTTAAGTGGCAGACAAGCTCACGGCCCACCTGATGGAAAGGGGTTACCGTGGCCAATGGACGTGTGCGAAACGAAACCGAACAATGTTCAATCTAATCAAAAGTTTTATACAAAAGAAAGGTTTGCCCAACCAAAAGATATCTAAGCAAAGCATTCAATCACATAAATGGGATTGATTCTTACTATTACTTTTTGAACAATACAAATACTTTTTGTAGTTACAAACTTCCATGGATATTATCAACTTCTCGTTGTAAAGCCCTGTAATATTTTATGTTTGTAGGTTTTTATACATAGCAGATTGAAATGCATTAATTATATTATTTTTGGTGTGCAAAAATGGTTCATAAAATTGGGCCCATCTAAATAATAACTACCTCAAATAAGGCTCAGTTGCAGCCATTGATATACCCTCTTGTAATGATTATTACAAATACGATAAAGCTGGTGCCAACACATCAATATTATCCACTAAGGTTCCACTGTGTTGAAATACTGATAGGTCTTTCAAAAGAATCCAACACATTTATACCTGTTTTATTCATATCATGAATATCCAAACTATTCAACATTCCTTACCTTTCGTAACTACCTACATCCATATCCAAAGGTGTGTACGTAACTACTACAATACAAAAGTCATTGATAACCAAAAATCTAGGTACTTATTTAAATTTTCTTCTGATGTAAACCTACAAGATTTTTTCGAAAAATTTTGATGCGGTTGTCCATTATGTACTTTCATTTGATCGCCATATAAGGCAGATAAAACGGCATCATCGTATAAAATCTTCAAGGCCATCAATATGTTCGTTTCATTTTTCGGCACTTCTTTATTTATACCATGATGCCATCCTTCCACTATGTTTATGGTGCGGTGGCGTTCGCGAATTCGGATTCGATCGAATTCAATTTTTCTTTCCTTCCGCAAAGCCAATCGTTATGATTTTGACAAGCTATGTGTTGTAATGTATGTATGTGTGAGTGTTAGTTTATCTGTTTCTCATAAGCTCCACAACTACTTATTAGAAAAAATAAAGACCAACAAACTTGCAATTTGGCGAGTAGTTCTTGGCGTGTGGACATCCGCTAAGAACAGATTTTACGAAACTCCACCTTTAAGGGGGTAAAACGGGACCACGTGTACAAAATCGCTGACGCCCGCTATTCCTATTTTTTTAAATAGACAAAATACACTAAAATATTATTTTTTAAAATCCATACATAATGCGTCATAAAATTCCTCCGCATCATCACCGACCGGTAACGTACCTACCTACCCAGAAGACTGGCAACATTGCCACGTCGAATTGCATTGCTTATCCTCTGTGCAAGATAATAACCAGCCTTCTGGTCACGCGTGGCTTCGACCAGCCTCTTAGACGGTATTTTATTTTCGTTATGGTATATGGTAGTTTACAGAAATGGTTGATAGAAGAGAGCTTCTTTTCTGTCAACGAATTCTTAAACACTCTTTTCGTTTTAAAAATGCTTTATAATGAGATGATACTAGGAATATAAGTAATTGTCAGGAATTAATTAAAAACCATAAAAATTAGAAACCCCGTCTCTTTCCAACCACGCAACTCTATGAACTCTGTCAAGTACTCACGGTAAGACAACTATTTGTTCTTTCCGTGATAGTCAGACAACACTCCCAAACACTGTGCAATAGAGAATCCTCCCCTCGTAATCACCTGGTTGCTAGATCTATGCCCATTCGCACGTCGTTTATTCGTAGCTTTTATAAACGACTGTGTTACGGCGAGGTAAGATTCTCGACTCAAATAACATGATGTTTCTATTGTAGGTAAAACAAAAACCGGCAGCTTTAAAACACATAGTATATGTAAAATGTTCGGACAAAATATTTTCTACTTGTAACGAACAGCAACACTTTATTTAGTGAGAACATTTGTCTTGTCTTGTTGCGTGGAGGTAGTGAATGCAGTCACTACGAAGGAGGCACGGGTTCGATCCCCGCACAGTGCAAATATTTGTATGCATAAATATCGGTATTTTAAATCTCGGGCTCTAAGAAATAAATAATACTGTCCACAATGTAATGTGTACTAGCGGGCACTAAAGCCGCTCACGAGGCCCATTCAGTGCAACTTTACTCATAGTTCCTGCCTGTAATTAATGATATGGAATATAAGAGCCTAAGTATTTAATAACCAAATAAATTTATCTGGCATAGAAATGATAAAGGGTCGCTTGGGACCCCTTATTTACAATACTCAACTCGATTATGCATAACGGCAATAGCTGTCTGCGGTAGACAGAGTAAGCAGGCTTTTTGGGGCTGTTTATTAAGTCTTGTGATACTTCGAACTATTTTTCTACACTATGCTATATACATACATACATTTAATCATATCTCCATATCCGAAGGATTAGGCAGAGTCTGCTCGTAAAGAATAACAGTATTGGGACCTAACTGTACAGGCTCCCCCTTCATGTTTACGAAGACAGATTGCTCGAAGTTGCCCTCAACCAACTGCCCCGTATGCACAATCTGTTGCCCCTGCTCAACAGGCACTTCTACTACTTGATTCACCACTTCGACTTTTTCCTTCTCGAGGTAACATTTTTTGATGTACATTTAATCGAGTTTAAAATGAAGTTAATAGGCGCAGTCCTTGCTGCATATGGTGTTAGTTACTATAAATACATATGGCTGTCTTGTATTATGTGTGGTTATAAGTCAGAATGTCCTTGTATTAATAAGGATACAAATAAATACATCGTAAACACACAAAAAAAATAGGTATTAGTAACTCTATATAATTATGTAATACAGCACGCCTGAAGCTTTTCCACGGTGAGTCACAAACGTGGCCAGTCATCTATCATAATACGATTAAGTCCTAGTGACTTACCTTTTTTTTATATATAGAACACGTCAATTAGACTTCGCCTTGCCTGATGGTAAGCTGAAGGTAAAGTCTCAGAAAAGAGGGTCACCATTACTTACACATACCGTGTGACAATGGTGACACTCAGCTTGACGGCCAAAGCACATTTGGTTAGTTTAAACATCTGCGACTGGTGATTTAACCGCTTTCCACGAAGCGCATACGAAACAGAAAGCATCATCGGGAACACATACATCTCCGAGGTAAGGTATAAGTACATGTAACTTAATTGTTTAGTTTTGTGTGTTTATTGCGATTGTATTGTCTCTTTCACACATGATTAAGAAAGTTTGTGATATTTATTTCATAATATATTACATCAAAATATCAATTCATAAAATTCATAATATAACATAATCATAAACTCACGCCTATATCCCCGAAGGGGTAGGCTGAGGGAATCTTCACATAAGGCGCAACGCAAACAGAAGAAGACGAGACGCAGCAGGTAAGGTATGGATACGGCGCAGACGCGATACCCGTGCAAACAGCGTGGATACGGTACGGCTAGTTATGTCGTTATAGATCGCGATATTGACGAGATGAGATAAGACCTTGTAACTCTTTGAGAGATTAATTGACTTCCAGTGCAGACAGGAGAGTGTTTTCTTGGGAAGTCAGTACGGGTTTCACTCCAGTCACGGGAGTATGGTTCCTATTTTCTTTTCAACCTCGATTTCAAATAATTAATCCTAGTCATTCGTATGCGTGAATAGTAAGAAATGGTGGTTTTTATTTATTTTTGATCTGGCAAGCTCTGACTAAAAGAATACAATTGACAGAACGCATAGAACTAGCCTCCCGATATTGGAAGAGGCCTAGGTCTAGACCTAGGCCTCTTCCAATATCGGGAGGCTAGCGGACTAATTAACCTAACGCAAAGATATCGGCGGAGGTTTTTCACGCAGACAAAGCCGCAGGCCACAGCTAGTTCTAAATAAAGAAATACGATAGGCAGTAAAAAGTTTACCGCTTTTCCTTGACTAGTAAAACCTACGATTAATTAATTTAAATTATAGTAGGGTATTTTAAATAGAATCCCTAAAGGGAGGGTTAAGATAATTGAAAGTAGGAGAGCACAATAACGTAAACTGAACTTCGAGCATCCGGTAAAAAAAAAAATGAAAATTAAAAGAAATAAATCAGAAACAACATAACTATGGTCCAGCCAGCTCAGCACCAAATCCATGGATGTTTCAGAGCCTCGGAAGCCGTAATTCTCTTGCTTGGATTAACTGTTAACATTTGATTGATTAGACTCTTAGCTTCAGGCGTCACTGTATCCCACTCTGGAGACGGATAGTCATAAGCGCCGGCTTTAATTTGTCAAGAACAAATTAATATCAACTTTGTAGAATTTGCGCAACGTTAAAAAGCAGTATAACAATAATTTAAAACCTTCCATGAAACCGAATAAGAAAATATAGAACGACCTATAAATAACGATGCGTATCCGATCTTGCAGCTGATTGAATTAAGTGTAGCTATACTTTATGAATCTTTTATCAATCGTTAATACGGTTATTCTGTGGTATTGCGTCAAGAAATGTCATATAATCATTGATAACGACACCAGAAGAATGTCACTTATCATGTTATACCTTATCAGCATTACAATCATCGATGATTATGCTACGCCCCTGGTGTTGCATACGTCCATAGACCACGATAACCACTTCCCATTAGGTGGGCTGTGTGTTGTCTTCCACCTAAGTGATATAAAAAACCTGAAAATAACTATTGTATTCAATTATTCATATTATGTAGTTCAACCGTAAAAGCCGACGTTCTCTAGCCATGGAGGGAGTTCAGATTCGCAGGTAGGGTTTTTTTAAATTTAGTAAAATGAGAACTGTCCTTTCTTCATTCATTTGTCTTTATATTTCTCATTTTTAGGGTTCCGTACCACAAACGAAAAGAACGGAACCCTCATAGGATCCCCACCGGAGCTGGTGGAAGAGGTTATGTCGGACTCGAACCGACTAAAACGCACGCCGCCTGTGGGTCGTTTTAGTTGCCGAAGGTGAGGTTGACAGGCATATCTCTCGCACCCCGGCCGACCCAGGGCCATCTCTCACGATCTGGCCAGTCTTTCGGAAGTTTGAATGCTTAGGTGATTGGTTAGCTACATAAAGGGGATTGGGAAAACTGTGTATGGACTAGTGGCGTCATTTATTTTTTCAGTGGTCATTAATATTTAAAAAAATATTCTTTAAAGACATCTATAATTCCCGGGATCACCTTAGCAATTTCGCTTAGCTAGAGTGGTTAGAGGGAATATAGGTAATTTAAGTTCTAATATTTAAAAAAAAATCTTCGTCGCACCCGCTGCCGCTCCCACCCCGCCTTCTCCTTCACGAGCATTACTTGCTCGCAGAAGGAGGCGACGGCCGCCCACGCATCCGCGCAGCGGACCATCGCCGCGAGCAAGGTGGAGAGCGTGAGAACTCTCACTCCCAGGCCCGCTACATATATTTATTAATTTCACTGTAGCTGATCTCGGGAACGAGATCAGCTACTTTACAACTTACGTTACAGCTAAAACTTTTTCACATTTATTTTATACCACTTAGGTGACAGACAAGCTCACGGCCCACCCGATGGAAAGTAGTTTGATGTGGGTGTAAGTATTGTTGATTTTATTTTACTAGTGATGTTCTTATGATTTACTTACTGGTGGCGCGATTCTCATGCCACCTGAGCTAGTGGACTGTATTTTGCGGGGGTGAAGCTAAATGTTTCATATTACACTTTACACAACAAACAAGATAGGTGATCGGGTTGCCGCGGAGGTAAATTTAATTCTATTATCTCTCTTTTCTTTCATATTACTTAATATATTTTTCATCTCTTTCACACTGTTATCAATCTGTTTATCACTCTTCGGAGTCAGTCTTTGTAGCTTTTCCCTTAAATTATTTTCAGACACATTATCCTCTCTATCGTCAAATAAATCCTTAAGTTTTCGACAGTAAGCCCTGGCTTTCCACCAGCCACTCTAAACGATTTTTTATTAAGTGCTCTAGTATTTTAGACATAGTACAAGAGAGCGCAATGGGGCGGTAGCTAGAGGGATCATCGCTGCGCTTACCCGGTTTCAAGATCGGTATTATGATTTGAGATTTCCCAACAGAAAGGCAGGATCGATTCATCGTGACGACCAGCTTGAGAAATCGTCACCCTACCTCCATTGAAATAAAAAACCAACTTCGCGACTTCCTCGGAATATCCGTGAGCTACATTATTTGAAAATTGATAAATACGGGGGTATATGGCTCAAAAGTTATAGTATGTAGCATGGACGAAGCCAGGGAAGGCTAGCAAGTAAATGTTATATAATAATGATGTATGACAACTAATAGCTTTATTTTTTCTAAATCCTGATAATGTTATCTAAAATAAAACTATTCCGCCTCCGCTGCGTAACCCTGATGGATCCCTGGCCCATGAGCTGCAAGAGAAGGCAAATCTGCTGGCTAATCTCTTTGCGGCCAACTCCCGAATCGATGATTGTGGTACGCAGCCACCAACACTACCCGACAGTGACCACGCGATGCCTGATATCCATATCAGGCAACGCGATGTCCGTGCACTAATGTTAAACTTAAAAAAAGTTTCTTTTATATTTTTTTCTATGTCATTAATGTTTAAGTAGAGATTCATAGACTGATTTGTGTCAAGACAATAAAAACTGTTTAATTTTAATAATACAAGTTGTTTTTCTTATTTAAAGTTCATTTAACATAAGGAATAGTCTAAAAATCTAATAAATAATATCAAAAATTGTACATACCAAAGAACACTCTAATAGCTGCTTGCCGGACGAAAACGAAAATATTGTAAACAAAATTATAAGTACAAGCCTGGAAACAGCAGCTTCATCTGTTGAAGACACAGTACCTGCAATTTATAAACGAACGGTGGCAAGGAATCTCCGCACGAAAACAAACGTATACATATCATACATAACTTAAGAGTTGGTAGTTTAGTGGTTAAAGAGTCGGGCTTACGATCGAGAGGCACCGGCTTCGAATCCTGGCCATTACACTACCGACGTGAATCCACTTCTAGCAATCAAAGCAATTTAGCATAGCTGGAGGGGTTAGAGGTAATATGAGTAGTTTTTGTTTGCTCTAATATTATAAAAAAAAATGTAATATATTTTATTTCCGTTTACCCCTCGTGATAAGCTAAATTGCTTATGTTAAGAGCCAAGATTCGAACTTGAGACATAAAGAAAAGGAAAAAAAATGCACCAAAAAATCTTATCTTGTTCGATTTTCATACACGGGCTGAGACTGTTCCGGTGACTTATATAATATCAGCAGAAATAGCCTGTAGTTTTGGGGAATTGGTACCCATTTTTCCCGCAATCGTGCTCAAAAACGGCACACGAGACGTTCAGTTAAAATCCAACCGAAAGAAATTTGAAGTGACTTTATAATACCTAAATTCTACGTATGTGTTTCGTTGGTGTTGGCGCTAGCCCGAAAATTTAGAATTTATTTATAATTCATGGTAGAGCCTCAGTTCCCTTTTCACAGTAAATCATATCGCATTTAGGTACCTATATCGGAATTACACAATGCTACGAAACTTCTCTACATGTGAAACCATCATTGAATTATTTTACAATTTAATTTTGCCGCTGTACAGGATTAATTAAAATAGATAAATAACAAAAGGATATGTGGGAGAACTTGGCTAGTTTATTTCTGCGTTTCCGTTAAGTTTCTGACTCAGAATCCTCATACAAAATATTGCTAAAATGGGTACAGGGACCAAACTACCAGTAGTTAGGGCTTCAGGGAGAGGTACTATTATTATTATTTAAAAAAATTGTTTCGTTTATAATCCTATAGACACAGAGCTTCATCAATTATTTTTTGTAACTTGGGTTTCTCCTTGTCCTTAACCAATAGGAAAAGCTATAAAAACTGCTACGCATTCGAAATGATGGTTCCATGATTTAATCTTGAAAAGTCTCAAACCATAATATAATTATTGTGGAGATTTTCTTATTTTAGTCATACCTGAAAGCAGCAACTGATGGTCTAGTTTCCACATCTTGTAGGGTATAAATTGAGCCAATGTCTTGACGCATGAAAGGCAAAATTTACCAAGCGACATGTTGGAAACTTTACACCAGAGCAGTTTAAAGTTTTTTTTTATTAAAAAAAAATCGTTATAAATCGCCTATTAATCACAACGACATTATTCCAACGAATTTTAAATGTACTTTAAAGGCTTCATAAACTAGTAACATTCATAAAGTTATTTTATTAAATGACCTTAACTACACACCACTTAACCTATCTGATCCGGAAAGTCCACACAACACTTGCAACTCTGACCCAAAAAATCAAAAAATAATAGACTGGAAATCAAAAGTACTCCACGGAAGACACCCTCATGACTTAGAGGATATTGTGCATCATGGCATGTCATGTCATATGTCAATAGATAAGAGGTATTTAAATGTATGTATGTAAGATGAATCGGCCATTAGTACCAGCCAATGGGCCTTAGTCAATTTGTCAAAAAGTTTCGAAACAACGTATGGACAATCGTGTGGAAAGAATTGGCAGTTCCAAATCATGTTTGAAGTTTCGATTCTTATTTAGCGCAAATTGTTGTATATAATAGTTGTGGATGTTACTATGTATATTTATGTGTATATTTGTCTGTATGCAGCGCCCATATTATAAGCTGGTAGAGGTCTTAATAACGCCATGTACTACTAGCTATTGTCCGTGGCTTGGTATCTAGTACCTAATATTCAAACTAATATTTAAAAAAAAATGAATATACAGCGCTGCAGCTTAGGCAACTTCGCTAACACGAATGTGAACACTGACAATGAATGAAAATCACAAAGCGTTCGTATTACAACCGAACCGATGCGACGTTAGTGCTACTCTGTTTAGCGCGACGACATAACTGACTGGAGGGGGAATGGGTCGGCGAGGCTGAGCAACAGAGGCTACACGAAAATACGTGGTGCCTCTTACAATATCGAACATCTTCATCCCAGCGTTAATTCCAGTCGGATCCAAAGCTTCCACCTCGGTGTTTGGCGTCCGCTTTTTCCAGTCTAACCGCGGCGGCGCGATGTGCCTCCCTTTGGGGTCAATATGGGGTTACCGTAGTTCCTACACCCGAGTAATGAATTCCAGGTCTTGGTGGTGCGGCAAAGAAAAGAGTCTCCGAACCGCTTGGTTCTTGCTCGTATATTCTGCACAGTGTGAGGGTGACATCTAAGGCCTGCACGTGTTGTCCTATGTAGGAAAGGAGATGGTGGGATTAGTTGGAAGAGCTCGTCAGTTATTGTGCTAACTGGATAAGATTTGTTTGGGCTATTTTGACTATAATGTATTTTTGTGCGAAATGTCATGAAAATGTAATTTATCGAAACTTTCTTCTTGATAATAGTTGTAAGATATGCCTGGATGGGGTTGACTGATTTTCTGACGCCATCATCAGTGTAATTTGATTGTATCACATCAATACATTGTCATCAGATGGACTTTTGATGAGGGAAAATTTTTGTTCCAACGACTCTCTCTATAAATCAGTCTAAATCTCTAATTAAACTGAGTTAAAATTATTTATAACAACACTGAGGTGCAATTAATCAACATGTTGTGAATATACTCATAAGAAGAAGCTTAACCCGTTTGTATTATGGAATCTAGAATGCGGATTAACATTCTTAGATATTTTTGTGAATAGATAGATATCAAACATAGAAACATCCTAACCAATGCAAATATACATATTCATGCATACAAATATTTGCACTGAGCGGGAATCCAACCCGCGCCTGCTGCGTAGCAGTTGATCGTCTTGAAAATAGAAAACATAAAAATATTAATACTATTTATATGAAAATGTCACTAAAAAATATATATAATAAAGGTCTAAGTTGAGTGCAGGCTTTTCAAGAGACAGAGTTTAGATGCAATTCGTTTCGTACTATTTACATCAAAATTTGACAGAAAAATTTACATTGTCATCGCGGCAATAAAATTCCTAAGTTCGAAGACTTAGAAAGTTTTGTTCGCGAGCATATAAAAGTATTGCAACGCTCTTCATCGAAACATGAAGGCGCGAAGAAGGTTGTTACTTCTGAACGCAAAATAGATGCCTCATCGAGGTCACTGAGGTCAACTCATACTTATGTTAATACCGCACCATTCCTGCAACTCATGGGAATCTATACTAGCAATTAAAAATAGCCTTTGTAGGTACAGTCAGCATCAGACTTATCTCAACTCCATCAATCACTTACCTATCGGAGTCCACTCCTGAAAATAGACCTCTACCAATGTTGGCAGGAATAGGTACTGTTTCCACGCTGGCCAGACGGGTTCTCCATCTCTTCCCATGCGGTGCCGTACAAATCGACTAAGGGACTAGGCTGTTTAACATCAGACAGATATATACAGCCCAGTCTCAGCCTCAGACGCATGGCTCGAGTCAACAATAGTGCCTGGAATACAGCAATAGGCTCACCCCCTATTACGTGGGAACCAGAGGAGTCACAGTTGCGCTGCCAACCCATCAGGTGGGCCGTATGCTTGTCTGCCACCTAAGTAGTATAAAAAGAAAATCTGTTCTCCATGGCCGACCCCAATTGCATTGGTAAAAGGTTCAGAAAATGATTATATGCGTAACAAATGAACCATGTTTGTTTTTGATCTAAATTCTACTCTGCCGAGAACACACGTCGGCTCTGAATACACATCTAAGAAAAATAAAATTGATATTACTTGCACCACGGAGTTCACTTCGCCAGCTTCATGGGGAGTCTTAAAGGTAGTAACAACAAAGTCATGGGACTTCCATAATCCGCACCTGAAAACATGTAATATTTTTTTCTTTTAGAGGAGCAAAAAATTAATCTCTCTTTAGAAATGTGAATTACGAGCTTGTTATCAATGAAGCGATACATCGCTTCAATGAAGCGGCTCAGTCTTGATCAGCTGAACTGTTTTTATTACAAAATAAGAAACGCAAATTTGATTTCTATAAGTTTGAGCAAAATAACATTATACTTTACAGCTAAACATAGACATGGCATAAATTATTCAATGTGCGTATTGTAGATGCCAACAGCTCATAAATTACCGCTACAGCGCTGTTTACGCTTAAAGTGTACTGTGATTGTGTTCTTATGACTTTTACATTTACAATTTTGTAACATTTCAGTTGATTAGCATTAAAGTAATCGGGATATTTACCATTTTTATTGTTCTAAGTTCAAGTTCATACTCCTCGACAGCCTCTTCTGGTGATGAAAATCGCTGGCCGCGTAATTGGTTCTTAATTTTTGGGAACAGATAAAAGTCACAAGGTGCCAGGTCGGGACTGTATGCAGGATGACTCATGAGTTCTACATTTTTCGCCTTCAAAAAGTCGTTTGTCTGTCTGGCCGTGTGGATACGTTTAACATACGATAACGATAGTTATTCGAGCTATAGGTACAGGTTATTTCGCCCGTGGTCACAAACTGACAAAACACTGGTCGAAATATCAGACAAATCGAATGTATGTTAAAATCTAAATTGTAGTAATCGTAAAAGCCATCGTATAGGGTTTTGGCTACAGTTTCTGCTGTGATGTCCGAAATAGGATATGCTTCTGGCCATGACGTACAACGATCGATCATAGTGACGATGTATCTTTTGTTTTGTGATGTCGGTAGGGGGCCCACAATGTCTATGTGTATGTGGCTAAATCGTTCTGCTGGCATAAATTTGCCCACGCGGCGTTTGCTCATTGCGCGGATGGGTGGGTGGCTGACGTTCAGCGAGCAAGTAATGCTCGTGACGGAGGAGGCGGAGGCGGTAGCGAAAGCGAGAGCGGGAGCGACGAAGGATCGCAAACCACGCTACCCGCGTACAGAAACATTTCGAGCGACTTTTGAATGGATTGTATCGCGATTTATTTGGTATTATTTACATTTAGCCCGACGTCTACTGTACTTTTTTTATACCATTTTGGTGGCAAACAAGCACACAGCTCACCTGATGGAAAGTGGTTTCCGTGGCCTATGGACGTGACACTGCTGCGCGCTTAATCATTTATCTTTAGACAGCTGAAAGGATACCACGGTGCTGCACATAGTAAACATCTACTAATATCAGGCAGCGCCTTGCCCCTGCACTTGCTGGTCCAGCCGTACCACGCATTGAAATTGTGTCGTCTGTAAATGAGCTTGGCACAGTTCGACGCCCTGGTGATGTTGTCTGTGATCAGATCTAAAAGAGAGACTTGGTTTATACAACAGGACTACAAATAAAGAATGACTTTTGTTGACAATTACTATCTAGTCTATTTCTAATATACTTTTATTTAAATAGTGATTTTTAAAGAAAATTACCGCGACATCTGACGTTCTCGAATTTTTTTAGAATGTTATCATCAGCGTATTTTTCCGTTAGTCTCCTCTTACGACACCCTTCGGATGAGATGGGGTGGTGATACTTGTATTCTTTCTCCGTTACCACTCGGATGACCCTACTGCTATCAACTTGCTTCGTTAATAAGAATAATGAATTCACACTGCGATAGTACGCCCACTTAAATACTTACTATCATATAAATAGATATGAGTACACGTACACGAATAAAATTATCGCAACTTTAAAAGATGCCGGGCTGTATAAGGGAAGCATAGAGTCGTTGAGAACGGTAATAACAGGAATTGGCTTCAGATACAAAAAAGTTGACAAACGAAAAATTGTTATGGAGCGACATGACATAATTATGCAGCGACTAACATTCCTGCGCGAAGTTAAACAAATTATAAACTGGGATAATGCAAGAATACATGTCAACCAGATGAGTGCGATAATGAAATAGCGCTTTCGATACACAAAATACATGAAGTTGCTTGTACTTCTGCGGAGCCAATGACAAAAATTTTCGAGAAACATATTAGACCCTTAAAAGAAAAAGGGTTGAAAGTGCCACAATTTGATAGCGTAAAGTGCAGCCTCTATAATGCACGCAAACGAAAACTAAACGAGTAGACTCGCCCCTTCTTCCTGTGAACTCTGTCCACGTGGAGATCTCGATTGTATTGTGCCTGGGAAAGAAATAGTACCATTTAAAATAATTATACTTAATTTTGTATTTTTGTTTTATATTTGTTTGTGTTACCCCTCGTTTTCACCACGAAACAAGTTGTAAACTTGTTGATCCCGAATCTCGATCAACCTGACCAATTATGTAGGCTCATATTCCAGAACAATGCTCAGTTGTGAATCGATTCTAACAATGACATTAGAACTGTCATCAGGAATACAATCTGTCCACAAATCTAGTTTCAAATTGCTATACAGGACTGAAGATCGTTCTGAAATTGACATTTTTGACATATTGTCTAAAAAATTTGAATCTGAAATTCTAGGGCTTTTAATATAGGTTCTCAATTAGTACTAAACTTACTTACCACTTTACAATACTTAAACATAATATAGCTATACAGTACATAATTAGTAATTATGTATATATAGTAATATATATATATATATATATATAGTAATATACATTATAGTAATATTATTTAAACAAATATATATATATGTACGTAATATATAACGGTAATATATATTAAATACCTGTATATATATACCTATATATATATCATAATATATATATAGCATATATATGTAATAGTAGAAGTTATAGATTGCAAAAATATATACTAGTTCTTGATCGGATGTTCTGCACCGTGTAGGACCCTAGGACTTTGAACTTCAAAGTGAGAGTTAGGATGCGATCAAAACTAAGGCTAAGAGTCCGTTCGTTTAGATTGATAAAAATACTAATTTTGATGTGAGTATCAAATTATTAATAATGGATTATATTTAGATACAAGACCCGCCACGTCTGTTTTTTCTACAATATACCGATCCAAAATGATAGTTTTCTAATTTCAGTAATCCTTTGTCGGAATCGATCATGTTGTGTTCAGTAATGCATAGAACATCTATAAAATTTCCAATATCGGCTTCGAGGGAATCGAGGTGCACGACTAGAGACTTCCATTTGGACGCTAAACCATCTAAATTTTGGTGAAGAATGGTAATTCTATTGTGAACGAAAAAAATCTCTTGACTTCTTTGGAGTTGATTCATTATCCACATAGTTAATAATTTTATCTGTTGCAACGCCAAAGGAGTCACACTCGTGCTGCCAACCCTGTAAACAGAAGAGTTTCTGTGCCGTCAGTGTAAAAGACAAAGTTTATTTATTCATATCATTTATTTATTTGCTTGTAATGTGGTACAACAAAAGATGGAAATAAAAAATACAGTAATCAAGCCACTTCGAACAGTAGCGCGTGAAGCTATCATACAGTGGTCACATTCAGTGTTTGCGAAAAACACCTGTTGTTGTTATAACGAAGGTTCAACGGGGCTCTGTTTTACGCACGATTTCGTAAGATCTTAGTCAGTGACTGGAGTTGCATCACAGATGCTTTTCGGAAAAAAAGATTTCCGGACACTCCAAAACGCCACTAATGTACACTTTGAATAGTCTCAGCAAAATCATTCATGTTATTTCACTAGTAGTGTTTGTTTGAATAACCACATTTCGAACAGTTAGTATGTGTGTATTAATTTTTATGAAATAGTGTCAATTTTCGAAGCAATATTCCGACACTTCGAACAGTAGCGCGTGCAGATTCATTCCACAGCTTATGCGATCATGTGAAGAACTTCCTTTCATACCGCAAAGTGCATACTGTGTCCGATCACAACATGTTAGCAATGGGGAACAGCCAGAATACAATACATTTATCAATTTATCAAAATGAAATTTCACCAATATATGTTCTCGATTCTGCTAAAAACAAGCATCTTCCTGAATTTACAGTAGAATTCAATAGATTCATATTAAATAAAATAAATGGTCACTCGTATGAGCAGAATTACTACCAAATACGATTCTAACAAAGTTACCTTTTTAGAGCTCCTGTAGTTTGAGTATAATAGAATAAAAAGAGATCACGGATAGTTATACTCATAATTTCACCAAAATTGGAATCAGATACGTATGCAAGGAAAGCACAAGTGCATTAACGACTCCAGTTTACGAGCTGTGACAGTCTGTTCTGGTTTATGGCGGCGTCAGCAGTTACCGACGGGAAGTTATTCGAGTGCGTCTAAGGCTTAATGACGGCTCTACGTAAACCCTTCCCAGTTTTAGTGGAGAGGGTACATCCAGACTAATATTATAAATACGAAAGTCTCTGTGTTTGTCTGTATGTTAAACTTTCACGCCTAAACCACTAATCCGTTTTTGATGAAATTTGATATAGAGGTAAATTGATACTTTAAAACCCTGGGAAACCTCTTTACCTAGATGTATTAAAAGAAAAATCAGGAACAAAAATAACCTACGTCGTATTTCTGCCAAAGTAATAGACAACGTTACTCGCAAAATCCTTAATCTTGAAATTAAACAGCTTCAATTTAAATGTAGTACCGTAACAAATTATTATTGTTCACGAAATAAGATTTTATGCATGGGTATGCAGATGAGATAGCATCTAGACACGAAGCTGGTTACTATTCTGAGAGTAGAATATAAGAGCAATTTAAACGAACTTTTGTAAGGAATATTACGTATTTGCCCTCAAGTATACAGCTATCTGGTGACATCATAATGACTCTTCAAGCTTCCACCGATGGCTTTCTTTTATACGGAACCTCCCCGGGATCTTCAGGCTTCCTGAAAACAAAAATACAAGATCTGTAAGTTTATGTGTCATGGACACTAACCAATGAACAGTTCTGATGCCGCCAGCTGCCGCGTGCACATAAACCCGACTACCCTCGCGTTTTCTTGCTGACAATTTTTTCCTGCTCCGGTCATTACGCAGCTGGGTCCCGAGACAAAACGGCGAATCGTTTAAGCCCTCTCCGGAGACCGTCCAATTTTATTGTGTGTACCTAGTCGAAATTGATATGCCGAGCGAGTGGCGCGTCGTCGGCTCTCAACATATGACGGACACAGGTTTTAGACACGCAAATTTTGGGCACATACTCTTATAAATAGTTGTTGCTTCTCTTCTTTTGTTACGTGAGTAAGGCACATTTCGTTAAATATGCATATAACTCCAACTGTACCATTACTTTATGCATCAGTACCTACCCTAGATTATTTTTATCTAGGACACGCCAACTTAATTTCACCTTGCCTGATGGTAAGCTAAAGTCAAAGTCTCAGGAAAGAGGGTCACCATAACAGACACTAAGTAATGTTACAATGATACAATTCCGACACGAAACCTATTCCAGTGATTAAAAAGTAGCCTAGTTAGACCAGACCAGAATTTTTGATATCACTCAAGTGGCGGACTAGCACTGATCCACCAGAGGCTTCACACTCGTGCTACTAAGAAGTGTTTTGCTGTGGAGTTTTTTCATGGGTTGAGTCTAATAACCAACAGAGTACACAATATAAGGACGTTACCTCGTCACTGTGCCGCCGCATGGCCCGGAAGCGCGCGAGGATCCGCTCGTGCGGGGACGTGGCGGCCAGCGCCCGCGGGTAGCGGTAGTCGGCGCGGGCCGGCGTCTTGCCTGCATATATAAAAAAAAAATACATTAAAAGAATATACGTGCAAGAACCAAGCGGCGCACCCTCAAGGCCTGGAATTCATTACCAGCTCACGTGTTTCCTTCTTCCTACAGTCCCAGGGTCCTTTAAGCGGGGCGTGAAAAAGCATCTGCCACGTTGAATTGCAATACTGCACAAGGAATAAATTAGCCCTCTGGTCACGGGTAGCGTCAATTAAACGTTTTGAAATTTCTCGAAAAAAAGACGGGCACTTTGGCCTATGATTTATGTTATGTGCCTATATTTTATATCTCAAAAGAAATTAACTAAAAGTAATAACCAGTTATAACTATTAAAAAAACTAAGACAGCAGCGTCTGAGGTGTGGCGGCACTGACGGCAGAACGTGACTGCTTCCCAGAGGGCGCGGGTTTAAATTTTTTTTAAAGTAGTCTACTGAGGTATTTTTAATAACGCATTTTCCCAGATTCAACTTAACCGTTAATCCCACTTACTGAAAACTGTGTCGGTGGGGTATTTATAGACTTATGAACAGTTAATTAGAGTCATAGTGTGGCGGGCATGGTCAGCACCGTGACGCGGCTGGCCCTCGGCGACGAAATAACTACCCATAAAGAAAACGTAACTAATATTTTATTGCAATGACAGCTAACAGTAGTGGATATCGTTTACAAAAAAGCATTAAAATGTAATAAAGTTGGTGGTCGCGCTCGCAGGTGCGCGGCGCGATTCGCGGCTGCGCGTGAGTCGATCGCGCGATAACGCGTTTCCTTCACGGCCCTTCGCCAGCTAGTAGGTATATAATATTAGTAGGAATTAATTACTAATCACATTGCTCTAAGAGACACTATTTTATAATCCGAACTAGTCAAGCCTACTTTCGTAACACTAGTCGTCGTGCATTGAGCTATTAATATTCTGGAATTGACTACTATATACATAATGTGACGTTTTTGAGCGCGACGTAGTTGTGTAGTTGTGTTAATGTAGTATTTTGTATTTTGAAACGATTGTGTTGTGTATCTATATTGTTTGTTGTAGTTTGTGTAATATTTGTAGTATTATTGTATTGATAATATTCGAATATATATATTTTTCGTTGTACCAATTGATAAATTTGTGTGAAAATATATTATTTTCCACTTTATATCGTGACCTTCGAGAAATTTACACGCTAAACAAATATATATTTATACGACACATTGTACATTTATACACATATTATATATACGCACAGCGCGCGCGTCCGCTCGATCGTGACAACTTTTATGATATCATAACCTAACCATCACCCAACAATATCTATATTAATACTATGCCCGACATGTTTCAGAGCATATAAATTATATTTTCAATGTAAATTATTCATTTCTAAGAATAAAAAATATGGTTACAAGGAGTTTAATGTTCAAACTATTATTTATTTGCTCTAGGAGAGAGTGTCACCATTACAGACACTAAGTAATGTTACAATGGTGGCACTCAGCTTGGCGGCCTCATCAGATGCTTTTTCACGCCCCGCTTAAAGGACCCGGGACTGTAGGAAGAAGGAAACACGTGAGCTAGACTGGCTTAAAAAGTGGCGGATAAAAGTAAACGAAACCAAATCAGTCAATGTTACGTTTACTTTAAGAAGAGGATCCTGTCCTCCAGTCACACTAAACAACATTGAAGTCCCACAAGCAGATCATGTGAGATATCTTGGATTGCATTTAGATAAAAGACTTACCTGGCAAAAACATATTTTCACCAAGAGGAAACAACTTGGTATCAAAATACGAAAACTTTATTGGCTCATAGGGCGAAGGTCTCAGCTATCCCTAGAAAACAAAATACTCTTGTACAAGGCAATATTGAAGCCAATCTGGACGTACGGGATCCAATTATGGGGTACCGCATCTCACTCAAACATAGAAATCATACAGAGGTTCCAAAATAAAGCTCTACGTATGATAACCAACGCGCCCTGGTTCGTACCCAACGAACTACTACACCGTGACCTACGAATGCCCACTGTGACGCAGGAAATCGTACACGCAGCCTCAGGCTCCAAGCGATATTCCACATTGATAATAACTCACTAAGCATATTGTTAGGGGGAATCAATAAAAGGGGGAATAGGGAATAAGTCATAAAAATGTTAAAAATGCCTGAATGTCACTAATATACTAACTTTAAAAGATTCCATAGATAGGTAACTGGCGGCTCCACCCGTCACCCCTAGGCCTGTGTGTATCTGTATACCATGACCACGTCAATTCCCGTTAACATTATTGTAACATTATTGTGTGTCAATAATATAATTTACACACATTTAGAACTCACTTGCACTTTTCCACATTATTTTTAATATATAAAATTTTAAATAGTGTTGTTGTGATCGGGGCATGAACTCAGTTGGTGCACCACTTCGCATCATTGTATGTATTTACATTTGTTCATTTTTCTTTATTTTTGTTTCTTTGCATGTTTAGTTAGGCACTCTTCTAAATATCATCTTAATTTTGTTTTGTAATTTTTGTGATCAGCCATTGATTAAAACTTCTTAGTTATTGTAAAGTTATATCATAAAAAAATCAAATTTGAAAAAGGGCCACTTTCGAAGATGGAACTACGAAATTACAGCATTTGGTGTTGCTTTTGTTTGTAATCTGTCATTTATGTGGGTACATAAACCATGTTGATAGTCCGGACTTCGAGGTAAAAACTTCGGATTCGACTTGTAAAGACAAAAACGAGACGATAGACACAAATATCTAGAACAAAATATAACCACGAAAACTCAAAACGTTATTACAGAATTAAAACTGTACGTTTTCTTTGCTTTTCTATGTTACCCAACCGCATGCTTCGAAACATAAAAAGATACACCTCTAATGCGCCAAGGGTGCAAAGCAGTAATTGGAGTACTAATGGTGCTTCGAAACATAAAAAGATACACCTCTAATGCGCCAAGGGTGCAAAGCAGTACATTGGTGTACTAATTATTCCAATACATTTAGTAAACATACAAACCTACCACTGATGTGTTCATGCTTCAGGTGTAGGGTTGGAGAAAATTTTATCCTATCCTACTTCCAATCCTATCCTTTTTCTTCTTGTTGTCAAGCGGTCAAGCGGCAATTACGTCAAAAAAGGCTGGCTTGCGGAGGTCAAAACAGAAATATAAAAATTGTTTTAATTTTGAAGGCTATTTTAAACAGACACCCCACTTTAGAGACAATCAGTTTCCGTTATCTAGAATCAGGACACACGTTTCTGCCTAATGACAACGATTTCGCTAAAATTGAGACTCGACTAAAGGTTACCAACCAACTTGGTTGTATGTTCGATGCTGTTTACCTTTATATATTTTGTCGACGAATATGTTACGGGGGGTACGGGGGCCCTTCCGTTCGGCGCGTCAGTCACTCTGTGCCCTCCGGTCTTATGTTTGGGCTTAGTCCAGTCTGGGACTACAATATATCGTAGGGAGGGCTGTACCAGTGTCAATATTAAGAAGCAAAATGAATGAATACATTAAAAAAAGCATTTTTTAATAAAGGCATCTCAGGAAAAAGGATCACCATAACAGATACGTACCAGGATACAATGGTGGCAACGCGACATAAATCTGGTTCAGAAGATTTTTAGTATGATTTTGATGAAATTTTTTGTGTGTGTTCGTGGAGATTCGAGAATGGTTTAGATTTACAATTTGGTCTACTGGAAAATGTTTTTTCAATTAATTTTTATTACAGACGTGTGTACAGGACAACGTCTGTCGGGTCCGCTAGTATACATTTAAATACACAAATATTCTAATACACCCACCTTAGGGGTGACAAAAATCTACGACGCGGAAAATGGATTCCCTTTCTTTTTTTATACAACTTTGGTGACAGACAAGCACACGCCCCACCTAATGGAAAGTGGTTACCGTGACCTATAAACACCAGGGAAGTCACACTCGTCCTATCAACCCTGTGCCAATTACAATGTTTGTCTAATGTAATACCTAAAAATTTAGTATCAACTGCTGTCTCTATATCTGTACCCTGATAGGTGATCTTTAGTGGTTTGTTATTTGATTTGTAATTCTCAAATTGTAAAATTTTTGTTATTAATATTTACACACGAGTCATACTTTGTTTGTTTACTACACAAGCATAATATGACTCGAGTGGAAAGCGATTACTAACATCTGGAAATCGAGCTATGGGAAATAAAGAGGGAAAAGAAGAAAGAAATAGAGGTCAGGTTAGGCTAGGCGTTGGTTAAAATTAAACCTTACGAGGTTCTGGTTCGGCACGGAAGTTAGGAAGATATGTAAGTTCTTGAAACGATTTTAAACAGTTTTGGTTCATCAACATGGTATGCAATCTTACTAATATTATTATGAACTAGCTGGAATTCTTTTCCGTTCCGTTTTCCGTGATTATTATTTCTACAGCTCCGGGACCGCTATAGTGTATAATAATGCATAAGTCATTGATGTATATAAACAAGTATTAATTTTCCGATGAATAACAGTCTATTCAAAGCATTCCGTATTTTTAATTACCATTAAAACACAGCTGTTAGAAATATAACGTATGTCATACTGGTATGTCACACATATTGGTTTGCGTTTGATGTAAATTATGCAGTTCTAAAGGGATCCTAATATATCTAATCAAATGGGTGACAGACTCGAATTGGGTTAAAATCACACGGCATTTCTTTACATCAGAGTGTGTAGTGTGAGTATTTTTTTTTCACATGTAATTTAACTTCATGTCTAGACGTGTTGTCTGTCAAAAAAGTAAAATTTCAAAACCAATAGAACAATTAAAATGTTTTTTTTTTTTTTTATTCTTTCTATGTTTTATATAATTTTTTATACATACATAGAGTCACTCTTTTTTCCCAGCGGGGTAGGCAGAGTGTTTGTGTGTTTTCCACTTGCCACGATCCTAGCATACCTCATTCGCTTCTTCTACTTTCATAATTGTTTTCATACATGCTCGCCGGTTTCGGGTCTTTGTACATGCTCTTTCAAACAATGAATTAAGGGCGATGTTTCGTTTGATACTTTATTATAGCATTTTCCCATAACTTCAATACTGCTTGGTTGTCATTGAATATCATTATTTTATCTTGTTTCACTTATGTTTTTCATCAGTAGCCTTAGATGGAGAGCTTCATTCGTATTTTTTTTTAATTTTCTCTTTTTGCATTCTGTTTTTTTTGTACTGTATGCTGTGTCGCAATAAACATTTTTCTTTCTTTCTTTCTTTCTTTCTTTCTTTCTTTCTTTCTTTCTTCTTTCTTCAAGAAGGGCATTAGAAGGTTCTTACAGAGTCGACAGCACGATTGTGACGATTCTGACTGTGCTGACGTCTCTGACACATAGGAACATTAGGAACACGCACAGAGTAAGTATTGGAAGCAGTGATGCCAACTCCTAGCAATTCGAGTCCCTAGACTGAAAATCAAACGTCGATAGAAAGTAGTTAAACCTAATTTTAACAATTTTCTAGTGTATGCAATCTAGTGTATGGAGGTGGTTAAGTGTGTATGTTATATTGTTAAATTTTATGTTTCATAATCTCTAAGGTTATGAAATGGATGACACAATACAATTATAAGATGATGGATGCTTATTTGGTTGAGGTTCAAATTATTACTTGTTGACTTTTGGTGATATGTGTATGTTATTTTGCTCAATTTCATATTTAATAATCTATCCAGAGTCTTTACTTTTAATTCGTGAAGCAGAGCCACACGCTCTCTTTTATTCCGGTCACAATCCATTTTAGGTCATTAAATTGTTATTTTTTTTTAAAGGAATTTGCTTCTGATTGCTTACATCAGAAGTGGGATAAAGGAAACATTTCCCACTCTCATTCTTAATGGTGGTATGATAGATGTTTCAATATAACAAACGGTTGTACACACATGAAATGAATCTTCAATTGACAAGATTATAGTTTGAACATTACACAAAGTACTTATAACAATAAATATTAAGAATTCACAGGTAGCAGTATTCTTGCACATATGTAATTGACCAATTGGCCGAAGAGCACGGGCACAAAGTCATACGACTTCCTCCGTACCATTGCCAATATAATGCCATTGAACTACGAATGTTAACTTCTATGACGTCACGTCACTTCTTGAGTCTACTTCTTCCTTCAGAGCCTGGCGGAGATATTTGATTTGGTATGATGGTATAGGCTAGCGGATGCCACAGTACATGATCGTCCCATTAGCCTGGCAAATGGGTAAAAGATCGCGGGTTCGAAACCCACCTGAACTGATTTCCTATATTAATCGACTTTTTTAAATGTTTTATACAACTTAGGTGGCAGACAAGCACACGGCCTACCTGATGGAAAGTGGTTACCGTGACCAACGAACGTGTGTAACACCAGTGGAGTCACACCCGTGCTGCCCCACTAAGCTACCGACGACGCTTATATTTTAATTTTTACATTTTATGTAATTTAATTGACTAAGGGATAGTGCTGTTTAATATCAGACAGAAATATACAGCCCAGATTCTGCCTCAGATACATATCTCGAGTCAACAAATGTGCCTGAAAAATGGTAATATAACGTGGGACCGAATACAATGATGATAAAATGTGGGTGTTGGAATACTTAAACTTTTCGATATGAAATAAATAGATTTTGTAGTATTGATTTCGTACTAGTTATAGTGTGAGTTTTTGATAATAGATCAGTGTAGTCGGGATGGAGCCAATAAGGAGCCAGGTGTAGTTGTCACATTCCTTTTAATAACGAATTTTACAATTAAGCAACAAATAAACTTAATTATTAAGACAATTATCGTAAATCGTGTATTACTCTTGGCGTTCGTTTCTCCTACTCGCCGAGCCGGTCGCGCGGGCCTGTGATTGGCTAGCGCTATGGGCGCGTTCGTAAATTAGTAGACGGAGAATAACGTCTCGGCGCCCTACCGCGTGTATTACGGAGAGGGAGTTTAGGATTATCCGCTACATACTCCCCCTCGGGTTCGATAAAGCGTCCTCGCTCAAGAACCCGTTCGTTTGAGATAGAAACAGGCTCTGGAACCCGTTCAGGTGAAATGGAAACAGGCTTAATCTGACGAGGGCGGCCTCGGTTACGTTTGGGCATGACCGGTAGAGAAACCTCGTTCCTTTTAACAAATGACGTAAGTTGTGACGCGTGAAATTTACCTATGATGTCGTTAGGATTATCAAGTTTAGAAAGAATGTAAGTAGTAGGACTCGCTACCTTAATTATTGTATAAGGACCATCTCTTTTTGGTACAAATTTAGCTGAAATCCCTTTTGCAGCGTTACTTAATACGTGCGATTTAACTAACACTTGGTCATTGACATGAAACTCTTCAATTTTACGATTTTTATCCGCGTATTCTTTACGTCTATCCTGTTCCTTCTCTACTCTATCTCGAATTGAAATTAAAGAATTCAAGAAACTCTTTAAATAAGGAGTAATCTGGGGTACAAAATTATCTTTCTCTAGGACTGTCCTGATGTCAAGATTGACTTCGATAGGTGAACGGAGATCCCTAGCAAAGGTGAGAAATGCGGGCGAGACACCAGTTGTATTACACATAGCTGAGTTCATAGCGAAACGAACCGACGGTAGGTGTTTGGGCCATGAGTTATGCTTGGTGTCAACTATCTGAGCCAGCTGTACCTTAAGGTCTCTATTTTTACGTTCAGCCGGATTTGCTTCCGGGTGGTATAAGGGTAACAGATCCTGTTGAATCCCCAGGATAAACATGCATTGTTGCATAACAGATGAGACGAACTGTACTCCATTATCGGAGACGACACGACGCGGTAGGCCATACCTGAGGAAATATTCCTCTATCAGTGTTCGGGCACAGACTTCTGCCGTGGCGTCAACAAGAGCAAAGAGCTCGACCCACCGAGTAGCTGTGTCCTCAACCAACAATATGTATTTCTCCCCCTTTTCTCCAGATGGGAGCGGGCCAAATAAGTCAACTGCTATAACCTCACCTCTTTGTTGCAAAACTGGTGTTTGCAAGAGGCCTGATGGCTTTACATTTGACGACTTATACCGCTGGCATGTAGGGCAAGACTTAATAAAATCAGCCACAAGACGTCTCATACCAGTGAAAAAAAACCGTTGTGAAAGTCTATGTAACGTTCTATCGATGCCTTGATGACCAGCAATAGGAGTGTCATGGCATTCCTGCAGGACATCGAGTCTTAAACTCACAGGAAGTACGAGCTGTGGTTCTTCAACATCGACGTCAGGATTATACCTATAAAGAACTCCTTGTTGCATGAAGTAACCTCGCTCAGACCAGCGTTTGTCTTCAAGAGCATCATTACTTTCAAGACTACTAATAATTTTTCTCAGTTCCGAGTCATCTAACTGAGCTTGGCGAAGATCAGCAGGACTTCTCGAAGGTAAGTCTACAATGACTGAGCAAATCCCGCACTGATCCTTACTATCTTCTTCGCAGGTAGGACGACTCAAAGTGTCAGCGACAACATTGGCTTTACCAGGAGTGTATTCAAAGCGAATATTAAACTCTTGCAACTTTAAAGCCCATCGCACGAGTCTACCTGAAGGCGATTTTAAACTTAATAACCACTTAAGAGGTTGATGGTCACTACTAACAACAATTTCATGACCCTCAATGTAACCTCTGAAGCGTTCAACAGACCAGACTACCGCTAGAGCTTCTCTTTCAGTAGTACTGTAGTTGCGTTCGGCGGGGTTAAGGAGACGGCTCGCATACTCAATTGGCCGTTCATTGTTTCCTTCGCCCTGCAGCAAGACGGCACCTAAGGCGTAATTGCTAGCATCCGTACGTAATACAAATGGTTTGCTGTAATCAGCTTGGATTAAAATGGGAGCAGACGTTAAACTCTTTTTGAGCTCTTGAAACGACTGTTTCTGCTCATTACCCCACTTCCAAGGTTGATTCTTTTTCAGAAGACGTGTTAGTGGTTCAGCGACTTTCGAAAAGTTCAAAATGAACTTTCGGAACCACGAGCACGTTTGAAGAAAAGTTTTGAGATGGCGTACCGAACTTGGTTCTTTCATATCCACGATAGCGCGTATTTTACCAGGATCAGGGAGGATCCCTTCCTGTGTGATGACGTGGCCAAGATATTTAACCTCTTTGCGTGCGAAAACACATTTTTCGCGGTTGGCGCGAAGATTGAATAGGCGTAGTCTATCAAAAACTATACGTAAATCTGCGATATGCTGGTCGAATCCATCTGATATAATTAGCAGGTCATCAGGACACGATGGTATTTTTGTCCAATTGATCAGTCAGACTGAGGAACTACGTGCTGCTAGAGCGGCTGGCCCAGGCTGCTACCGAAGAATGTGCTAAATACTTCATGAATAATTGAAGTAGTGAAGATACACAGAGACTTCTACCTTAATTTAGTTTTGATAGTGTATGAACTATTGTGTAGTACAATCTATCTAGTAAATCAGTGCGTATTCAAGAATCCTTGTGTTAAATATAAAGATTAAAATACATATTTATCATAAAATTAATTTTATAATTAATCTTTAATTATTTTAGTTGTTGTTCAGGTGCAGTGGGTGTACATTGGGAGATGCCTATGTCCTATAGAAAACTGTTATTAGTTAATTGATTGATTGTTATGTTAGCTTTTTTATACCACTTATACACTTCCTGCAGTGTGAGTTGCTCTCCTTACTTGTGTCGTAGGGGTAGCGCCCGGCATGGCTCGTCGACACCGGCGACCGTGCCCACTCCCGGGGTCTAGGATTTCTTTTGTAGGGAGTTGAGTTTATAATTCTTTATACCACATGAACAATGTTTAAGTAGATTCAAAGTCTGACATACTCGTCTCACAGTTAGCTCCGGTGAGTTGAAGTTTGGAAGTTTTGTAGTCCCACAGTTGATTGTACGATAATATCACCACGTCTTTGCGTTGTTCTCAGTAATTTCGGAGCCCGAAGTTCATTACCGTCTGACCTCTCCGTCATTACCCTCAGATTCACAATCAATAGAGGAAAGTGTAAATATTTTATAAATAAAATAAATGTTACATAACATAACCTCACGCCTATATCCCCGAAGGGGTAGGCAGAGGTGCTAGCACCCACATTTCACCAGTGTATGTATAATGTATTTATGTATATATAGGTGGCACTTTCCATCAGGTGGGCTATGCGCTTGTCTGCCATCTAAGTGGTATAAAAAAAAATGGAGACGGATTTTCTTGATTCCATCCTAGGCCAAGGTGAACTCGGAGCTCAGTGTCCGCCTGCCGGGTTTATCTTCTCCATTTCCCTCGATCTTTGGCGCCCATGGTAGTGAGACCACCTTAAAATCGATATCTTTTCATTTGACAGCGCCTCGCAGACATAGCTCACTCTTTGCTGAAGGTGTCTCCATACGACCCTGAGTCAATGGGGTGCAGAGGTCTACAACGGTACATGACTCAAGTGCTACATAGGCATGAGCATGATAACTGACATCCACGTGGACAAAACCGAGGGCAACAGCAAGTAATCAGTATTTATTACATCCCGATCTCACTGGTGTTACACACGTTCATAGGTCACGGTAACCACTTTCTATCAGGTGGGCCGTTCGCTTGTCTGCCACCTAAGTGGTATATAAAAAAAGTTTCACAATTTAATATATTTTTTTTTTAATCTTTATACAATTTAATATTGTAAATAGAAAAAATAATTTAATAAAGGGAAAAGTGATGTATGGAAGCACCTCTGTCTAACCCTCCGGGGATAAAGGCGTGATTATATGTATGTATGTATGTATGTATAATTTTCTGCTAAGGTTTAGAGTTTGGTGGTCAGTAAATTTGAATATGTAAAGCTAGTATAGTTACCGGCATATTTTGGACCCCAGTTACGTGACAAGAAGTATTCTATATAGGTAGAAATCACGGAAGCGCTCAGATGAATTACCACAAAGCGGTTACCCATTCCAATGTTAACTGGAGTGAGCTAAACCCACTGTTCATTTACTAAACAGTGAGCGCACTTGGCGACTAGCGCTTCTTGTCAAACAAGGTATCTTAAGCAATCGCTCTTCATCAGATTTTTTCCTACGTTTCTAAAGTTGTATGATCACGGAGCATATTGGCGGTGAACAGTGATTTTTTATAAAAAAATTTACTACATTACATGGTAAATATTCCGATTACTTGGATACTAATATATACATGTACATTATTATTTGTATATATGTATGCTTTTAGATATAGAACGTTTTTGCCTACGATACACCTACGATACTCTACTTGTAGTTGGTACTGGTAGCTCAGAGCTAGTGACTGTGAATGATATGTCCTAAATTCGATACCTGATCTGCTTATAATATTCCTAACTATGTTATTATACAAGTTACGTGGAAAATTATATCGCAAAGTACGTACCTAATGCTTTGCCTGGGACAGAGGATCAATTGATAGACAGGTAAACATATTTTATCAATTTGCTTGACTCCATTTCGTTCATACTGTGAAATCCGACATTTCGTGAATATAAGATTCGATTGAATCACATAAATGATGATAAAGCATCAGCAGCAAGGCCACGTTTCCCGGAAACGTTACAACAACAATATCCTAATATCATGACACATACAAATATTTTGGGCAAATACAGGCTAAAAACTTAGCGAAGTGTGGTTCTTCCTTAACACTCGAAAGTATAGCAAATGATCAAGTTTAGTCACAAAGTTGTAACCTTTTTAATTTAATACACTACAAATTTATCTTATTTAAAAAATTATAATCTGCCGAATTTTACCGATGATCATAAAAGAATTTACCTATTTTATAACAAATATTTTTTTTAATAGGCTGCAGGGATTGAGCTGAAAGAAAACTTGGCGGCCAAGATAAAGATAAATTTATTTGTAGAAACATGTGTACACATGATGTTACAAAGTATACGAGATGCATTGCGAGTTTCAACATGTTCTGTCAATGTAGACGTACAAATATAAGTAATTGTGAACTTCATATATGAACCCGAGACATATATTATACTAGCTGACCCACCCCAGCTTCGCCCGGGGTATATTTTGAAGCTTCGTGTCTCTTTGAGCCAGAAAAATTACGACCACGTCGAAATAAAAATATAGATAATAATTTTATGAGTCGTAAATCAACAATTTGGACAAGTAACGAAGCAACACGCCATCTAGCGGCCGACAGGTTAAAATGTTAAAACCGGTGCGCACATAACATTGTTGACATGAAGTTCCTTTTGTGAAGTAGGTATCGGTTTTTTTTTTTTTTTTTACGTGCGCAAAATCCCCACGGATACCTCCCCACAGTAGGTATCGGTTTGTTAGGTAATACAATTTTCAATTTCAATTCCTAGCAGAGTAGAATTTAGACCACCCCATGTCTTCCCATGCGGTGTCGTACAAGGCACAATAAGATTATAAATCAAGACACAGTTTTAGGAAATCATTATCTATTCAAATTATCATTTACTTTTTCTGCTACATTATAATAAGCTTTAACTAACATATTTTTAGAACTGTTTTGAATTTGTTGCAGTTCAACTCCCTCCAATCTTCAGGCGCAAATGTATGGAATGCAAGAGAATAACGCATTTATCTCGATTTTTTTTTATAGAACACGTCAATTAGACTTCGCCTTGCCTGATGGTAAGCTGAAAAGAGGGTCACCATTACTTACACATACCGTGTGACAATGGTGACACTCAGCTTGACGGCCTCATCATATGCTTTTTCCCGCCCCGCTTAAAGGACCCGGGACTGTAGGAAGAAGGAAACCCGTGAGCTGGTAATGAATTCCAGGCCTTAATGGTGCGACAGAGGATTTACGTTGCTTTTACAAGTATATTGTTCATAATAAAAGTAATTTGAAATTTAATGAGGAATCTAAAAATTTGGTCTGAAATTGATTGCTTATATTTTGGTCTCTGTCATCGTCAAATCCAAATTATTTAACCAGTAATTTTAAAATATGCAACTAAATAGGTACCTTACATAATGGTAAATTTTTCATATAAATTATACGATACCGTTTTCGTTTCATTATTAAACATAGCAACCTCGAAAATAACCAGCGCTAAAAAGAATTACGAACGTAATTCACCAAAATCTAATACCTTTAAAAAGCCATCCTAGTCTCATAAATTTTAAGGATCTCTCCTTCAACCCGCCACCATTTCCCTGTGGAGCCGGGATCTCACGGCCCGAATTTCTTCGGGCACGGGATCGTGACCCCGCTCCCGCGCCGCCTTTCGGAACCGGTATAGCGCCGAAAGGGATCTCGCTTCCAGGATCCATAATAATGTATGTGAAGAGACGACACGTCATCCGACCGCACAAATATATTTCATAGAAATAAAAGTAAATCGGTTCCGCAATCCGCTCGTTTGTCTATTACTATACATTTTCCACATACATTACTTCTTAAACTTCGATAGGGATAAACGGCATCATTGAAAAGCCGCAATGAATTGAGACAGCTGAACGTGGACTGAATGAATGAGACACTAATTCGTAATTTTACTACCAAATTCACACCTCGAACACCATTGACGCCATAATTTGAAGCGCATCGCTGAGACGCACTTTCCTGCCTCAACATGATAGATGACTGCTGTGTGAAGGGCCAATTCATTTCTGTCACACACTGTTCTTGGAATTGACTAGATAAGCTGTTGAAATTAAATGGTAACATCATGGATAAGTTAAATTAGACTAGTTAGAATTAACCAGTTATTAAATTAAGAATATGAAACGATAGATAACAGTTCACTTTTAGGTTCAAAATAAAATAAATATGTGTGGTAAGGATGAAATTCTTGCGAATTCTGGAGACGACTCCGACGTCCAGGAACTCGCCATGTACGCACTCTTCTCGAATCAGGATGAAAACCGAAGCGAGATTCGTCGGAAAACAGAACCCGTGCCCATTGATGGTCGGTCCACTGTAAATGTGCGTATGGTCGGGAGCGTTCTTGTTTCTGATATCTATATTTTTTGGATCAATGGATTTTTTTTTAAACTTTATGCACAGTGTATTGTACAAAGGCGGACATAATGCCAAAAGCATTACCTGACAGTCTACCTTAGGGTGATGTACAGATCAATTAAGCTAGGTGCAGGCAGAAGAATTAACTATTAACCATACAGATAATGTTCTGATTTGTACACAATAATTAATATATATTTTATTCATACACACTATACACACTAACGTATATTACTTATATACTCATATTATATATACCTACATAATATATACTTACATATATTGTAACACAATAGCTTTTTGTTTTTTTATTCATGGGTAAGCCAACCGCCCCTGCAAGCTGGTATGGTATACATACTGATTGTGACTCTTACGTAAGCTTTCCTCTCAGTGTTGGGAGGTCAGACGACAGGTGCTCCCATAAAGAAACGCGAATTGTAATACATGATGTTATCCGTATTACCACCATTATTTAGTATTTACCACGGTTATGGATGGTGCGATAATGTTACTACGTTCACTTATTAAGTAATTCACGAATATCACTTTCAGATCTTACCCACACTGACTTATCACCATCTTCCTTTTTTACCAGTATTAACACCCACATTTCACCATCATTGTATTCGGTCCCACGTAATAGGGGGTAAGCCTATTGCCGTTTTCCGGGCACTATTGTTGCCTCGACCCATGCATCTCTGGCATGGGAAGAGATGGGGTGGTCCAAATTCTACTCTGCCGGAAACCACGTGTACCTTACTTCTTTTACTTATACCACATACTTGGGAAGCCACACTCACAATCTCATCTTTGAATACCTTCCATAACTCCTCAATCTCACAAATACTATCAAGATCATGAAACCTTTCAGTCAATTTGCTTCCATACTCCTCTCTCACTTTATCTTCTTGCAAATTTTCTAAAATAAACGGGATATTTACCATGTTTCATTGTTTTGAAACTCAAACTCAAAACAATGAAACATGGTAAATATCCCGTTTATTTTGATACTAATGTGAGTGACCATGATAGTTTAAATACCTATATATAAACAAGATGTATCAAAAACAAAAAGAAAGAAAATATTAGAGAAGTTCAAATAAAGAGCTTCTCCGAAACACCATGACTAGTTATTTGTAAATCTTTTTGTGTCTATTTGGTAGGTCGGAGAATAAATAGGACCTGAACTATTTTTATACTTCTAAGTCTTCTTAAATTTTAGTTTTATCTTTTCTCATTTTTTTTTAATTATCATGCAAAAAAGAAAATATGTACAAAAGTCCAAACCGTATTTTTAAATAGCACCAAAATATTGGTAGCTATGTCAGCTAGTAGACCAATAAAAAAACATCCAAATGTCACTCGGAATATCATATTAAATTTTTAGGGTTGCGTAGTAAAATTGGATCTTTTAAGTACTACTGCGCAGTGCGTACACAAGACCAAGTCAGATACCCGTTACAAGGTTTGTTTTAAATGATCATTAGATTAATGATTGTATTATTTTATCTACTGCTCAACATTAAAACGTGGCGTTATTGTGAACTGCGCCATAAATGTAATCCACTTATCTAAAGAATTTGTCTGGTATTAGTGTTCTCTCTAATTTGTATAGGCACATAAAGCATTGGAAAATGATTCTTTCGCTGGTTCGGTAGGTTAGTTCTACTGAGAGGATACTAGTTAGAAACTCAGAGAGCTATGTAAGATCTAGGATTATCTTTCTTTTTTATATTTGCTTTAGTTTACAATTAATTTTGTACGAGCAATCAAAAGACTTATGTTGATCACACATTCACATTATCATATCGTAATTTCGGTTAGTAATATTATATTTTTTAATAAAAAAATGGAAAGTGATGATGGTTAATATAAAAATAAATGATTGAAAAGCAATCACCATAGTTTTCAGAAGAAGGAATGACGACAATAGGATCTCCCTATCACGGCACATATACGAAGAAGGGCGCATCGCGGTATTATTTTATTATCCGAAATTGTTGTGAATTCGAGTTTTATGTATGAGTACAGTGAATTGTCAAGACATTATGTCTATAAATCAAGGACAACGCATACAAGTGTAGGAAATTGGCATATTACAGTGAAATGTGACTGTTCGTGTTAGTAAAATCCTTCGCTGTTCGTAATATAAAACCCAGATTTCTAAATGCTTTTTTACATATTTCAATGATGTGATCACGAAACGTCAGCTGCACGTCAAAATGAACACCTAGATCACGCACTTCTGTAACCCGGACCAGCGGATCTCCCTCGATATTGTAATTGTGTATAATTGGAGCATTCGCTCGAGAGAATGTGATGGTTGCCGAAGGAGAGGTTTACGAGCATATCCCTCGCACACCGGCTGACCCAAGGCCATCTCTCTTGATATGGCCCTCTTCGGGATAATGTTTCTTACTATTTAGATGATGCCTGCGGCTTCAAACTTGTGTACGTTATTTGTCGCCACTTGTGGTGATGCTTTTCGAAATTATGTGTGTATTTATCGCAGGTTTATAAGTGCCCGGTTAATGGCAATAGGCTCGCCACCTATTACATTGGGACCTGAACATAAACTGGCGAAATATGGGTGCTAGCACCTCTGCCTACCCCTTCGGGGAGAATAGACGTGAGTTTTTGTTATGTATATTCAAGACTACCTGTACTATAGGTATAAGAATGCTTGCCACTAATTGAAATTCAGGTATTTTAAGGAAAGATTATGCTTTTGAATAAAATAGAGGCGATTAGAATTGGACAAATGAGGTATCATTAGAATATATACATTAGAATATATTTATATGGTTATAGGCTATATGACGTACCTCTGTTTTTCTATTACAGCGAAATTAGTAGATTACTGGCAATCAAACCCGCATCCTCCAACGTAACAAACGAATGCTACTACTACGCCAGAGATCATCAAAAAACTAACTATTAGGCTTTAGGTAATAAAATATCTACATATATTTTTCACTGTGCCATCAGTATCTCACCTCAAGCTCGGATGGCTCATGACGGGTTTATATATGTCTAATTTTCCTCAATAGTATTACTTATTGGTTCTCACAGTAGCTTATGTAGAGATTATTCCAACAAGAAGCATATTTTTGGATCTAGAGCGCTAGAAACCGTAAAACTTTGGTCCCTTAAAATAATAAATGCAACGTTTATACCTATCTAAAACTCATTTTACTCCCACTGCCGATTCTCTACTCCAAATTATAGTGAAAGGAATGAGATCTTATCATAAAAACGAGAAAGCCGATCACAAAGGTTGTTTGAAATTATTACTAGATAATAACTCTAAAATTAATATTAATGTTAACCACCCTGATATAAAACACAATACAGCGTTTTGCTGGTGATGCGCGGTCGGCGACGGTCGCGTCTCACTAATGCATAGCTTCGTAATTAATTAATAAAAATAATTAATTCGCGAAACGCGCCGCTCGGGCGCCGTTGCCCTACATCGCCACGATGGCTACCAACAAGGCGATCATAGTGAACGAGTTACTGGCGTTCATCCAGAATGCAGTCGACACTATGGACGAGATCAGCATCCTGCAGATCTGCAAGTCCAATTTCAAGGAAGAGGAGGTCTGCAGCGGGAAGGCGCTGCTATACCAATCGGTTGGCAAAACTGCCCAGATGCCATCTCGCAGAAGGGATGGAGGGGAACGAAGTGTGCAGGACATCATCACCCTGCTGAAGCAAACCGACCCGGATGACGTGCCAGATTTCGTCGCAAGGGAGCTGCACAAGCTTCCGCCGGTGGGATTCGACCACGTAGATGTCACAAGACTTCTCAAGGACATCACGTTCTTGAAGTCCAGCCTTGCTGATGTGTTGGCAAAATTAGAGGCTTCTGATAAAACTATCAGTGGACTACAGGCGGAATTATTGCTACTCCGTAACAGTAGTACAACTAGTACGTCACATAATGTAGCCTCTAATAATGTCAACGTACGACGAGGCGCGCAGAATGCGTCATTTTACAGTTTCGAGTCAGCAAAATTTGATTCGCCTGAGTCGCCGATGGCCGAGGAGCGTGCCGCGAACACTATCGCGCGCCCCGCCGCCCCCGCTGCCCCTTCTTCACCTGTGAAGAGGCCGAATATCACGTTGCAAGTTCCTCATCCACGTGACTACGCAGCTGTTACGGCCAGCACCCCTACAGCCGTACCAACAAAGAGACGACAGTGTAGTGTCACTCAGTGCAACACTGCATCCGTCAAGGCGCCGGGGAAGGAGCCTTGTAATGTGGAGGACTTCAAAGTTGTTGAGAAGAAGAAGTCCTCCCGCAAGAACCAGTGTGGTACTGCAGCGAGGAGCATTGAGCAGCAGTTCCGCGCAGAGGTCCCTTCGACGATGGTCTACGTATCTCGTGTACATCACAGCGTGAAGATCGTAGACGTCGCGAACTATCTCCAAAAGAAAACCGGGATGGGCTTAAGGGTGGAGAAGCTGGACTCTCGTCACAACGTGAGCTTCAATTCTTTTGTGGTGCGAGTTCCAAACAGCCACACCGCTACCATCCTGCGTCCTGACTTTTGGCCGACGGGGGTGAAGTTTCGGCGCTTCCGAGGACGCCTGCCGACACGCGACACCCCGCCCCGTGACACGTCGACGTCATTACGTGTGCTTTAGGTTAAGATATATTATGTGTATTTTTAGTTTTAAGGTATATATTTATGGGCCGTAGAATAAGTTTTTTAACATCCTGTAACTTTTCTATTATTGCCTGAAATAAATGATTTATTATTATTATTATTATTATTACATTACGCTGCTTATTAATAAAACTTAATTCACATATTATGCTTTATTTATACGAACAAAAAAAGCTACAGATTTTAAATCGGCCTAAGCTGCCTACCTCGAAGCACCTTAACATCCAATTTTCGTGCTTATTTTTACATTTTTTCTGTAGGATGGAGTTACTTCCCCAGTCGGACTACTTATTTGTTTAGTAACATAGATTTATTTATTCACCGAGAAAAAGCTTATAGGGAGTTCCGGTGATCTAACTTACCAGCTGAAGTAAAATATTATCGGGATTTTTTAGTTCGGCTTGAAAATCAACGAATACCTGTACAAAACTCCAGTCAGTATAAGACTGACGTGAATTTCTAATTATATACTACTTTGGGAATTAAAAATAATGAAAAGTCATAGTTGCAGTTTAGTTAGGCAATATCTTATTTTGCAAAGCATATTCTATGATAACAAACTAACATATTCAGCAGTATTGGGTAGAATCGGACGACCTTGTCAAATAGCCAATTAGGTAATGGTAGAAACACGGCGCGCGACCGTTTCTAAATTGGCGATCGCGCTCGCAAGTTATATTTAGAGCGGTAATACGACACCGTGCGCGGGCGTGAGTCGTTCGGTCGTGGGGCTGAGGCGAGCTTCGGCGCGCGAGTGCGGCGCGGCGCGGGCCGAGCGAGAACTGCAGCAAGACTTCTTGATAGAATACGTGATCGGTTTCCTCCCGATAAACAGATAGAAGTGGCGCAAAAAGTACGGGAATATCTGGAACGGGCTACTATACTGAGTGAGCAAAAAGGTACAGCTTCATGTATATTATATATGTATTTTTTATTTTTTCTTAAGATTCTCATTGTAATATTTATCTTTTTTATTGCACGCTATGAGTCATAACACACGCTTTGGGTATACAATTGAACTCATTAAACTGTTATATCTATGATCTAATTATTTTTTGTATCAGACAAAGGTTATTCAAGGGACCGGTAGATGAATCTAATGTAGTTATATTAGTTATATATGATAAGCAAACATGTCCATATTGAATCGTAATTCAGTTAAAAAATAAATATACCATAGGAATGGTTGTAGATGGTAACAAGGGGAAAGGATGGCATATTATCATTGTCTGGTATATAACATAAACACACGCCAATATCCCCGAAGGGGTAGGCAGAGGTGCTAGCACCCACATTTCGCCAGTTTATGTTTAGATCCCAATGTAATAGGTGGCGAGCCTATTGCCATTAACCGGGCACTTATAAACCTGCGATAAATACACACATAAATTCGAAAAGCATCGAAAAGTCATTGGTGGGTGCCATGGTAAAACCTGGGATCGAACCCGAGACCTCGTCTCAGCAGTCCATTACCCATACCATTAGGCTAGAAAATATCGGCGCTGTTGTAAGCACCATGATCACGGAGGAACTGGAGTAGTGGCGGTGAACAGAGAAAAAGTTTTTTCCTAGGAGTAATTATATCGATCTACCCTCTTTCGAGTTCTTTTATTACGCGTATCTGCACTACTATTGGTTATAACCATCATTCCAAAATGCTGTCCCTGGAATGGTGGTGTACCATCTACCTTAGCAGATGCTTTTTTACCACCAGCTTAACGCACGCGGGATTAATGTAGGAAGAGTGAAACTCGTGTGTGGTTAAAGCATTCCAACTTGTGATATATTGCACCGTTTATAGTGAACTTTATGGTACGCCAGACGGTATTAGATACGTCAAACATGGTGATAATGTTACAATAAACTGACTGATAGTATAGGGAGACATTACTTCAGAGCTTGAAGAGATTTTTGCTTAGATTTGGAGCATAAAACCTAGATATAGTTTTATTTCTTCATTTTAAACATGGAAGGATGATATTGGCTACCTGCCTTTACTGGCACCTGATACTAACAGTACAATACCTATATCTGAGTTTTATTATACGGCCTCGCTCGGTAGATTCACGGGGTAAAAAGTGGCATATGTCCTATTCTAGTCCACCAAACACTTACAAGTATTTTTTTCTGAGTCAATTTTCGTTTAGGGCAGGATTTGACTGGGTCGCCAGGGTTCAGCCTAACTTTTCATCACAAGTAATGATTCGATTTAAAATTCCTTCATTATTGTGTCGGTTGAGCAAAGTACCTAACACAGCAGTCGCGTCAGGGCCGCGCTCAAACACTCCAAAATCATTGTTGGTGAGTATCTAAAGTCAGACATTCTAAGAATTGAAATCGGGGAATGCAAAGTTTAATGTATTTCTTATTTTAAAATATGTCAATTTTTAATAGTAAAAATTACAAAAGTTTTAGAAAAAAAGTTCCATATTTTGTTCTTTAAACACCCTCCTGGGAAATCCTTTGATAGCTTGAGATCCTTAAGGTCAGTACTTGAAAACGCTTGGGTGGTTTCGTTTGTGTGATGTGTAACAAAACTGAATTTTGACGACCATTTTTGAAGTTAGAGAGCTGGGTGGTCACAAATTGGACGTTACAAAAAGAGTCTGGGCTGTATATATCTGTCTGATATTAAACATCTCTATCCCTTAGTCGCCTTGTATGACGCAGCTAGCAAACTGTAACATTATGTATACTATCAATAAAGAGATCTCATAATTTTCTGTATTACACCCCGAGTTTTCGTAGGTTGATTGATTTTTACTCTACTTGTTCCTGTGAACAAAATTCTTGCTGGGCAAATGGACAGTCAATATAATCCTAAGTGAAAAAATCGTCATAAACCTCCAAGATGATAGCAGCAGTAGTGAAACTAGTGAGGATAGCCAGCACACTATTGAAGAAGACCCACCCCAAGGCACAGATGAAGACTTTTCTGGCGTGGAATATTTAGACGAAAGTCTTTTAGATTCCGATTAGAACAAATTCAATTGTCCTATTAAATTGTTCTAAGACTTCAATCAGCTGTTTTTATTGTTCGGTTGGTATATACCTACGTAGGTAATTATCAGTTTATCACATTATAAAACATTAGTCACCACAACTCAAATAGATAAATAATAATGGTTGCTTTGTTACTTATGTAGGTACCTACATATATTGAATTAGGTCATTGAATTTATTTACCATTTCAATAAGGTTTTATTCAAGGAGATTTCTCATGAATAAGAAGGACCTATGAATAATTTCAACTGGGACAGCTGTTAGCTATATTTTCCTTAAGCAAATTGGACACACATTGTTAAGTGTTGTCGATAACTTTTAGTATCTCCACCTTACAGAATACCACGGCTATAATAACCTCGTGTTGTATTCCCAGCGGTGAGTAGGGTAGCCAGAGCTCACTGGAGAGTTTTTGTACTATCAGTGGGAAGACCAAAGGCTTGTCCTGATTTTGTGTTCTGCACTTACGGCACAGAAAATCTCTGTTTTATATATATTTAGATCAATTCATACTTTCAAATTCACACAGAAATCTAGAAAAATAAGGGGGGAGGGGGATATGAAAAGTTCTCAAGATGTTTAATAGATGACTGTCTAATGGACGAGGCTTTAGAGGCGACTTTTCTTGACGACTATCTCTCACTCACTTGTTTATCAGTAGAGTTTGTATCATATAGATTCAAATAAGAGCCACTAGGAGTAGATTTTCTAGAATTTTCCATTTCATAATTCTTTAAATATGTACTAAGAAATTTATCTTTATCAAATCCTTCACTATCTCTTAAACGCCCTCT
The DNA here is from genome assembly GCA_963662185.1 of Eilema griseolum. Taxonomy (NCBI): domain Eukaryota; kingdom Metazoa; phylum Arthropoda; class Insecta; order Lepidoptera; family Erebidae; genus Eilema; species Eilema griseolum. The sequence continues at coordinate 5,075,804 of OY759251.1, forward strand.
ACCTCTGGATGGCAATGTTTGAGACCAGTTTGGTTAGCCAGGACTCAGTTAGTACTATAATATCGTAATCACTTTTCAAAACTAATAGATATATACTTTCTGTTTTCGTTCTTAGGCCTCCAACATTTTGGTAAAATATTTTTAAATTGAATTTTAGTCCTAATTAGTCTTAGGTAACATGAGTATACACTATGGAGAATAGAGTGTCCAGCGTGAACCTTTCCGCTTAATAGGTACGCAAAAATCATTACCGATAATGTTGAAAATGACTGTCGTTAAATAAAGGTTTATAGTACCTAACTAAAAATCGTTTATTTCAGACTGGTTTCATGAATTAGTTACTAATTAGTTGATATTAGTTGATATAGGGTGTTAAGGCAATTTTCAGTTCTGTCTACGTTTCATTTTAAACGAAATAGAAATCTTCGATAAATATGGATGCATTTTTGTTTTTGGCAAACATGCACAACTAAACAGATTGCTCATTGCGAGGTTGTTTATTTTAAGTACAAAGTCCCGTATTCCAGGGTTCAAATGGCATGCCAAATATTTGTTATAAAGGATACGGAGTTATTGCGGAATTGTCAAGTAATATAGGGCATACAATATATTTACTGTTTTGGATTTTTGTTCATAATTAATAATAGGAAGCTTAGACATAACCTTGCAGCTTTGTATCTGTCTTAGAGAAAACTTGAAACTGAAGAATTGTAATGATTCTTTGATTCTTCTTTGACAGAGCACTCATACCTATTTTTCTCAACGGTAATTATATTACCTGCATTCCAAGCAAATAAATAAATACACCTATATACCCATCTTGATAATGGAGTATAAGTGTTCATATTTTTTAATATGTTTTATTCATATTATTACTTAATATGTTTTATTTACAAACTCAGTAGATACTTACCATGTATTTAGGCGCTGTTGCATCGTGATCACGGAGGAACTGGAGTAGGTACTGCCGGTTAACAGTGAAAAAAATTTAAGAGTAAATAAATCTATCTACCCTCTTTCGACTTATTTTGCTACGCGTAACAGTACGTCCATTGGTTTCACTTTGCCTTGCCTGATGGTAAGCTGAAGGCAAAGTCCCAGAAAAGAGGGTCACCATTACTTACACATACCGTGTGACAATGGTGACACTCAGCTTGACGGCCTTTCAAATTTTTTTTTCTTTTTATACCACTTAGGTGGGAGGCAAACACACAGCCCACCTGATGAAACATTTATCTTTAAGGTTTTGTGAGTTGCATTCTTTTGAACATGTTACATGTAATTGGCCAAAGTTAAATCCGGTAATTTTCAAATGTACACCTGCTACTTCAAGTGTTTTTACTTTCACCTTATTTATGATCATAACTTGTTGTTTTCAAAGGAAACGGGACTCTTTTAATGTTGGATGGTAAGAAAAAGAATAGGGTGGTAAAATCGAAGGTACGCAAAGGGAGGTCACAGAAAAATTTTGTTTACGGATGAGAAAATCTTTACAATTGAGCAACATTTTAACAAACAAAATGACCGTATTTATGCTCAAAGCTCTAAGGAAGCTTCCCAATTAGTCGACAGAGTAGTAACCGTTTATTAAGTCTTAGCTGCCGCAAAGTTTAGGCCCTACTATTGGTTATAAATAGCGTTTGAGACGAGTTTCTTTAAATATATGATAGTATGAGCAACAATTGAACAACATGTTTTTACCAGACAGCGCCAGCGAAGGTTTCCTGCTATTAGATATTCTAAGTGCGACCAAAAATGAAGACTTGACATTGACCTATAATACAAGTTGAAAAGAATGTAACTTTTTCTACAAAAAGTGAATAATTACACATTATCTTGAGCCTTACTTAAATCATTCTAACTGCTTACATTGTACAAATTTTATGGAATTTTTTGAGACTTTGAAAAATCGCTTTTGAGTTGTGTAGTAGTGTGCTTTTTTATGTTTGTTTTTGCCATATTTTGTAGTTACAAAATTTTATGAAATATATGTCGTAAAATTTTCGTTGAATCGCTTGGCACTTAAAATAGTCGCTTATCGCTGGACTTAATTTTTATTTAAGACAAATATTTCTATATAGAAACTCCTTATCTAAAAAGTTTGTTGAAGTTAGTCAATGTATACAGCAAATCGCATGTTTAACCCCACAAAACTATCTCAAAGTATTATTATACCCTAAACGAAGCACGGAAACATTGACAATAAGCAACAAAGCAACGGTTATCTACGACATTCTAAGCAACACCATTCGTTCGAAGATGGCGTGCCTCCCCCACGGCCGTGAGCGAGTTAAGATCTGAACTATAAGAGTAAGCCCTTCAAACTCACTCATCCCTGCCGATATGGACTGTATATCTGTACAGTGCTATTAGAATGTGATAAAACCTAGTCAAGTTAGTAAGTACACTTGCAAGAAAGTTTTTGGTATAGTGAGATTACTACAATGTCCATGATTATGTAAGTTGTTATCCTGTGCTTTAATTAAAATATCGGATAGACTATCAAAACACAACTTATGTTAATACTATGAAGTTTGTACAGGTATGCATTCACTTGTCACAAGTCCAGGTACCATAGCTGTGGTTCGTTCATATTATTCATGTTCTACAATAAACAATAATTTCTACTATACTGGCGTGCTATTCGAGCCTCGGAGGGCAAGTTGAACCGTAACGTCGGTCATGGTTGCCATTCAAACATCTATAGTAGTCGAGGGCATTGTCAACGACAAATGACACTATCAGAATCAACACGCTCTAGAGCGGTCTAGAGCGTGTTGATTCTGATAGCCCTGGTGGGGGAAGCCGCGGGGCTTCCCCCACCAGGGCCCTTAAGCGCATGTGTTCACATCCACGGTATCCATGACGATGAAACTACAGACGCCAACAATATTACAATGGTGGCCCTCAGCTTGAGAGCGTCATCAAATACTTTTTCACACCCCGCTTAAAGGACCCAGTACTGGACGTAGTAGGAAATCGTTATTAATCTTATGTCAAGCATCCTTCCCGAGCCTGCTTCTGTTTAGGCGACAGGTAACCATACTTTTTGCCTTCCGAGGAACCGGTGAAGGACTACACGGGACTCAAGATTCAGGTGCTGCAGGGTGGGAACGGAGCCCCTGAATCCGGCCGGGATTCGGCGTCCGAGGATGCCGGTGGCCCAGGGGAGGGGGGCAAAGTCAAGGGGCCTTGGAATAAGCCTGTTAGATAAATAACAAAACATCCTACATTGGAAACTGACAAACTCCTTTCAGCTTTATCGTAACTAGCTAGAGCTGGTTTTGGATAATTGTAGTCACCCCCGAACCATTCATATTTCGAGGTGCGTCTATTATAAATGTCGGAATTTTAAAGTGTAGTTCTCAAAATGACTGCTTACCATGTTTTCGAAGAAAATAAACTTCACACATCAATAAAGATATACATTTATCACATTCAGTGTGATCACAAGTGTCTTAGTGGTTAAGGAGTCTGCTTTACGATCAAGAGGTCCCGGGTTCGATTTCTGGCCTTACACTGCTGACGTGAACCAAGCACAAGCAATTTAGCTTGAGGGGTTAGAAGGAATATTTTCTAGTCAAATTACGACGAGTCTGACCTTCGATATTCTCCGTGAAACGACTGCCATCTGACGTAGATGTCTAAATTCGATCTAGTTTCTACAAGTCTACGTTCCGTTCCACATTCGATATTCAAAATTAATTCCCATTCACTCAACTTGAAACCATAACACTATTTTTGATGATAGAATGAGCAGCGTGAATGCAGCAGTGTCTTGGTTAGCGGCGGCAACCATTAATACAGGAATACTACTCCTTCATTATGAAACTGTAATCCTTCGTTTCCATAACATTTTGGTTTACTTGGGTCTAATGTGGAAAACTCCACAGTTACTGAGTATTCGTCCGGGCGCGAAGTCAGCAGAAGGTCCAGTATAGAGCTTCTATGGGTCTCTATTTCTGGTGTTCTAGTAATAGAATGCACCAGTTGAGAGAATCCGTAGGTCAGAGCAAAGTCATGAGCAGCCTTTCCCGCAAAATCAGTTCTAGGAGACCCCAGCCACTCTACGTGGTAAGCGTTGGTAACACCAGTGGATTCACATCCGTGCTGCCGACCCTGTAAGAACAGAGATCTTAAGTGCCTTCAGTGTAGAACACAAAATCAGGACAAGCCTTTGGTCTTTCCACTTATAGCACAAAAACTACGTTTGACTCAATCTAATGTGACGCACTACTCTGCAACTAATATTTTACGAATTATCTAACAAATACTTTTGTCTCACAAGACAGTTGTGTCATTGCATTTGTGGTTATAACTTCAAGGGACTTTAGTATTTGTTCCGTGTTTAATATTGTAATGTTTGTGATCGCTAGCGGTCGCTGATCATGACTGAATAATGTAAATATTACCTGTTTTACAATAAATAAAAATTAGTTTAAGTATGAACTTTTTTATTTATTTTTTATGAATGTTATGGTATATCATTATCACAATATAATTAGGGAGTAGCAGTACAAACAAATAATTCGCTAACGTCACCGTAAATAATGTTCTAGTTATGAGAACAGTACACTGATTCAGGCAATTGTGCCAGCCAACCTTTTAACACGAAGCATGCACGCAGTGGTATAACTGTGACAATGTCCTCGGGCGATATGAATTATAGATGCTTGACACGAAATGTACAAAAAACCATATTATTTTAATCAATTAAACAGTTTAACAAAATTACAAGATTTTAAGTTTCCACGCACTTGTTTCATTTACAAATATTGAGGTATCAATCAACCTCAGCCATCCAATGTCATCAAGCTCGGCAAAGCATGACATAATTGGCTCAGTAAAGTTTAAAATGTCGACACGTGATTCAAGGCCATTTTTTCAGCAGTTTAACCTGTTCTAAATAGGAAGCACCTTATCCAGTACAGTCGACAAAGCAGACACGGTCTCACTTTTTTATATACAGTTGTATGTAAATTTACCAGCTAATCTCTTTTGAAATGTCGACGAAAGATCTGGACTTGAAAGTTTCAAAACGATTTTAAGTCTTTTTTTTTATGTGCGCAAAATCCCCACGTATACCCCCACCACCGAGGCCGATGGGGAGGTTATATCGGACTTGAACCGACTAAAACGCACGCCAGAGGTGAGATTATCTGAGACGTCGTATCCTTCGCACCCCGCCCGCCTCAATGCTAGAAATATGAACTCAGCGAGCTATATTAGAACTAGATTATTATTAAAGCAGGATAAGCCTTTAGTCTTCCCACTGACAGCACAAATTTTCCAGTGAGCTCTGGCTACCCTACTCACCGCTGGGAACACAACACGAAGTTATTATAGCCGCGGTATTCTGTCGGGCGGAGGTACTTCCCCAGTCGGACTGTTCAATTGGACGGCTCTACCAGTTAGCGTCCCCCAACATGACAAGGCTTGCAACAAAATATGTATTATTAGGTATATCAAAGTTATAGGGCTAACTAAAACACCGTATGTTCGACATTTTGGTGTTGTTTTTGTGACGGGGGTTTTTAAATTTTTAAATTTGCCATTACACAAAGAATAACATCAAGTAATAGGTACGAGTACATTGTAGTTTGGTACTGTGCTTGTGGCTAATAAGTATATTTATTTAAACAATATTTCGAATACCCTGAGAGGGTATTCAATAAGAGTCACTATTTCATTTACTATACACCAATCTTTTATCATACACCTTCACCATTTTAACTGCGATCTTGACTGAACTTCAATATATTTCGTGAATGCCCATAATCATGTATGGGCATTCAAGAAAAATATTGAATACCCATATTCAAGCATGCATACAAGTATTTATATATATATGACAGCCTCTGTGGCGTAGCGGTAGTGAACGCGACCCTTAGCCTCCCCAAGGGAGGCATAGGGAAATTGGGTGAAATAGCTCACGCAAGATCACCCGTCCTATATGCGACGTCCCCTGCTGGAAGGAAGTAACATGCATATATTCACGCTTGTAATAAAATAAAGCATGGAGAAGAAAATCATAACGGAGTTGTTGCAACGAATTGCTCGGCGCCTTGTGTATTTGTTTTTGTGTGTGTTTGTTTTGTGATGCTAAAAAAGTTCAGACTTACAATGGTTTTATGTTTAAATATTTAATGCTGCCACTCCGGTTCGGCGTCGAAGTTCATTACGTCAAATTTCAAATTACAAATTCTTATTTTCTCAACAAAAAAGTCAGTCACACTTGAGACAAGGATTTTACAATATTTACTTAATACATTGATAGTTACAATATCGTGTCTTATAAAATATTGCTAATTTTATGAACTTGATATTATCTACCGAAGCCGTACTGGCTTAAGACCTGCTGCATTATTTCCTTTATAAAAATTATGTTTGAAATGCACAATCAATACTTACCCCTTTTTTCAAATTAGGGGCTTGTTAAGATAACTTAAGTAAACAATAATAATTACTTATTCCATTATATGTAATAGAAAAGTT
>OY759251.1:5082498-5159498 GCA_963662185.1 Eilema griseolum
CCCATCAATGGAGCAACGACCTTGCCCTTCATGCGATTGCACAGAATGCATTTATGATAGCAGGCCTTAGCTAAGTTACGACCTCCTATAGGCCAATAGGTTTCTCTAATTGACGCTAATAATTGTTGAGGACCTGCGTGCATCAACCTCTTATGCTCGAAATTAAATAGATTTCATTCCTCGCTGGCATGTTACAATTTTATTTTTAACATTTTTGGTAAACTTCCATGTCTGGCAAGCATAGGTCAGGCATGGTATAAAACAAGAATTCATTACCTTAGTCTTCAGTTTAATATTAATTTTTAAAACTTTTATTAAATAATATTTAAATAGGCTACTTGATCTAATGTTTATCATTTTGCACAGGTAACCATGGCAACAAGTGGTATTTTGTAGGTTTTCATTTCAGTTGGAAGCAAGTACAACAAGTAGCAGTCAGCGTAGTGCCTTGTTATTTATGTAGTATCACGTTATGGTTCAATTTATATTGCTGCTGAAGGTACGCGGAACCACTTTTAGGCAAGAAACGCAGGGACTCGAACCGACTAAAACGCACGCCGCCTGTGGGTCGTTTTGGTTGCCGAAGGTGAGGTTGACAGGCATATCCCTCACACCCCGGCCGACCCAAGGCCATCTCTCACGATCTGGCCCTCTTCTCGGGTGTGTGGGGACTACAGAGTCCCCAACTCGTTCCCGGAAAACGGGGAGGCGCGCCCCCGCCGCGGCCTGCTTCTGCTGCGGGTGACAGGCGGCTCCACCTGTCACCCCCAGGCCGGAGTCAATCTTAGGGTGATGCAGAGATATTTATGTCAAAAGTAGGTGCATGAAGTATTGTGGTGATCTAGTTTGGTACAATTAAGAGGGGCATTACAAGGTTTCTACAGGGACGGCAGCGCGACTGTAACGCCCCTGGTGTTGCACACGTCCATAGGCCACGGTAACCACTTCCCATCAGGTGGGCCGTGTGCTTGTCTGCCACCTAAGTGCCATAAAAAACTGTGTTGAAAATTAATAATACCTTGTGAGAGTTTATAAACATACATATTCCATTATATATCTCCTACATTCCATGATCTTTTAAGCGTGAAAAAGCATCTGATGAGATCGTCAAGCTGATGACCCTCATTTAAAATTCTTGGTGTTTTTAATGGTAAGTGACTTCCTGAGACTTTGCCTTCAGCTTACCATCAACTGAGATGAAGTTATACTGACGTTTCCTATATAAAAAAGGAGTTGTATAAAAATAAGAACACCAAAATGCAATAATATGTATATTATTTATACAACTTAAATTTTATGCGTAATAAAAGATCTTTACACGAGATTGTTATAATATATAATACAGGTGTCGTATAAATAGAACTTAACTAAATTAAAACATACGGTGAGTCAAATAAAAACATCAATGGAGATGAATAGTTTCGCAGGGTGAGTAGAAATCGTAGAAATCGGTAATTAAAACAGTTAAAAAATGTATTTTTATGTGATGTTTGAAGTTACACTGATTGTAATCATATTCACCGCGAAACTATTTTCATTCACCCTGAAACTGCTGGCGTGTTCGAATAAAAATATCAACGAGGGTGAATAGTTTTATTACGGTGAGTAGAAATCGTAGAAATTGTATGTTTTGTGATGTTTTGAATAACGTATACGCTGATTGTAATAATAGAAATGTATTTACAGTTTCTATTCACCTTGACTAATTTCACAGGGTGAGTATAAATGATAGAAATTTAGTTTTTTGTGATGTTTGAATAACTTTTACAGTAATTGTAATTTATTTATAGTTTCTATTCACCGTAAAACTATTTTCACTCACCATAAAACTAGTACATTCATCCTGAAACTTAATATTCACCTCTCCACATTTCCTATCAATACATTTTCACAGTTAATACATCTTTAAAACATATAATAGTTAAGATGTCATTGTTAACCAATAGTTTATAAGTACCTAGTAACAATTAAACATATACGGAACTAAGTTTAGTTAACAATTCACAATAAACATTAAGGCACTCATAGCACAATGTTTTACCAAATCGACGATATATATATGTATGACTATACTTGATTTGGTTAGGTACTAAAGGTATACAATCTTGATGTGTATTTTTATTTTAGAAAAACCCTGTTTATTAATCTTTTTTGTTTAAAAACTAAGTTTAAAAATAAACTGAAGACTCATAGGGCTGTTTAACATCAGACAGATATATACATTATGGAACGCAATAAATATATTGAGTATTGAGTACAGCCCAGACTCAGCCTTAGACGCATGATTCGAGTCAACAAGTGTCCGGAGTACGGAAATAGACTCACCCCCTTTTACGTGGGATCGAATATAATGATTGGTGAAATGTGGGTGTTAATTCACTTCTGCCTAACGCTCCGGGGATAATGGCATGATTATGTATGTATGTAAGACTGAAATAGAACCGCTAGTTTCATTAACAGTTTATTTGTTTAATATGTGTTTGTATAAGTCACTACAATATTGTTTACCTTTAGTTTTGTAACCAACCAAATGGAGTACAACCCCTCGTTTACACCACGAAACAAGTTGTAAACTTGATTATAAAAAAAACTTGTAGAAGACTAATCAAAACACAATACTTGTCTTATACATGTATCTCAGATACTTTTTCGTTCAAATAGCATGTACAGCCAACAAGTTGTAAACAAGTATAAAACACATTTGCGTTCACACTGTAGCCTGTGACATATTGCAACTTGTCCAATATATGTTTTATACTTAGGTGTTAACGAGGGGTAATATATCTTACTGTTGTCAGTAAAGAACATATTATTGAACCTTATTAGACGTATTATACAATACTGACAACGTAGAATTGGCAGTATCGTATTACGATGTTAATATCTTCTAAAATCAGAGAGGTGATCTCTCTTTTTTTCAGACATAAAACAACACTTGATAAAATCGTTTACATTTCATTGTTTAGCAAACATTTTAGAAGTCCATTGTAATTATTAGATCCCAAATCATAAAAAAATGGTACAATAAATAATAATAATAATATTAATTGCTCATTCTGTTTGATCAAAATAGTGCCTGGTTATATATAAATAACTTTATAATGCAAAGAGAAATAATTTCTACATTAGACGAGCGTAAATTTTTGAAATGGTTAGAGCCGAGTAAGTGGAACTGAGACATAAAATAAGCTGGGGCATTGGGAGAATTTAGTAAGGTATTTATCAAAGTGACAGGCTCTTAGACTACGTCGCCGTCTTATAGGCAACCAATTTTTTTTTTAATATTCATAATTCGAAAATTAAATCAAGACGTTCCTAAAAAACAAGGTGTCAACATAAAGGTGCACAACCCAAATCATGTATTGACATCCCTAATCGATCATAACAATAGATCGAACGAGATCGAACTAATATTGAATGAATGACTGAATAGCAGATAGAAAAACTGTATACTCAACTGGAAACTCAAAACAACGAAACATGGTAAATATCCCGTTTATTCTGATACTGATTCCTTTAAAAGGTTGGCTTCTCTGAGAGTGGTACGCAATTTTCTTAATGTTGGCAACTCATTACGCGTGTAGTAACTGTAAATGTGATTACGTATAGCATCAACGTCGAAACTGTCTGGTTTTTATGATTTCATCTTGAAAACTGTTTTAGGGTTAATTGTTTTCAATTATATTATTGGTCGCTTACAGTGGTCAGGTACAGCCAGCGTCTAAACGATCTTTAGTACAAAGTCTCAAAATTATCCTTAAGTAAGTAAGTAAGTAAGTAAATCATTTATTGCTCGAAACACGGTATGTTACTTAGCTTGGCGGCTTCATCAGATGCTTTTTCACGCCCGCTTAAAGCCCCCGGGACTGTAGGAAGAAGGTATTTTTCTGTTTTGTGTTAGCAACAGTGTCGAAAATTAGAAACTCAAAACAATACTTACATAGTAAATATACCATTATCTGTAATAGTCAATACTCCTCAAAAATAATAATATTTTTATAATAGGAATCTGGGACCGCAGTCCCGGTTCCGAAAACCTCCCGAACCATCTACGAGTATTAGGTGTAATTTGTCATTAATATTTTATTCAATCATCAATGATTTTTTAATATTCCACTACAAAAGAGGAAATCTATAAAATTCTGTGCCAACCCTTTCTAGCCATGGAAAATTCATACAGTAGGTTGAAAACAGCCCAGACAGCTTCAATGTATGGCTCGAGTCACCAATAGTGCCCGCTAATTGGCTCAACCCCTGTTACTGGCTCATCACGTGGAAAATTGTACGATAGTCAGTAGACAATATATGATACAATAGTATGCTTCCGACTCGGAATTAGTTTAGCAGATACACAAAAAGTCAAAACAAAAAGTGTACAAACTACACAAGTTAGCACGTAATACGTGTCAATAATATTAAATCAGTTGCAGTGTGAAGTTTGGCATTTTTCTTGGTTGACACACAAGGGCGTCGCCTTGTTACGTGTTATATTATTATATATTATATATATATATATATATATATATATATATATATATATATATATATATATTATTATTATAATATATTTGTGTTTTGTACACCGATGGTGTCCTGACATTACAATACTTTATACTATCTCATACACACGTCATAACATCACACGTTATCTTTACTTAATTTTATAGTACATTTAGAACTTAAGTACGAAAATATAGGCCTTCTATTTGTGAAGGTGCGTCCACAGACGTAATAACACACCATGTTGTGTGTAGTTAATTTTTATCAGTGATTGTGAAAAAAGAAGCACGGTAGAATACTTACAATGCTGGAAACCGGCCGGAGTCAGCGCGATACAGCCAGGACTGTCGGTGTGTCGCTGTCAACAGTACAAAGAGTTCTCCGACGTTACGAAGAAACTGGTTCTAACCTACGCAGACCAGGAACGGGCAGAACCAGGTGTACCACAGCACGAGAAGACCGATACTTGGTGAACACCATGCTTGCCTTCGTCGAACAGTTGTTCCGGCTGGCTATTGACAGTATAATTCTAGAAGCTACCAGCAGTAAGAATGAAGAAGCAGAGCATATAAATCACTGCCTTGTGAACTTATAAATAAAATAATACTTCTCAAAATTGATTTAAAAGGTTGTTATTAGCTATTTAGTGGGATAACCTGCGATTCCTGTCTAGGGGCCACTTTCACTATCGCGGCTTACCACCACACCACAGAGCGTCCAGTTATGTTATACTTTAATGAGTAAAGGTTACTATAAAGTGGATGAGTACCTTAATGATGTTAATACGTGGTCAACATAAGTCTCTTGCTTGCTCGCACAAAATAAATTGTAAACTAAAGCAAATCTAAAAAAGAAAATCATCTAGTTCTCTGCGGCTTTGGCTAAAATTCGGGAGGATAGCGAAACTTGCATGTTCTAGACATAAAAAAAATTCGTGAAGTGACTGCAATATGACAATCCATTGACGATATCGAAGCATTGCAGTTACAGCAGTTGTTGGACTTTGTAGTGCCCTGGTAAGAGATCAGTTAACTTCTTATTGAATTAAAATAAGAGACCATAACTGATAATTTTTTTTCATAATTCTGTGTAGGGTACAGCACTATATCTATATCATTATATTGATATAGTGCTGTGTCGCTATGTCATGTCTATATGCATATAACTACTTTCATTATGAAAATGAAAAAGTTAACAAGTTATAGTATTTTTAAATTGACAGAAAGTTGTTTATATAAACAAATTTTGAACAAACGCCAACGTATGGAAATTGATGCTATGAATATATTCATTGTTCATAGCAATATTTCTTCTTGATAAATATACAGATTATAAATTGCACATTAGAACATGCCACATTAGGTGAATTTTAAACTACTGCTTGCTCAGTTAATTAACATTTTGGTTGCAATACTTAATTCATTATGTGACAGTAGATTAAAATTTCAGACACAGAGCACCTATTGCTGTTATATCTAACATAATACTAAAGCATCAGTATCTGTTGAATATTTTATATATTTTGATTTAAAAAGAATAACCAAAATTAAACTTGAATTTTTGCTTATTTGCCGCAATTTACCAATTGAATTGGATTTCTATTCTATTTCTTCTTTTAGATAAACTCATTGGTAAGTTGCTCAGGAAATATTTCATCTAATATCGTAGTTCTTGAACTTCGATATGGGACATATAGGAATTATTCATATTGCCCTTAATTTTTTTATAGGTCTCGGGTGCCAGCCTTCCCATAGCAAATGCGATATTCATTTTATAATAAACCTTGTCGTGAAACAGTGTGAAGATGATGATAATTAAAGCAACTCTGAATGTGGATTTCACTAGTGAAAATTTAAATTGAATTCTCACGATGTACCAACCAGGATTCATTGAACAGGTGAATATCGTGGCCTAGTAAACCTGGTTTACTATCATAGCCTAATAATGGGCTTGTGTTGTTGCTATGATTTCTGTTCGTGATGCTGGCGTTCATGTTAGTGTCTAAAGGCTTGGATTGATCAGGAGTGGAATGGTATGGTGGGGGCATACTGAAGATGGCAAAGCGTAATATACAGAATAAATGCTACAACTGTTTTGAATATACAACGTGTCCCAAAATTCAACGATAAGCGGGCGCCAAAAGGTAGACCTGCTCATGAGCACTCGAGGAAAAATAATAAAAAAAATATACCAAATTTTTTTATGGTTACACAATAAATTAAGAAATTCTTTGAAAATTTACATCTTTTATGATATTTTGAGCTACCACGTCCACAATTTATCAAATATGCTTAAGGTTTTTTTGTATCGGATACCTAAGTAGGACTACTATTCACCACAACTCTTAAAAATACTAACATACAAACATATGTAAATAGATATATTAAGGAAGGTGCGTTTTTTTTTGATATCACGAAAAAGATGGGTAATCCGTGAGGTTTATACCTCTAAATGAAATGAAAACCTTCTATGGGATAAGCTTAATCGGTAATGTAGTTGTGATAATAGATAAGTATACCTAATATTAATTATACCTATTGTATTGTGGAATATGTGGAAGATTTATGAACGATAGTTAACGATAAAAAGTATAGATATTATTCTGATGAAGGATAGAACATTGCCAGCCAATAATTAAACTTGGTGGGTGAGGTTTTCTTGAGAAAAGACTCAATCAATTAGCATATTGCAATCCACTGCTGGGCTAGGTCTCTCCCAATGTTGGGAGACTTTAGCCTATTCTATCCACGCTGGCCAGACGGGTTGGTACAGGGTTTTATTTGGAGTTTTCCTCAAAAACTCGAAATAAAACCCGTATACACTTAGACGGTAGGTGTGGTGATGGAGAAAGTATACAAATATCAACACTCCATCTTATCCGACGTCTGTAGTAAAGGCGGTATTATCGGATATAGTCACTCGCGCTGCCGACCATAGGGAAACCTTCTGATGCCCCTCTTGAAGAACCCCATATTGTAGGCGCTTGGGAAAACCGCAGCAGGGAGGTCATTCCACAGCTTGAGTGTGCGTGGGATGAAGTTTCTTTCATACCGCACAGTGCGCACCGTCTCGGGTCGCAAAGTGTGGGGATGAATTCCCTGCCTATGGCGAGAGGTGCGATGATAGAATGTAGCTACGGGCATCATGACTAACAATTCATCTGAGCACAAACCATTGTATAGGCGGTAGAACACACACAATGAGGCAAAATCCCTCCTAAGGCTAAGAGGTTCCACTCTACCTGTGAGTATGGGATTGTCAACCAGCCTCAATGCCCGTCTTTGCAACGAGTCGAAGGGGTCAAGTTGGTATGCAGGTGCTCCAGCAAAAAGGTGACAGCAGTACTCCATGTGAGGCCGGACCTGTGCTTTATAAAGAAGGAGTTGCTGCCCCGCAGTGTACCTGTGCAGATACCTAGTCGGTGTGTTTGTAACTGCTGTTGATCCAGGAGTTTGCTTTTATATGTAAGTGGCAGATATGACCACTTGTGGCCTATGGACGTGTGCAACACCAGGGGTGTAACACTCGTGCTGCCGACTACGTAGGAACATTTTGATGCTCTTTGCGAAGAATTAATAGCCTCTATGGCGTAGCAGAGGTGCGGGTTTGATTCCCGTTCAGAGCAAATATTTGTATGCACGAATTTGTATATTTGCATTGGTCTGAATGTTTCTATGTAAAATATTTATGTATTATATAAAGAAAAGTATCTAAGTATGTTTATCCGCATTCAATATTCCATAAACCGCGGGGACAGGTTTTAAATAGACATTCTGTCAATCTATTCTCAAATAAATCGAGATTCGAGACTGATTGTCGTTCTAGGACACGCACCTAAGTTTTGTTCACTATCTAGGCCCCGATTCTACTAAGTTTATGTCATAACAAAATCACTGCCATACCACTGACACTGCAAAAATGGCATTAAATTTTAGACTTTATTGGTATACGCTTGAATTTCAAAATTAAATGAACAAAAGTTCATTACATTTTTCTTTCACTCTACATGGTACCATTTCATTTTAGATTTGAAGAACATGACAGTAAAATCTAAAATTAAATGTTATTTTTTGCAGTGTCTTGACATGAAAATGACTTTGACATGATATAAAATTAGCAGAATCAACCACTCATTCCACAGACGCTGCAAAAAAACCAATAAATTTTAAACTTTAAAGCAGTGTTCTGTTCAGATCGACATACAAAACAGAATTTCCCATTGATACCTACGTTATTTAAATCCAATCTCAAGATTGCATAACCGACTCTAAAACATTGGGTGGGATACAAAAAAAGCCGGCTTAACACTTAAATCTCGTATTGCAGACGCGATGATGAAATTGAGACTTGATGAATGATGAAGATTCTTAAGAACGACCAAAAATACAATAGCAACGAATGCGATCCACCTAGCCGACTAAGGAGGTCTGAACCTATAACGGCGATATTAACATCGACTAGACTATAATATTGCAGTCCACTGCTGGACATAGACCTATCCCAACGTTGAGAGGCTTTGGCCTACTGTTTGGCCAGACGGGTTCTACTAATCCCTTATACAACATACATATACATATAATCACGCCTTTATCCCCGGAGGGTTAGGTAGAGGTGAATTAACATCCAGATTTCACCAATCATTGAATTCGGTCCCACGTAATAGGGCATGAGCCTATTGCCGTCTTCCGGGCACTATTGTTGATCATGCAGGTTTTCCACAGCATGCCTGCGCTCTCCCTCAAAACCACGTCACCCTACCCCTCAGAAGAAGGGGGAGGGTAGGTCCGTGTTGATATTTCTGGTACTTATACCGTCATAGAAAGGTCAACACGGTCCCGTCCCTAAGCAACACCATATCGTTACCCTCCCAGTATCCATTAATAAAACGATACGAAACGACGATAAGCCTGTCGCTTATTCAATTATATTTCGTACCTGGTCTACATAATCGGCAATCTGTTGGCTAGAGTATTGTAGAATAAAATGATGTATGCATGAATCCGTGTGATGCTCCAGCCACAAACGTATATTACCTTTAAAAAAATAAAAACTAAAAATAAATTTATTTTTTTTATTTGCTGTCCATACACTACTACAAACGCAAAAATTACTCCAAGCTAATTCACCTATACATCATTTAATCATCTTTTATAGAGCTTTTCTCCTCAAGCTAACTAACTCTATGGCTTTCCGTTTGAACAGAGAAAATATATGGAGTTCGATAATATGCATGTTATATGTGTTTATAAGCCGAGAGGTATGCAGCCCAGCGTTAGGTTTACATATTTCGATGTGGAAAAGTCGAGAGACGCGCGCTCCTCTCCTTACAGTCCATGATAAACTATCCAGTTTATCATGATACCGAATAGAGATGATCCCCTAACTCTTAGTTAAAACGCACGCCAGGGGGTCTTGTTTCTGCCTACTAAATGTTATTTTTGTTAATAGCAAATAATCGTTGCTACCGAAACACGGATTTCGACTAATTTTGTTACGTAAACACCGCAGTACACAACGAACCGACGTATCGCTTGATAAGTTAATCGCGAGTGTTAAGTGACAGTTGAGTTAATTAACAGTCCATGTCAACATTGTTAACAACGAAACGTTCAGCGGTGCAAGAAGCGAGTATATTTTAATTGTTAATACAATATACATGTACCTATAAAACATATGTATTGTGTTTTGATTAGCCTTCTACAAGTCTTCAACAAGTTTTGTATCAAACAAGTTTATAATATGTTTCAAAGTGAAAACAAGGGGTAAGAATGTGTACCGTCAGCGATGGTGACACCCAGCAGACTAATGGCTCTTTCGCGTTGCGGCAATATATGTATTTGGATTGCATTGAATTACAAGTTTGGTTTAAGAATACTTCTCATTGATTTAGAATCATAAAATTTTAGAAGAAACAAGGTTTTATAGCACAAGTAAAGCCGAGAGTTCGGTCACCGTAAATATGTAGCAAAGCAAATACCGAACATTCGATATCTAATCTCCATACATAGTGTGTTATCGGAGGTATTAAGAGAAAATATCGAGTGTAGGAACATTGCGAAACAGTAATAGTAGGTAGGTATGTACCTACGTAATTGTATCAGACACGTAGCTTGGCGGATAACCGAGGAAGGTAATGCAACCAATAATAGAAGTTTACCTGCTGGGAAGTAGCGAGGTGGTTCTTGCGGCAAGTCTTGCTGGGTCGGATTATAGTTGATTCAGTGAATTGCTGTTTTATGAAAGCTTTTGGTCTTCCCGCTGACAGCACAAAAACTCTCCAGTGAGCTCTGGCTGCCCTACTCACAGCCAGGATTACAACACGAGGTTATTATGGCCGTGGTATTTTGAAGGGCGGAAGTACTTCCTCAGTCGGACTGCTCAATTGGACAGAAATACCGTCGTGTCTTCGATGTTATAATAAAGTAAGTTCATTCGTCCCAATAGACGTTGCTTTAATGTTATTTCAAATTATACCTCTCCAAAATTGAATGGCTCTTACTTAAATTAACGATTCTTTCAAATAGTCTAATTAAGAGAAATTTCATTCAACCGATAGGTATCTTTCCATAAATATGCACTGGGTTACAGACAACAACACCAGAATAATTTTAGATTTGGGGGACGTCGATTTCAGAACTCTAGGGGTTCCCGTGGTCATCGTGCTAATATGGCACAATCAGCCAGTAACGACGATGATAAATCCACAAACGCACAGGCAAACAATGATAACGGTAGTATTGTACACATTGAAAAGGTCGCCAGAAAACTCCGCGACGGTATATATCTATCTGTTATGGATATCCCACAGTAACATTTCTGTCATAAACTTTTTACGACAAATAATGCCTAATTTTCGAAGTGATTTTAACCAATACAGCCACTCATACAAGGATTGTCTGCTCCAATCCTGAAGTTCCAAATCCTTGTATGTGTGGTTATAAAAAAAACTCTTTCTAACCTAACCTATCCGAGTCGGGGTGGGCAGTGTCCCTTTTTTTAAAGCGCTGGATGACACACAAATATGACGTCTGTCAACCACTGTTCGGACAATTCTTAACCCCAACTGACAACACTAGTTAAAAATTTAAGGCCTTGAGGAATAAAATCACAGCTATGTACCTATGTATAGGCAAGAATACCGTTATCTCAATACCGGGCCAGAGAAGATCCTACTCTCTAGAAAAATGGACCCACAGATAACATAATATAATTCTTATACTGGTACCTAGTAGATACGCAGGTACATTATATCTATCTCTATATTGTCTTATCAATCATACGTACGTATTTCAATAATGCTCCGAAACCGGTCTGCTTGCCAGTCTAGTTGTGATTGTGGAGTAGTGAGAGTGTATAGGTACGATGGGATCACTTCAATTCAGAATTCGACATGGCTTCGGTATTTGAAGAGGTTGAGCCTTAATTTACTGTAAGTATTGTAATTAGAGGAACTGCAACCGTGGATGTAAAGGAAAGGAATGTGTTTTTCTAGAAAATCCCTTAGATACAGCGTTATATAAAAGTAAGCGTAGTTTATTTATCAACAATTCTTATTGACGGATGATGTTTAAGCACAAAATTTGATTCTATATTCGTTTTAGGTACGACTTCGGAGCCAAATACCTCACTCACACGCCTCTCAGGGTAAGGAGATCAGACGGCAATCGTTCTCATGGAAGTCAATAAAAATGTATAAACTCCCGCCCCCCTCCCCCCAATCAAAACTACGCACATCATTGGTTGAAGAGACACGATTCTTCAGTGCCGCGGTAAAGCTGTACAGTTATCAGCAAACTTTGTTTGTTGTGACGATAAGTTATAAGCAAGACTACTCAAATTTCTGATCCGATAAGTTTGTGCATATTTCCTAACAAAATAATCAAAACGTCAGTATCAGAGGCTTTAATTAAAACTCTTGAGCCTGGTTCCGCTTTAGAAGCATGAAAAATAATCCTTGTATCTGCCTCTTCGTGATGACATTCATAATTCATTATATAAAACCTTTCTCTAAATAAATATGAAACTGTAAGCAACTTTCTGGATTGAATAAAGCTAGTCGTAATTTCTAATTTGTTTTCTCTAGCTCTCTAATGGTTAAATCTATTTCTAAAAGCATATAATTCTATGCAGTTGTACTTTTCTTTTTAAACTTAAGCCTACAACATGTAGTTATTAAAATTCTGTATTCAGAAATTAGTACTTGAATGATGACTATAGTGACTCTTTCACTATACTGATCATTTTTTATTCATTAGTCATCACCCTTCCAATGATTGCCCGGTTGGATCCAAAATTGACAGTTTGGGCTATTTGTTGTCGTTTTGTTCTCTTATTCAGAAACATTTGTTTCGCAATAATTATATGTTGAACAAATAATAACACTAGTTTTCTATAGCAGGAGCAAGCCGTCTTGGTCTTTAAGTGAAAACTACGAGCGGCCGCTGAAGCCTTCTCAGAGCAATCTTCGTTAAAGAACAATATAAGAACTTTCAATATAATTGTTCGTTATCTTTTAGTAGTGAAATAAATTGAATTTTATTGCCATATGTACAGCCGACAAAGGAGATACGATTGTACGTTTATATGAAAAAGTGCAACCATATCCCCTGTCTTGACTGTACACTATAAAGCGAATGAATATCTTAATGATGTTAATGCGTGGTCAACATAAGTCTCTTACTTGCTCGCACAAAATAAATTGTAAACTACAGCAAATTTAAGAAAGAAAAATCTAGTTCTAATGTAGTTCGCTGAGTTTCTTGCTGATTGATATCTTCTCAGTAGAATTAACCTACCGAACTTTAAGTATATAGTACCGCCCTTAATATTATAACCCTATACTTTACATTTTATACACTTACCAATCTACTTAATACATACGTATTATACTATATTATAATATATATATAATATACGTATATTATTACAGTTATTTTATATATATATGTATAACGTATAACTATATAATATATATATTTCGTTATATATAAAATATATAAATTATGTATATATAAATTACGTATATTACTAAATATATATATAATTAAGTATAATACATATATATAGGTTATAACATGACGGTATGTATAATATATAATTAAGTCAAAAGTGGGTGTTCACTTCAACTTTACCCATGTCATGGTAATGAATTCAACAACAGCTTCCCTTTCATGAAGATTTGCAATTTGGGTATATAAAAAAACTCAAATACCTGTTAGCGTTCAGCAGTTACTGCTCCCTTAATGATAATGACAGTCTTTACATCTGACTTCTACGTGGAACTACATATCATATATCCTTATTTGAGTAAGTACTTTAGTAATCTAAAAGTCAACTTAGTCTCAGTGTCTACAAAATGAATAATTTAAAAAGTATCTCTTTGCTTGCAATGTTATTGAGGACAGATTTGGCGCCGCTGATATCAGCGTCTTGTAATGTAAGCAGAATAAAAGAATTGCTGCACTCAATGTTTTCGTTGGGCAGTCGTCGTTCGTCGTCCTACTTGGCGAGCATATGGTGACGTGTATGCGGACTTCGACCACGTGGCCGGCCAAATATACTGACCAACCGAGCCGCTGCCACGGCCTGCTTCTGCCAAGGCGACAGGCGAACATAAAATGCGATTTTTATTGCAATAATGAGCATTTACGGTAGGTGTAGCATGACTTACACAATGCTATTTGACG
Source organism: Eilema griseolum (assembly GCA_963662185.1). Lineage (NCBI taxonomy): Eukaryota > Metazoa > Arthropoda > Insecta > Lepidoptera > Erebidae > Eilema > Eilema griseolum. The sequence continues at coordinate 5,096,685 of OY759251.1, forward strand.
TTAGAGGATGAGTCACACAACATTGGGCAACATTGGACGTGCAATATGTGACGCTCAACATGTTTGGCAACATTGCATATAGTAGACATTATGGTACGGTGGGCATTTTGATACCGTGGACGACTTGCAATCTATTGTCTATTGATTGACTGAATTGAAGTGAAGTTGTAAACTGAGGTTAAATTGGTTTGATGTTTGTGTAGGTCTTTCTTTGTTATTGTGGAGACGGTACACTTAACAGAATTTTTTTCTTTATACAACTTAGGTGGCAGACCGTGACATATGGACGTGTGCAACACTAGGAAAGTCACATTCGTGCTGCCCACCCTGTAAGAATAGAGTTTCTGTATCGTCAGTGTAGAAGACAAAGCTCCCCCTGTGAGGGAAAGATCGCGGGTTCGAATCCTGCCTGATCCGATTCAATTTCTTCTATATCTTAATCGATTTGATTTCATTCAACCGTAAATTAATGTTGATTTATTTATTCAACTTTATGCATATCAGTCTATGTACTTGCATAGGCTGATTCCAACCTTCTATGATTAGGCACAAAAATAACGAGGTAGTAAGAAATACAGTAATTAACCGTACTTTAAACGTTTTTAATAATCTGTAGGACCTCCTAAAGCATTAGCAACAGCTCGACAACGGCGTGGCATACTTAGTATGAGATTGTCAATCATCGTCTGTGGAATATGGCTCAACGCGACGCGATGCGTGACGCATTCGTCCATACTTCGCGTTGAAATGCGTCGCGTTGTCGCACTCCTCGCTCACGTAATACAATGCCTTATAGAATTAGTTCAAGTCAATTCTTTTTTCTTTTTTTTTCGCTATGGCGATCCCAACGATTCCGCCAACAACTCAGTTTTTATCTTGCAATAAATTTCGACATTATTTTTAATCGACGAGCCCCTGCATTGATTGGTTTACTGATCAATATTTTTACAAAACAGACACCAATTATCTTTGTACAGCCGGTCCCTATCTTATTAAAGTAATGAGTTTATCAGTTCATTTGTATTGTATGCGAGTTCTATAGGTCCTTACAAATTTACTCTAATTTATTATATAGTCTAACTCCATCATGTCTGATATTTTTCTTGCCATAAGAAGTTCTGACAAGGGGTACCACTAAGTTGTTTTTACGGCGGGCATTATACCTGTGACTTTTTTGTTGGAATGTGGTTTGTGAATGAATATTAGTGGTCACTATTTTCCGAATGATTATGCATGTGGAGGCTTATCTTAATAAAATTCAGAAGATAAATTTATTTCGCAATCGTCTGAGCGTCGATTAACCGCTCAGTACAAATATTTGTATGCATGAATATGTATATTTGCAATTGAATCTTCATGCCTTGGCGTTACGAGCATTTATTGCAGTCGTTACAGTTAGTTGGAGCCTTATAAAGTTCAACAACTAGTCTAATTGCAATACTTACTTCGATATGTACAAAAGATACACGTTATCTATTATTTGTCTTTTGCGATTCCCATTTAGTTCCTTACAGCCATTTTATATTTTATACCACTTAAGTGGCAGACAAGCTCACGGCCCACCTGATGGAAAGGGGTTACCGTGGCCAATGGACGTGTGCGAAACGAAACCGAACAATGTTCAATCTAATCAAAAGTTTTATACAAAAGAAAGGTTTGCCCAACCAAAAGATATCTAAGCAAAGCATTCAATCACATAAATGGGATTGATTCTTACTATTACTTTTTGAACAATACAAATACTTTTTGTAGTTACAAACTTCCATGGATATTATCAACTTCTCGTTGTAAAGCCCTGTAATATTTTATGTTTGTAGGTTTTTATACATAGCAGATTGAAATGCATTAATTATATTATTTTTGGTGTGCAAAAATGGTTCATAAAATTGGGCCCATCTAAATAATAACTACCTCAAATAAGGCTCAGTTGCAGCCATTGATATACCCTCTTGTAATGATTATTACAAATACGATAAAGCTGGTGCCAACACATCAATATTATCCACTAAGGTTCCACTGTGTTGAAATACTGATAGGTCTTTCAAAAGAATCCAACACATTTATACCTGTTTTATTCATATCATGAATATCCAAACTATTCAACATTCCTTACCTTTCGTAACTACCTACATCCATATCCAAAGGTGTGTACGTAACTACTACAATACAAAAGTCATTGATAACCAAAAATCTAGGTACTTATTTAAATTTTCTTCTGATGTAAACCTACAAGATTTTTTCGAAAAATTTTGATGCGGTTGTCCATTATGTACTTTCATTTGATCGCCATATAAGGCAGATAAAACGGCATCATCGTATAAAATCTTCAAGGCCATCAATATGTTCGTTTCATTTTTCGGCACTTCTTTATTTATACCATGATGCCATCCTTCCACTATGTTTATGGTGCGGTGGCGTTCGCGAATTCGGATTCGATCGAATTCAATTTTTCTTTCCTTCCGCAAAGCCAATCGTTATGATTTTGACAAGCTATGTGTTGTAATGTATGTATGTGTGAGTGTTAGTTTATCTGTTTCTCATAAGCTCCACAACTACTTATTAGAAAAAATAAAGACCAACAAACTTGCAATTTGGCGAGTAGTTCTTGGCGTGTGGACTTCCGCTAAGAACAGATTTTACGAAACTCCACCTTTAAGGGGGTAAAACGGGACCACGTGTACAAAATCGCTGACGCCCGCTATTCCTATTTTTTTAAATAGACAAAATACACTAAAATATTATTTTTTAAAATCCATACATAATGCGTCATAAAATTCCTCCGCATCATCACCGACCGGTAACGTACCTACCTACCCAGAAGACTGGCAACATTGCCACGTCGAATTGCATTGCTTATCCTCTGTGCAAGATAATAACCAGCCTTCTGGTCACGCGTGGCTTCGACCAGCCTCTTAGACGGTATTTTATTTTCGTTATGGTATATGGTAGTTTACAGAAATGGTTGATAGAAGAGAGCTTCTTTTCTGTCAACGAATTCTTAAACACTCTTTTCGTTTTAAAAATGCTTTATAATGAGATGATACTAGGAATATAAGTAATTGTCAGGAATTAATTAAAAACCATAAAAATTAGAAACCCCGTCTCTTTCCAACCACGCAACTCTATGAACTCTGTCAAGTACTCACGGTAAGACAACTATTTGTTCTTTCCGTGATAGTCAGACAACACTCCCAAACACTGTGCAATAGAGAATCCTCCCCTCGTAATCACCTGGTTGCTAGATCTATGCCCATTCGCACGTCGTTTATTCGTAGCTTTTATAAACGACTGTGTTACGGCGAGGTAAGATTCTCGACTCAAATAACATGATGTTTCTATTGTAGGTAAAACAAAAACCGGCAGCTTTAAAACACATAGTATATGTAAAATGTTCGGACAAAATATTTTCTACTTGTAACGAACAGCAACACTTTATTTAGTGAGAACATTTGTCTTGTCTTGTTGCGTGGAGGTAGTGAATGCAGTCACTACGAAGGAGGCACGGGTTCGATCCCCGCACAGTGCAAATATTTGTATGCATAAATATCGGTATTTTAAATCTCGGGCTCTAAGAAATAAATAATACTGTCCACAATGTAATGTGTACTAGCGGGCACTAAAGCCGCTCACGAGGCCCATTCAGTGCAACTTTACTCATAGTTCCTGCCTGTAATTAATGATATGGAATATAAGAGCCTAAGTATTTAATAACCAAATAAATTTATCTGGCATAGAAATGATAAAGGGTCGCTTGGGACCCCTTATTTACAATACTCAACTCGATTATGCATAACGGCAATAGCTGTCTGCGGTAGACAGAGTAAGCAGGCTTTTTGGGGCTGTTTATTAAGTCTTGTGATACTTCGAACTATTTTTCTACACTATGCTATATACATACATACATTTAATCATATCTCCATATCCGAAGGATTAGGCAGAGTCTGCTCGTAAAGAATAACAGTATTGGGACCTAACTGTACAGGCTCCCCCTTCATGTTTACGAAGACAGATTGCTCGAAGTTGCCCTCAACCAACTGCCCCGTATGCACAATCTGTTGCCCCTGCTCAACAGGCACTTCTACTACTTGATTCACCACTTCGACTTTTTCCTTCTCGAGGTAACATTTTTTGATGTACATTTAATCGAGTTTAAAATGAAGTTAATAGGCGCAGTCCTTGCTGCATATGGTGTTAGTTACTATAAATACATATGGCTGTCTTGTATTATGTGTGGTTATAAGTCAGAATGTCCTTGTATTAATAAGGATACAAATAAATACATCGTAAACACACAAAAAAAATAGGTATTAGTAACTCTATATAATTATGTAATACAGCACGCCTGAAGCTTTTCCACGGTGAGTCACAAACGTGGCCAGTCATCTATCATAATACGATTAAGTCCTAGTGACTTACCTTTTTTTTATATATAGAACACGTCAATTAGACTTCGCCTTGCCTGATGGTAAGCTGAAGGTAAAGTCTCAGAAAAGAGGGTCACCATTACTTACACATACCGTGTGACAATGGTGACACTCAGCTTGACGGCCAAAGCACATTTGGTTAGTTTAAACATCTGCGACTGGTGATTTAACCGCTTTCCACGAAGCGCATACGAAACAGAAAGCATCATCGGGAACACATACATCTCCGAGGTAAGGTATAAGTACATGTAACTTAATTGTTTAGTTTTGTGTGTTTATTGCGATTGTATTGTCTCTTTCACACATGATTAAGAAAGTTTGTGATATTTATTTCATAATATATTACATCAAAATATCAATTCATAAAATTCATAATATAACATAATCATAAACTCACGCCTATATCCCCGAAGGGGTAGGCTGAGGGAATCTTCACATAAGGCGCAACGCAAACAGAAGAAGACGAGACGCAGCAGGTAAGGTATGGATACGGCGCAGACGCGATACCCGTGCAAACAGCGTGGATACGGTACGGCTAGTTATGTCGTTATAGATCGCGATATTGACGAGATGAGATAAGACCTTGTAACTCTTTGAGAGATTAATTGACTTCCAGTGCAGACAGGAGAGTGTTTTCTTGGGAAGTCAGTACGGGTTTCACTCCAGTCACGGGAGTATGGTTCCTATTTTCTTTTCAACCTCGATTTCAAATAATTAATCCTAGTCATTCGTATGCGTGAATAGTAAGAAATGGTGGTTTTTATTTATTTTTGATCTGGCAAGCTCTGACTAAAAGAATACAATTGACAGAACGCATAGAACTAGCCTCCCGATATTGGAAGAGGCCTAGGTCTAGACCTAGGCCTCTTCCAATATCGGGAGGCTAGCGGACTAATTAACCTAACGCAAAGATATCGGCGGAGGTTTTTCACGCAGACAAAGCCGCAGGCCACAGCTAGTTCTAAATAAAGAAATACGATAGGCAGTAAAAAGTTTACCGCTTTTCCTTGACTAGTAAAACCTACGATTAATTAATTTAAATTATAGTAGGGTATTTTAAATAGAATCCCTAAAGGGAGGGTTAAGATAATTGAAAGTAGGAGAGCACAATAACGTAAACTGAACTTCGAGCATCCGGTAAAAAAAAAAATGAAAATTAAAAGAAATAAATCAGAAACAACATAACTATGGTCCAGCCAGCTCAGCACCAAATCCATGGATGTTTCAGAGCCTCGGAAGCCGTAATTCTCTTGCTTGGATTAACTGTTAACATTTGATTGATTAGACTCTTAGCTTCAGGCGTCACTGTATCCCACTCTGGAGACGGATAGTCATAAGCGCCGGCTTTAATTTGTCAAGAACAAATTAATATCAACTTTGTAGAATTTGCGCAACGTTAAAAAGCAGTATAACAATAATTTAAAACCTTCCATGAAACCGAATAAGAAAATATAGAACGACCTATAAATAACGATGCGTATCCGATCTTGCAGCTGATTGAATTAAGTGTAGCTATACTTTATGAATCTTTTATCAATCGTTAATACGGTTATTCTGTGGTATTGCGTCAAGAAATGTCATATAATCATTGATAACGACACCAGAAGAATGTCACTTATCATGTTATACCTTATCAGCATTACAATCATCGATGATTATGCTACGCCCCTGGTGTTGCATACGTCCATAGACCACGATAACCACTTCCCATTAGGTGGGCTGTGTGTTGTCTTCCACCTAAGTGATATAAAAAACCTGAAAATAACTATTGTATTCAATTATTCATATTATGTAGTTCAACCGTAAAAGCCGACGTTCTCTAGCCATGGAGGGAGTTCAGATTCGCAGGTAGGGTTTTTTTAAATTTAGTAAAATGAGAACTGTCCTTTCTTCATTCATTTGTCTTTATATTTCTCATTTTTAGGGTTCCGTACCACAAACGAAAAGAACGGAACCCTCATAGGATCCCCACCGGAGCTGGTGGAAGAGGTTATGTCGGACTCGAACCGACTAAAACGCACGCCGCCTGTGGGTCGTTTTAGTTGCCGAAGGTGAGGTTGACAGGCATATCTCTCGCACCCCGGCCGACCCAGGGCCATCTCTCACGATCTGGCCAGTCTTTCGGAAGTTTGAATGCTTAGGTGATTGGTTAGCTACATAAAGGGGATTGGGAAAACTGTGTATGGACTAGTGGCGTCATTTATTTTTTCAGTGGTCATTAATATTTAAAAAAATATTCTTTAAAGACATCTATAATTCCCGGGATCACCTTAGCAATTTCGCTTAGCTAGAGTGGTTAGAGGGAATATAGGTAATTTAAGTTCTAATATTTAAAAAAAAATCTTCGTCGCACCCGCTGCCGCTCCCACCCCGCCTTCTCCTTCACGAGCATTACTTGCTCGCAGAAGGAGGCGACGGCCGCCCACGCATCCGCGCAGCGGACCATCGCCGCGAGCAAGGTGGAGAGCGTGAGAACTCTCACTCCCAGGCCCGCTACATATATTTATTAATTTCACTGTAGCTGATCTCGGGAACGAGATCAGCTACTTTACAACTTACGTTACAGCTAAAACTTTTTCACATTTATTTTATACCACTTAGGTGACAGACAAGCTCACGGCCCACCCGATGGAAAGTAGTTTGATGTGGGTGTAAGTATTGTTGATTTTATTTTACTAGTGATGTTCTTATGATTTACTTACTGGTGGCGCGATTCTCATGCCACCTGAGCTAGTGGACTGTATTTTGCGGGGGTGAAGCTAAATGTTTCATATTACACTTTACACAACAAACAAGATAGGTGATCGGGTTGCCGCGGAGGTAAATTTAATTCTATTATCTCTCTTTTCTTTCATATTACTTAATATATTTTTCATCTCTTTCACACTGTTATCAATCTGTTTATCACTCTTCGGAGTCAGTCTTTGTAGCTTTTCCCTTAAATTATTTTCAGACACATTATCCTCTCTATCGTCAAATAAATCCTTAAGTTTTCGACAGTAAGCCCTGGCTTTCCACCAGCCACTCTAAACGATTTTTTATTAAGTGCTCTAGTATTTTAGACATAGTACAAGAGAGCGCAATGGGGCGGTAGCTAGAGGGATCATCGCTGCGCTTACCCGGTTTCAAGATCGGTATTATGATTTGAGATTTCCCAACAGAAAGGCAGGATCGATTCATCGTGACGACCAGCTTGAGAAATCGTCACCCTACCTCCATTGAAATAAAAAACCAACTTCGCGACTTCCTCGGAATATCCGTGAGCTACATTATTTGAAAATTGATAAATACGGGGGTATATGGCTCAAAAGTTATAGTATGTAGCATGGACGAAGCCAGGGAAGGCTAGCAAGTAAATGTTATATAATAATGATGTATGACAACTAATAGCTTTATTTTTTCTAAATCCTGATAATGTTATCTAAAATAAAACTATTCCGCCTCCGCTGCGTAACCCTGATGGATCCCTGGCCCATGAGCTGCAAGAGAAGGCAAATCTGCTGGCTAATCTCTTTGCGGCCAACTCCCGAATCGATGATTGTGGTACGCAGCCACCAACACTACCCGACAGTGACCACGCGATGCCTGATATCCATATCAGGCAACGCGATGTCCGTGCACTAATGTTAAACTTAAAAAAAGTTTCTTTTATATTTTTTTCTATGTCATTAATGTTTAAGTAGAGATTCATAGACTGATTTGTGTCAAGACAATAAAAACTGTTTAATTTTAATAATACAAGTTGTTTTTCTTATTTAAAGTTCATTTAACATAAGGAATAGTCTAAAAATCTAATAAATAATATCAAAAATTGTACATACCAAAGAACACTCTAATAGCTGCTTGCCGGACGAAAACGAAAATATTGTAAACAAAATTATAAGTACAAGCCTGGAAACAGCAGCTTCATCTGTTGAAGACACAGTACCTGCAATTTATAAACGAACGGTGGCAAGGAATCTCCGCACGAAAACAAACGTATACATATCATACATAACTTAAGAGTTGGTAGTTTAGTGGTTAAAGAGTCGGGCTTACGATCGAGAGGCACCGGCTTCGAATCCTGGCCATTACACTACCGACGTGAATCCACTTCTAGCAATCAAAGCAATTTAGCATAGCTGGAGGGGTTAGAGGTAATATGAGTAGTTTTTGTTTGCTCTAATATTATAAAAAAAAATGTAATATATTTTATTTCCGTTTACCCCTCGTGATAAGCTAAATTGCTTATGTTAAGAGCCAAGATTCGAACTTGAGACATAAAGAAAAGGAAAAAAAATGCACCAAAAAATCTTATCTTGTTCGATTTTCATACACGGGCTGAGACTGTTCCGGTGACTTATATAATATCAGCAGAAATAGCCTGTAGTTTTGGGGAATTGGTACCCATTTTTCCCGCAATCGTGCTCAAAAACGGCACACGAGACGTTCAGTTAAAATCCAACCGAAAGAAATTTGAAGTGACTTTATAATACCTAAATTCTACGTATGTGTTTCGTTGGTGTTGGCGCTAGCCCGAAAATTTAGAATTTATTTATAATTCATGGTAGAGCCTCAGTTCCCTTTTCACAGTAAATCATATCGCATTTAGGTACCTATATCGGAATTACACAATGCTACGAAACTTCTCTACATGTGAAACCATCATTGAATTATTTTACAATTTAATTTTGCCGCTGTACAGGATTAATTAAAATAGATAAATAACAAAAGGATATGTGGGAGAACTTGGCTAGTTTATTTCTGCGTTTCCGTTAAGTTTCTGACTCAGAATCCTCATACAAAATATTGCTAAAATGGGTACAGGGACCAAACTACCAGTAGTTAGGGCTTCAGGGAGAGGTACTATTATTATTATTTAAAAAAATTGTTTCGTTTATAATCCTATAGACACAGAGCTTCATCAATTATTTTTTGTAACTTGGGTTTCTCCTTGTCCTTAACCAATAGGAAAAGCTATAAAAACTGCTACGCATTCGAAATGATGGTTCCATGATTTAATCTTGAAAAGTCTCAAACCATAATATAATTATTGTGGAGATTTTCTTATTTTAGTCATACCTGAAAGCAGCAACTGATGGTCTAGTTTCCACATCTTGTAGGGTATAAATTGAGCCAATGTCTTGACGCATGAAAGGCAAAATTTACCAAGCGACATGTTGGAAACTTTACACCAGAGCAGTTTAAAGTTTTTTTTTATTAAAAAAAAATCGTTATAAATCGCCTATTAATCACAACGACATTATTCCAACGAATTTTAAATGTACTTTAAAGGCTTCATAAACTAGTAACATTCATAAAGTTATTTTATTAAATGACCTTAACTACACACCACTTAACCTATCTGATCCGGAAAGTCCACACAACACTTGCAACTCTGACCCAAAAAATCAAAAAATAATAGACTGGAAATCAAAAGTACTCCACGGAAGACACCCTCATGACTTAGAGGATATTGTGCATCATGGCATGTCATGTCATATGTCAATAGATAAGAGGTATTTAAATGTATGTATGTAAGATGAATCGGCCATTAGTACCAGCCAATGGGCCTTAGTCAATTTGTCAAAAAGTTTCGAAACAACGTATGGACAATCGTGTGGAAAGAATTGGCAGTTCCAAATCATGTTTGAAGTTTCGATTCTTATTTAGCGCAAATTGTTGTATATAATAGTTGTGGATGTTACTATGTATATTTATGTGTATATTTGTCTGTATGCAGCGCCCATATTATAAGCTGGTAGAGGTCTTAATAACGCCATGTACTACTAGCTATTGTCCGTGGCTTGGTATCTAGTACCTAATATTCAAACTAATATTTAAAAAAAAATGAATATACAGCGCTGCAGCTTAGGCAACTTCGCTAACACGAATGTGAACACTGACAATGAATGAAAATCACAAAGCGTTCGTATTACAACCGAACCGATGCGACGTTAGTGCTACTCTGTTTAGCGCGACGACATAACTGACTGGAGGGGGAATGGGTCGGCGAGGCTGAGCAACAGAGGCTACACGAAAATACGTGGTGCCTCTTACAATATCGAACATCTTCATCCCAGCGTTAATTCCAGTCGGATCCAAAGCTTCCACCTCGGTGTTTGGCGTCCGCTTTTTCCAGTCTAACCGCGGCGGCGCGATGTGCCTCCCTTTGGGGTCAATATGGGGTTACCGTAGTTCCTACACCCGAGTAATGAATTCCAGGTCTTGGTGGTGCGGCAAAGAAAAGAGTCTCCGAACCGCTTGGTTCTTGCTCGTATATTCTGCACAGTGTGAGGGTGACATCTAAGGCCTGCACGTGTTGTCCTATGTAGGAAAGGAGATGGTGGGATTAGTTGGAAGAGCTCGTCAGTTATTGTGCTAACTGGATAAGATTTGTTTGGGCTATTTTGACTATAATGTATTTTTGTGCGAAATGTCATGAAAATGTAATTTATCGAAACTTTCTTCTTGATAATAGTTGTAAGATATGCCTGGATGGGGTTGACTGATTTTCTGACGCCATCATCAGTGTAATTTGATTGTATCACATCAATACATTGTCATCAGATGGACTTTTGATGAGGGAAAATTTTTGTTCCAACGACTCTCTCTATAAATCAGTCTAAATCTCTAATTAAACTGAGTTAAAATTATTTATAACAACACTGAGGTGCAATTAATCAACATGTTGTGAATATACTCATAAGAAGAAGCTTAACCCGTTTGTATTATGGAATCTAGAATGCGGATTAACATTCTTAGATATTTTTGTGAATAGATAGATATCAAACATAGAAACATCCTAACCAATGCAAATATACATATTCATGCATACAAATATTTGCACTGAGCGGGAATCCAACCCGCGCCTGCTGCGTAGCAGTTGATCGTCTTGAAAATAGAAAACATAAAAATATTAATACTATTTATATGAAAATGTCACTAAAAAATATATATAATAAAGGTCTAAGTTGAGTGCAGGCTTTTCAAGAGACAGAGTTTAGATGCAATTCGTTTCGTACTATTTACATCAAAATTTGACAGAAAAATTTACATTGTCATCGCGGCAATAAAATTCCTAAGTTCGAAGACTTAGAAAGTTTTGTTCGCGAGCATATAAAAGTATTGCAACGCTCTTCATCGAAACATGAAGGCGCGAAGAAGGTTGTTACTTCTGAACGCAAAATAGATGCCTCATCGAGGTCACTGAGGTCAACTCATACTTATGTTAATACCGCACCATTCCTGCAACTCATGGGAATCTATACTAGCAATTAAAAATAGCCTTTGTAGGTACAGTCAGCATCAGACTTATCTCAACTCCATCAATCACTTACCTATCGGAGTCCACTCCTGAAAATAGACCTCTACCAATGTTGGCAGGAATAGGTACTGTTTCCACGCTGGCCAGACGGGTTCTCCATCTCTTCCCATGCGGTGCCGTACAAATCGACTAAGGGACTAGGCTGTTTAACATCAGACAGATATATACAGCCCAGTCTCAGCCTCAGACGCATGGCTCGAGTCAACAATAGTGCCTGGAATACAGCAATAGGCTCACCCCCTATTACGTGGGAACCAGAGGAGTCACAGTTGCGCTGCCAACCCATCAGGTGGGCCGTATGCTTGTCTGCCACCTAAGTAGTATAAAAAGAAAATCTGTTCTCCATGGCCGACCCCAATTGCATTGGTAAAAGGTTCAGAAAATGATTATATGCGTAACAAATGAACCATGTTTGTTTTTGATCTAAATTCTACTCTGCCGAGAACACACGTCGGCTCTGAATACACATCTAAGAAAAATAAAATTGATATTACTTGCACCACGGAGTTCACTTCGCCAGCTTCATGGGGAGTCTTAAAGGTAGTAACAACAAAGTCATGGGACTTCCATAATCCGCACCTGAAAACATGTAATATTTTTTTCTTTTAGAGGAGCAAAAAATTAATCTCTCTTTAGAAATGTGAATTACGAGCTTGTTATCAATGAAGCGATACATCGCTTCAATGAAGCGGCTCAGTCTTGATCAGCTGAACTGTTTTTATTACAAAATAAGAAACGCAAATTTGATTTCTATAAGTTTGAGCAAAATAACGAAATATTCCCAACGGACCCCGAGTATCTGTCCCCTCACGGGGTCCGTTGGGAAATGAAGATAATTTCATGTCCAAGGGACCCCCTTGCCAAGTACGTGGGGTCCGTTGGGAAAAAGAATTCCCTACGGACCCCCACTCTCCTCCCCCGTTAATAAAAAAAACGAAAACAGAAACAAATGTTTTTAATTTCTAACAATCTTTCAAAAAAATTCTTTGATTCATCAAAATAATAAGACAATCAAATTAGATACTATGAAAACTTAATTACTATTTAACGTAGCATTTCAAGTAAATGACCTACAGTAATATCACCGTTTACAAATGCCATTTGGGAATCACATATGTAACGCTCGTAATCAATTGTTTTCTGGGATCGCTGGTTTAATGACTTAGGGTTTACAGTCATTTGCTGACATTTTAATTCATACAAATTAGCATCGCTACTTAAAACCTTAAGCAGATCCATTAAATTTGGATTCTTTTTTGAAATATCTTTATTAAGTTTGGCGTGCCAACCTTCCAAGAAATTTGTAGTTTTATGTAAACTACCAAAGATACACCAAACTGGTATAAAATCTTCCTTTATCCATTGACGAAGCATATATGTACAAAACTGTTTAGATTTTTCGTCATTAGGACTTTGTGACTTGATATATAACCACCCATTCATTATTTCGTCTTGTGGCAGTAGAGGTAGCACAGCGCTGAGTGCGACTTGTCGTTTAGTACATTTATTTTTATTTAGTCCTAATTTGTACCCCTTGTCCCATATACACTTCTTGTAATGAAAATAACATCCTTTAACTAGCACGTCTGGGAAAACAGCTTTGACTGCATTAATAGCAGCAATTTCGAAATCTGTTTTATACGTTATCGGGCGCCAATCAGGGATTTGTGACTTAATTAGATGGAACATAATCTCATAAGTTTCTTGTTTTTTATCACTTAATAGGGCATAGAACAATGGCACTATATTTGTATGTTGCTCAGAGCTGCCCATATCCCCATGCACTGTATAAAGTTGTAGAAAGGGTTTCGGGCACGCTTTAAACGTCCCATCACTTAAGTAGTCTTTAACTTTAGGTGCACATTTTTTTGAGTGATCAGAGGCGAAAATAATTATCCGTGTGTCATTACAACAATAATCGGCTAATGGAAATGAATTGTATTTTTGAGGGATTTCCACATTAGACACGTGTTTGGTTTCTATAAGTTTTTTTACACCTATAGAAGCATTTCTATGTCTATAAAATGTACTTTTAACGTTTTTAAATGTTGGTATCTTTTTAATTAATTCAATACCGGCATCCTTTAAACCTGCAACTGTCTTATTAAAAGTTTTTGGGACTTCTGGAAATTCTGAAGAACATATTTTTTTTTTACATTCATCTAATTTAATGTCAATTTCATTTTGTGTGAAATCTGGTATGCAAATATGAGACTTTTCCTTCGTTACCGTTTGATCCTATAAAAAAAGAAATCTTTAAACCTCGAACTAGAATTCACGAAACGTATTAATTAAAAGGTTCAGTACATTAAAATAAAAAAAACCTTTCATAAGGAGGGAATGGGGGTTGTAGTCGGTTTTTTTTCTCAAATGAACGCAGGTGATACCGCGGGACACATTAATTATATCTATGTATACCTACTTTTATTGTTATAGATCCATAGCATTTACGTTTTCTTCTATTTACACACTCCCATTGCCATGAGTCATCCTTAAATTTCCTTTTTTTTACGTAACGATGCCCAGCCTGCAGTCTTATTTCTCCACCATTTTTTTTCAGAATCACATATTCACTTGGATCATTATAAGTTGAACTTTGAGCAACACAATCACTCATTATTTAGACTTTCTGAAAATAACCAATAGGAGAAATAAGATGTGTAAACTTACACGTAACAATAAAATAACAGTTTGTCCTCAGAAAATAAAACAAATACTTACATTTTATTGCGCACCCTGTTATACCGTAATAAGTAAATGAAAACAAGGAAAATTAGTTATAAACACTATAACACGCCAGGTTTTAACTAATAGACACTGCATAGGTATGATATCACACAAAATAATTGACTATATAATGCATTGGCAGTATAAAAAAAACTACCCTCTATTTTTCATTTTAACTATCCAAACTAAACACTCCATGTTGTACCACAGAAAATACATCAACAAAAACGTCTTTATAAAATTAAATAGTAATTAAGTTTTCATAGTATCTAATTTGATTGTCTTAATATTTTGATGAATCAAATATTTTTTTAAAAGAAGGAAAAGTCTCATATTTGCATACCAGATTTCACACAAAATGAAATTGACATTAAATTAGATGAATGTAAAAAAAAAATATGTTCTTCAGAATTTCCAGAAGTCCCAAAAACTTTTAATAAGACAGTTGCAGGTTTAAAGGATGCCGGTATTGAATTAATTAAAAAGATACCAACATTTAAAAACGTTAAAAGTACATTTTATAGACATAGAAATGCTTCTATAGGTGTAAAAAAACTTATAGAAACCAAACACGTGTCTAATGTGGAAATCCCTCAAAAATACAATTCATTTCCATTAGCCGATTATTGTTGTAATGACACACGGATAATTATTTTCGCCTCTGATCACTCAAAAAAATGTGCACCTAAAGTTAAAGACTACTTAAGTGATGGGACGTTTAAAGCGTGCCCGAAACCCTTTCTACAACTTTATACAGTGCATGGGGATATGGGCAGCTCTGAGCAACATACAAATATAGTGCCATTGTTCTATGCCCTATTAAGTGATAAAAAACAAGAAACTTATGAGATTATGTTCCATCTAATTAAGTCACAAATCCCTGATTGGCGCCCGATAACGTATAAAACAGATTTCGAAATTGCTGCTATTAATGCAGTCAAAGCTGTTTTCCCAGACGTGCTAGTTAAAGGATGTTATTTTCATTACAAGAAGTGTATATGGGACAAGGGGTACAAATTAGGACTAAATAAAAATAAATGTACTAAACGACAAGTCGCACTCAGCGCTGTGCTACCTCTACTGCCACAAGACGAAATAATGAATGGGTGGTTATATATCAAGTCACAAAGTCCTAATGACGAAAAATCTAAACAGTTTTGTACATATATGCTTCGTCAATGGATAAAGGAAGATTTTATACCAGTTTGGTGTATCTTTGGTAGTTTACATAAAACTACAAATTTCTTGGAAGGTTGGCACGCCAAACTTAATAAAGATATTTCAAAAAAGAATCCAAATTTAATGGATCTGCTTAAGGTTTTAAGTAGCGATGCTAATTTGTATGAATTAAAATGTCAGCAAATGACTGTAAACCCTAAGTCATTAAACCAGCGATCCCAGAAAACAATTGATTACGAGCGTTACATATGTGATTCCCAAATGGCATTTGTAAACGGTGATATTACTGTAGGTCATTTACTTGAAATGCTACGTTAAATAGTAATTAAGTTTTCATAGTATCTAATTTGATTGTCTTATTATTTTGATGAAACAAAGAATTTTTTTGAAAGATTGTTAGAAATTAAAAACATTTGTTTCTGTTTTCGTTTTTTTTATTAACGGGGGAGGAGAGTGGGGGTCCGTAGGGAATTCTTTTTCCCAACGGACCCCACGTACTTGGCAAGGGGGTCCCTTGGACATGAAATTATCTTCATTTCCCAACGGACCCCGTGAGGGGACAGATACTCGGGGTCCGTTGGGAATATTTCGAAAAGGTTAGGAAATATTTAGTGAAAAAAGGAAAATCTAGATTTTTAGGAAATTGCATACAAAATAAGTTAGCTGAAACAGAAATTATTTATAAAAGATCGTTTATTAAATTGTTTTTTCGAATGTTTCAGGTCATAACAACTCTAGTGAGGGTCACAAAATGCAACCAACGCGACTCCTTAGAATTGGTGAGCCTAATCGACCGTGAAGGTCGAGCATTGGTGAAATGTAACAGATGAGAGCTTATAAGGTAGGGAATTCTTTGTAAACCAGAACCTTGTTTGTCTATCTACAAGTCTTGCAAGTTCAATAGGCATTGGTCCCGAAGAATTTGATCACGCCCCAAAACATCATCGAATTCATAATAATTTCATATCATATTATTCATACATCTCGGGAAACAACTACATTTTTGGATGGTCTAAAAATAGAATTAATGGGTCATCCACCGTACAGCCCTGATTTGGCTCGCAATGATTTCTATTTATTCCCAAATGTAAAGAATAAATTACGTGGTCAACGATTTTCGACCCGTGAAGATGCCGTAGACGCGTTCACAAACCAAGAGTGTACAGAGTTAAAAACTTGCCCAATTGAGTGTCTGCAAGTGATTAAAAAAAATTGAGACCGAAAATGAAGTGGAGGGACTGTGTGAATGATGATAAGGTTAAGAAGGGAGTGAACGTTGAGATAACTGCAACTAGAGATGAATGGAAAAAGAACACATATTGCGCGACCCCAAATAAATTTGGGATAAGGTCAGGAGGAGGATGATGACCAATGCACTCAGGCGCATCGCGTACGAGACCGCTGAGGGGGAGGAGGGGGAGAGCGGGACCGGTTCAAGCTCGTCACTGACTATAGTTAACAATAAATCTTGACTGTGTCCCCGTTTACCTTGCCTTCTTGTTTATATTGTACACCGGTCGGCGATTTAAAAAAAAAAAAAATATTACTACCGAAATTATTAATATTGCCTTTGACCCTTTCAGCTAAGCGAAATTGCTTGTGTTAGGAGTGGGTTCACGTCGGTAGAGTAATGGCCAGGATTCCTCAAAGGTTGACGCTTAACTCTGCCCAAGTTTGCGGCGATTCGTCTTTATCGACCGTTTCCAGACGGTCGTTAGTATATTAGTTAATCCTCCGACACAGGCAAAGACATTCGATAGCTTCCTCAATCAATCAACGTTAGCTTAATAGACCCAAATATAGGTAGAGATAATTATCGCGCAAAAAAAAACTTGTTCTATTAATATAAGAGCCAATCTATTACGTTTTCTAGGAAACGGGGACGACCAACCAACCTAATTAGGTGATAGGTCGGAGATTAAGGTTGATGGCTGTTTAGGTTAGGTAGTTGTAACGTACTTCTATGATACCACGCTGGCCAGACGGGTTGGTACAGGGTTTTATTGCGAGTTTTCCTTCTCTCACAGTGATATCGTCTGCTTATTTTACCATCAGTCACCTCTTACGACACCCTACGGATGAGATGGGGTGGTGATACTTGTATTTTTTCTCCGTCACCACACAGATGATATGTCCTGGGTTTAAATATCGGTTACTTCGTAAAAACAATAGACTTGGTAAATATCCCAGCGAGTTTTAAACTATTAATGTTAATGAGCATGTTGAGATTAGCGAAATTGTGTGGTTTTCTATTTATGGCAAAAACCAAATGAAGGGGAACTCACCTTTTCGGCGATAATCTGGAAAATTTTGAAATAAAAACTATGACTATAGTTGTTACCTAGACTGAACAGTAAAAGTGAAACTTTCTTAAAACAAATCAATAAATCAATAGAATGCATTATAAAATGGCTGGATGAAAATAGTCTTAATATTAACCTAACAAAAACTAAATATATACAATTTAGCACATATGGACGTAAACACTTAAACCTTAATATTATGTACAAAGTTAAAATCGAGGAAGTAGACCACACAAAATTTTTAGGCATTGTTCTGGATAAACATAAATTGGAAAGCCCACATAAATAACATATGTAGCAAAATAAACAAATTTGTATATGTCTTGGCGAAGTTAAGATAGTGCGGGAATCTCGCATTCTAGCGGGATTTAATTCCAGATAGAATTAAATAAAAGTTATACTACGACGTTGCATCCTCGCGATTTATACTTCACTATCTATCTAGAAAAAAAACTTTAGTTGTCACCGCCTCCGCTCAAAGCTGAAGAGTTTATTTGTTTGTTTGAACTGTCTATATTGTATGTCTTATATACGTATATGTATTATAGCTGCAATACAACATTTGCATACGTTCTACTTAAGTATAGTATTAATTATATACTATATATATTAATATATATATAATATACGTATTTTATATACATATGTATATATATATATATGTATAACTAACTAACTATTTATACATATTATTTATACATAAAGTTTTTATATGTACATGTACATGTATATGTATATATATATATATATAGTATAAATAATATTATAACTTAATTAATATAACTTAATTATGTTGTAATGTTGTTATATAATTAAAGTATATATAACAATAAAGCGTAGTTTTAAGTCCCATTGGAAGACGTTTTATACAAGATCACAGGCAAGACTTATTTAATCACTGATGAAAAAGAAAATCACTGATTATACTATTAGTATGCTATTAAGAACTGTATTAAAATTATTAACACTTTCATGGGCAATATTAACTACACCTCTGATTTTGGTCTGGTTTGATAAAAACCATATATATTTTGGTGTAACTTTTAAAAATACTTTGGCGATACTCAGGAAAGGGTTAAAGAATCAGGGCTATTAAAGGCTTAATTGCAACAATAGTCTTACCAACATCTTACTAAAAGTTATTTAAAATGATATAGACTGTGGAGGAACGAGGTATGATGTTCCTCCGACCCAAAGGGAGGATCCTCCGACCAGACAAGGTGATCACGATAATAAAACGTGAACGATAAACTACCTGAACAAAAATACGGGTTTGTAATAAATATTATCCTTTAGGCCAAAATACTCTCATTTTTATGAGATTTATTGAAATTAAGTTACGAAGCCATGAATATCGACCATCCAGCCTCAACGCTAGGAAGAAAGACCAAAATTGTTCAAGGAAAGACCTTGAACAATTTATTACACCCTGGGAGTTACTCTGGGTGTGGGTACCTTTGGTAAAGTGAAAATCGGTGAACATGTACTGACGAAGCACAAAGTAGCTGTAAAGATACTCAACAGGCAGAAGATCAAGAGTCTGGATGTGGTGGGAAAAATTCGACGTGAGGTATGAATTTCAACTTGATACCCTCACGCATTCTTGACAGACAGACTGACAAACAGACAGACAGACAAACAAACAGACTGACAACGAAGTGATCCTATAATGACAATATACACACACACACACACACACACACACACACACACACACACACACACACACACACACATACACAAACACACAGACACATATTTGTTATATTAACGAAGTTTTTTTTATACCATTTAGGTGGCAGACAAGCACACGGCCCACCTGATGGGAAGTGGTTATCGTGGACGTACGCAACACCAGGGACGTAACACTCGTGCCTGCCAACCCCCAAACACCCCATATCTTAGTCGCTTGGAAAAACCACAGCAGGGAGTTCATTCTACAACTTGAGCGTGCGTGGGATGAAGTTCTTGTGCAAATATCTACGTTACGCCTTTTTAGAAAACAGGAATCAGGTTGATAAATCACTTTCTGATTATTATGGTGGTCAGCGTCGCCTGCTGAAGCTGGTGATTCAAATTTATCGGCCTCTATACTCTCTACTAATATTTAAAACCTATGTTTTTAAAAGTGAAGAAGTTTGTTTGTTTGAATGCGCTAATTTTCTGATAAAGTGATAACCTTAACACCCGAGTTGGTGGCGTTGTATGCTAGGAACAGGTCTACAAAATTAATTGAAACGGCGGCTTCCTTCAAGATTATAGGAGTGCGTCTTCTGTAGGCAGTACTATTATTTATTATGTGGCAAACATAAAAATAAGTGACGCTTTTAATAAGAACATGAAAAGGCTTTATTGTTCTGCTAGTCGAGGAGCTCAAGTGTTTAAAACGAAGAATTACATTTGAGTTATATTTCCGTTAACGGTAGGTCTTTTTTTTTGGTGGATAAACATGTCTGTTATTAATAGTGCTTATTGATATCCAACGCGCCAAGTGTGGTTAATTAGTGGTCGTTTTTTATTTTATTTTTAAACCACTTAAGTTCGCAGACAAGCACACGGACCACCTGATGGAAAGTGGTTACCGTGGCCTATAAGACTTGTGTAACACCAGAAGAGCCACGCGCTGCAGGTTCTTTTGCTATTATTTTATCATTTTAAGTATGCTTGTAAATGTGATAAATTTGAGAAGAAGGCATTTTAATATAAATAGCCTGATATATGTTAACCCGCTAAAGTTGTTGCTACAGCTCTTATGTTTTGCAACATTTTCGCCGGCTCACCGACGATATGCTCCGCAGACGTATTTATGACTTTTACTTTTAATTTTTGCAATATATTAATAAATAATAATATTCTAGGACATACTATATAGTGCTGTATACACATATCTTAACTAGCTTATAATGAAGGGTTTTAGAATGTAGATAAACAAACTTCAATATTAATAACAATAAACGTCTTTATTGTACACCAATAACAATTCACTTTGATGAATTATTGGCTTAGTGATAATACACTTCTTCTTCATCATCTAAGTGTTAATCCTAGTCGCATTAGAAGCTTGCACCTCAGAGTCTAGGGTCCGCTTTACCAGTCTAACTGCGAATTTAGTTGAATTTCTATATTTTCCATGGGGCGACTGCCATATTTCCTCCACAAACTAAAGGTGATATTGAAGTATTGCAGTTAAATGAGTTGTTGGACTTTCAGGGCTCCAACTACACGTAACGACTGTCATAGATGTTCGAATGGCAACTTACGGCTTTACGTACTCTCCAAGACACAACCAGATTCATACAAATACCCATATTCATGTAAACAAATATTTACACTAGACGGGGATCAAAGGCGAGCTTAACTCAATTATTATTATTAGCTACTAATATTCCCTCTAACCTCTCCAGCTAAGCTACCATAGTTCTAATATTCTTTATAAAAAAATACGTACTCATCTGATCTGAGTAATATCACGCGATAACGTAAGAAATTAGGTGTAACATAACTACATGTGTACACATTTAAACAACATATAAAAACAGTAAGAGCTCTTAAACAAACTAATTGGAAAGAGAATATAGATGAGTGTTACTTACAAGGACGAACTATTGTGGAGGATGTCTTTCGAAATTTTGATAAATCTGTTAAAATTGGAATCAAATATATCTAGGTGCTTGTTCTGCTTTGCCAACTCGTTGTATTGGCGCGCCATCCTAGTTAAAGGATTATAGAAAGATATATTATTCTTATAAATCCGAAGGGAAAATAGATTTGTCACATTAGACCTACGGGCGCTAAATTTTATATTAAAAGTGAGTTGAGAAATTAATCCTGGTGAGTCTATGAGATAGTGTATTATCTTGTACAAGTAAATCAGATCAAAATACGTGCGTCGGGTTTCCAATTGTTGTGTTTTGAATTTGCAGAGTCTACCGTGGTAAGCAACTGAAGAGGCGGGTGACTGTGGAGTGTGATTTCGTTTAGGTTGTAGTTTAAATAGTCGTTTTGATTCCCTGATTTCAGTTAATTTAGTCGATACTCTATACATAATTTATTTTTTCGCAAATATTTTTTAACTATGCCCTGTTTATATATATACGAAGTAGTTAACTTTGTGAAGACTAATTCGAATTTATTTTCTAATTATAATGGTGAGCGACACAAGCACAAAATTTGCTGTCCACAACACAGAACGACTTTGTTCGGTAATAGTATCTTTGGTATGGTGTCCAAAGTTTATAACAAATTCGAACAGATCCTTTTTAGCAAAATTAGTCAGAGTTCCCGAAAAACACGGCCAACGACCCCTCCGGGCAACACCTAAGTATTTTAGTGTCTAAAAAAATTGCCGTGTTTACATAACACTCTGAATTTTTTAAATAAACTCAACACTGAAGGTATTGGTCTTATTTTATCCCATTTATATATGTCCAAGTAAAATGTAAACTTCATACCTTCAGAGGAATAGTCCTCAATTTCTTCGAATTCGGTATCAGATTCATTTGGAACTTCTGGTTCGTGTGTGTTATTGTATGCAATACTATCCATCGACGGCTGATTTAATTCTGTTAAATATAATAAATTATATAGTTTTAATTTTCAGTGACTAGCATCCAAGTAAGGAAATTATTATTTTTACCACTTAGGTTATAGACAAGCACACGGCCGACCTGATGGAAAGTGGTTACCGTGACCTGTGTGGTTAAGTGGTTAACGTGTGCAACAGCAGAGGAGTTACACCCATGCTACCAGAACAATTAAAAGAATTTGTGTATTTGGGTTCGAAGTTTGCGAGAGATGGGACGTACAACAGTGATATTGAAAGTAGAGTTATGGCTGGGAATCGAGTGAATGGGGGAATGCATTATTTTATGACCAACCAGAACGTATCCAAAGAGGCACGCCTGCCGGTATATAGGAGGAGGATCTGTCTGATGTTAAATAGCCCTATCCCTTAGTCGCCTTGTACGACACCGCATAGGAAGAGATGGGGTGGTCCAAATTCTACTATGCCGGGGACCAATCGACTATTACAAATACTTATGATAATTACATTTTTGAGCAACCGCCGGAAAAAAGTCATCCCCCCAGAGAAGACCGATTCGGATCTCGATCTGACATTGACCGACTCGTCTTCCAGTAGTTCTGGTGGGGACGAGATGATGCGTCCCCCCCCACCCAAGCAGCTTGCGGTTAGCCGCCGCAAGGTGCAGGGTGGGGGCACTCTCATTCGGGGACGCGGGCGAATTGCGTTCGCCGGCGTCCCCTCGCCGGGGGCCTGCGGGGCGGAAGAGTGAGCCCAGCTCGCTCCCGTTCCCGCAAGGCCTCTCTCTTCGCCGCCATCACCTCGCTAGCGAACGAGGCGACGGCGGCCCAACACTGTTCGCTGCCGGCCATAGTAACTCCTTTAGTGTTGCATATGTCCATAGGCCACGGTAACCACTATCCATCAGGTAGGTAGCCCGTGTGTTTGTCTTCCACATAGTATAAATAAATAAAATCTGTGAATTGTGAGTTTTCGAGTTGGTGCCAAAACTCCCTAGGGAGCTTCTCGGAAAGTGGTCGCTAAAAAATAAAATAAGTACAATGTATTATCACCAATAATGGCATGCAAATATTACATTATTTTATTCCTCTTTTGTTTACACAATTCAAAGAAAATATAATAATTTATCGTAATCGGTATTGGTAAGTTTTAACGTTGTGTCTATGAGGTTATGTTTTTTTTATACCACTTTTTTTTCTTTTTTTTATAGGACACGTCAATTGGACTTCGCCTTGCCTGATGGTAAGCTGAAGGCAAAGTCCCAGAAAAGAGGGTCACCATTACTTACACATACCGTGTACTACTCTTATTTTATCAAGACCAGGGGCCTTTCTGCTATTTAAGGACTTTATAAGTTTTTGGATATTTTCTGGTGTTGCCATATGAAATCTCATGCTGAGATTGGAGCATGTTCTAGAATGATTGGTCAGGAGGAATGAATTACAATTTGGAATGATTGATTTCACGGCGCTGTCAAAACTATTAGCAAATTTATTAGCTATTTCAAATGGCGTTAAATTCTGAGAGCTGAATGCATCCAGGATGAATTTATCAATGGATTGCTGTACTCTACCACACATTGTATTAACTAAATTCCACAGTTTTTTTGGATTATGGTAATTTGAATACATTTTGTAATGTAGGAAGATACTTAAATGTAGGTTGGTTAAAACTACACTCAAAATGCAGAATTCAATATATACCCTGTTTCATGCTACTTGAACTTAAATACATAAAAAATTGATCAATATAGATAAAAGTAATAGTTCTTGTTCATATTTGAAGCTACCCAATCGAAAAGTACCTCACTTCACTTAGATAAAGTCCAAATGACTTAAGAACAAACATGATTCTTAGAACCAAACATTGTTACATACATGGCCTAAACTCTTATCAAAAATTTTAATAAATTAAGCCAGTGTGCAATAATAGATGCCCCACACATATTAGTATGATTTCAAATAATAAATTTTATGAATTGAAGATGTGGAACATAACATTCAAAGTTATAAAATTATTTTATACATTGGTGAGCATATCTACACCCTGATTACAATCATGTAGGTAATTATGATTGGAACTTTGGTTTAAGTACAATGGAAATATAGCAAATACCATAGAGTTAACCGAGATATTCACGGTTTGAAGTTTCAGGAATAATAGCTTACGTTTGGGATTTCTTTGAATTCGCGCCTTCACAGCATTTATCACTGCTGGAGCCCTAACAGACCGAGAGCGACCACTTCTTGACTTGTCATCTACACTAGAGTCTTCATTGTATCGTTTGATGGTACGATAAACGAATCTTTTGGTTATATTCCAATTTTTCGGTTTTGGAACTATTTAGCGAGCTCTTTACATAAGAACATTCTTAATTTGAGCTATGTCGCTAAAACTGCGTCACAAGCGTACAATGCTATAAATCGATAAAAATCTTCAATTTAAAATAATAATAGTTCCAAAAGCCACTTATTCAATGTATTGTGCGATGCAAGCTACGTCAGTCGCTTCATGGAAAACATCGAAGTTCAGCCAATCCCTCAGCTACACAGGAAAAAACGGACTCCAGACTCCGATGTGAAGCTTTTGATGCGACTGGGATTAACGCTAGGATTCAACGGACTGCAATTATTAGTGTATTATTAGCATTCGTTCTGGCTATCGTAAAAACCACCAAATACAATAATAGTTGCCTTGCTATGTGTGTACGAATTTACGAATTTACAATAAAATACCAATGTATCTTAAAGGACTAAGCACTAAAAAATTTAAAATAGAATTATATAAATGGCTAAATGAACATAGCTTCTATAGCATTGACGAATTTCTTGATCAATTTAATAGGGAATTTCCCATGCGGTGTCGTACAAGGCGACTAAGGGATATGACTGTTTAACATCAGTCAGATGCATACAGCCCAGACTCAGCCTCAGATGAATGGCTTGATCAACAATAGTCCCCGGAAGACGGCAATAGGCTCACCCCCTATTTAATTATTGGTGAAACGTGTGCAACTGAAATTACGAAATACTGAAATTTCTGGTGAGGTCAATACAAAAGTTGAAGTAATAACCAGCATGGAGTTAGAAATAAATAAGACAAACCAACATTGCGAAATGTTGATTCAAATGAATAAAAGTCTGGACGCGGACAGGCAACATAAAGTAAACCTCGATACACTTAAACTGCAAGTAAAAAGACTACTGTAATGTCTACTCTTCGCCCCAGAGTAAACTGAAGTTAAATAAAAATTGTATTTTGCCATGTAGTTCCCACATTTCTATTTCGTATTGTGTGAAATAGATTACTAATTATTGACATATATTTACGTTGATATGTAACAAATTAATATCACATTTAATTACAATGATTTTTGAATGTAAAATGATACGTGATTCTACTTTTGAATAAACTATTTGCTGATTTTAAGTCAGACTTATAATTAATCAAAAATAATAATTATGACTTAAGGGTCAGTGCATATCTGACGCTAGCCGCGACCTGTTCCGTAGCGGTGAAGTACGCTAAATGGACTTGAACCGTACGTCTGGGAATTGAAGAAAAGAGACAAGATTTTTTACATTTATTTTTTACCAGCTGACCGCTTCGTCCGTTTCAAATTTGGAATTCCTGCTCTAAATTTGTATTTCGAACCAACTTTTAATTGAAATTTTCAACATTTATTTTTAAAAAAGGAACATTTAAAACAAAATTCTCTTAACCGATCTCAGATTCTGAGGTGAGGTCCTTGGATACGACTGGAACAAAAGCATAGATGATGACGATTATCCATAAAGTTATCAATTATAATACGTTTCTTTGCAATTTTGTTTTTCTTTGGAGATTTGAAAGTAGCAGTACCATCATTTTCACACAGCAATTTTCCTTGGCGAACAATATTCCTAACTGTAGTATTCGATAAACCTGTTACATTAGCCACTAAGTTTGCCAAATTAACATCGTTTTGATATTCAATCGAAGCTGGATTATCTTTGCGATTTTTAAAATAGTTAAGTATATACATTGTAAGTAATTTGTTTAGCTTGACGTCCAATAACTTTGCCTATTGGCGGACTCATCTTCATATATTAAGATATATGCGGAAAAATAAATTTAAATACTGAATTCAGTATCGTATTTAAATTTATTTCTATCACTCATTGAAATGAAACGACTGCTGCTGAAAGGTAAGCGTATGTCAGGCCAAATGTAAATAATACCAAATACACACATCAACAAAGTCTAGGGAACAAGGACATTTAAACAGCTTATACTAGATAATAATCTAGTATTAGCTGTTTTGAAAAAAATAAGCTAAGTTTCGAGATTCATGTTAAAACTCGATCGATAAATTCAAAATTAGATCGTTTTTGTCCTTTCCCTTGAAGCTTTACGACTGATTTGTTACCTATTCATGCTTGCGACGATGTAAATACAAACTAGGGAAGCAGGTCGTCAGGATTATCAGGCAGTCCCTGAGCAAACACTTTGTTTTATGTCGGCAAAAACGGCACAATTTGTGTTCGCCCCTTTATTTGTGAGTGATGTGTACACATTGCTCAACAATCAGCATACATAAGTTGACAGGTCTTGGGACCACGATTTGGTACAAGTCGACAATCGTTGATCATGTTTTATTATGTTTTTTATAAGTACACAATTTTATACAAAATTGTTTATAAATAGTTTTTTATCACATGGCTTTTACACTCATAAACCGTTGTATTAAAAACTTGTGCTTTTTTTCTTTGATCGCACTAGTGTTTTATTTTATTTCCATCAAATTAAGTTTGAATCTAGCCGAAAGATATTATTTATGCATTGTATTTGCTCTTAACTTAAGTGGGTTATAGTTTAAATTTAATTTTTAAATCTCGGGAAAAGTTTTGTCTTAGATTCGTTACAACATAAGACTAAAATAACACTATATTAGTAAAAAAGAAAGTGTACCCTCAATTGGGCGGAAATACCGCCGTGTCCTACCTCCTTATAGAAATGCCAGTAAATATAAAATAATGCCGTTTGTAAATACTTACTGGTATTTCTATTGCTCAGAGTGCACCACTAAGACGTCATGTGGGCTAGCACTTCATTAAGTTTAAAATAGAAACATAAGTAAACAGACGTCCATAGGTCACGGTAACCACTTTCCATCAGGTGGGCCGTGTGCTTGTCTGCCAACTAAGTGGTATAAAAAAAAAAAACCTACTTAGATAAAAAGTTTATTTAGTGAAACAATTAGTTAATGTGCAGTTGATAAAATTATAATGAAATGTTTTAATGTTATAGTTTTGTGGATCCCGGCAGAGTAGAATTTGGACAAGTCGACTAAGGGATAGAGCTGTTTAACATCAGACAGATATATAGGTACAGTCCAGACTTAGCCTCAGATACATGGCTTAAGTCAACAATAGTGCCCGAAAGATGGCAATAGGCTCACCCCCTATTACGTGCTCTCCCATACGAAATGCAAAATGCTACAATTAAGAATGAAACAGTTGAGAGTAGTGCAGGGACACTCTAATTGTTTTTAATAATCGCTATAACCCTTGGCCGATTTATAGAACACCCATAATCTTGATTAATAAAATTAAAAAAAATATTAGTTTTATTGCACGTTATAGAGGAATCCTGACGAGAAACCACTGGTGACCTCCCGCCTCTCGGTGAAGACTTTGGGGAATACGGTTCTACCTTCCTAAACTGATCAGACATCATCTTGCATCTGCATTGTCTACATAACAAACGCAAAGAAATAAAGTCTCAATAAATAAAACAATAAAAACTGTACACCCACAAGAATTTTATTTAAAGTTTTATTAAAGTATCGAAGCCTCCACTGATATGAATTGAACTGAATTTGGACCACCCCATCTCTTTCCATGTGGTGTCGTACAAGCCGATTAAGGGATAAGGCTATTTAACATCAGACAGAAATAGGTCAAATCGTGAGTTTCATAGTTCAAAGTAATTAAAAAAAGGTCACACAAGAATTAATAAGTAATCGGCAACTAGAAATCGCAATCAAAGAACCTTTTCACGTAAAACGAATACACAATAGTTGAGTGATGAGACGCAATCGCTTTACGCGTATCTGCACTACCATTGGTTTCACTCTCACTACAAACTCGAACCCGATCTCGATCACGTTCAGGACACACGATGCTTACTGTATTCACTCGCACTTTTGTTTTGGCTTGTTCCCGGTTGTTTTTGCAAAGGCGGACCACTGGATGGAAATAGGTGCCCTATCTAAATGTTCTTTGTGCTACGAAGTAATTTATGACCAAAATTTTAAAAAAATGTTAGGAACCAGTTTTTATTTCTTTTAAATTAAACTTGCATAACTGGTTATTTTAATAGATTAAACTGGCCTAAACCGCACATAATTTCAATTTCGTTTAACTGCCGTTAATTCAGATTTCAATATAAAAATTAAATGGGGAAATGGGAGAACTAATGGCGAGAACTACATTTTTAAGCATGACACTGCATGGGTATAATTCTTACATGGATATAAATCTTAAAGATACCAAATGTACTACACCCAAAAACACGTACTGTGTTTAGAGTATATTTTGTGACGTTGTTAGGGTCAAGATATACTATAGGAACAATGCTAATACAACAATGAAGCGTCAGACGCAACTAATCGTAAACAGTTACATTTAAATGGTCTCTTGCCACAACACTAGTGTTCCACGACCCGTGCAGGGAAAGCGGCGTCTCTGGCACTACTTGTCAGCGGACTGGGATTGACTTCGTGACTATTTTGCGTCCATCCCGTGGGTTGAGCGCTGCTTTGAAGGTAAGAACCCATCGGATTGTGCTACTGCTGTCGCCGGTGAGATCAAACAGGTCGCGAATAAAACTCGGGAAGGGTTGTGCCATAAACCGCCCAGCAGCGTCCGTCGCGATATTAAAAAGGGGACGAACGATATTGCAATATCACATTTATGCGAAATGTCCGACACCAGATCGTATTGATAAAAATAAGCGATTTTTTATTGCTACAAACTCGAACCCGATCTCGATCACGTTCACGAGACACGATGCTTACTGTATCCACTCGCGATTTTGTTTTGACTTGTTCCCGGTAGTTTTTGCAAAGACGGATCATTTTAATACTAATATGCTATGCTCACCATTCTCATGTTCCCTAAATCGAAAAAGAAAATCTTTTAAATATCAAAAATTTCTTTAACCAATTTATTATCCTATGGTAATTTGGAAAACATCTCTGAGGCACAACGTACGACAGAAAATGGTAACAAACGTTCCCCTTTTATCAGCAGATAAACTTTTTACAATTGGTATCCTGGTTTTGAATTACCCCCATACTGAAATCTCTGGGGAGGTCAGGAAGGGGAATCATTCCATAATTTTAGCTTCCACAGATTGAAATTTATTGCAAATTGCGGGACACAAATTGCTTTAGACGTTTGTGTTCAACACATGAAAATAGCCCAGCGCATAAGCAATCTATGATGACTTATCTGGCATAAAGTAAAGCGGTTGGTAGAGTAGATATAGAGTTATTATCTCAACATCAAAAGGAAGTGGATTACTGGAGAAACGTACTTAAACGGATTGTAGCTGTTGTAAAATTTTTGGCATCCTATTTTTTTAAATTAATAAACTTAAAATTAAAAATAAGTAATAAAAAAAAAGCAGTCAATGGTTGAATGTATTACTCTTTAAAGTTTTATAGAAAGGAATATGACAAGTATATAGTTTACTCAATTCAAAACATTATGATGACAGTCTTACTTTGTAATTGATCTCCCAATGTGCGCCTTTTACGCGGAACCGAAATCAATGATTGGTGAAATGTGGGTGCTTATTCACCTCTGTCTAACCCTCCGAGGATAGAGGCGTGAATATGTGTATGTATGTATGATTGGGCAAATAACTGATTGTAGAAGAGTAGGTATGTGTATTTAAAAAAAAATTACTAACATAAATTACCCAAAAGCTACCCCTTCGTAAAGATTTGTAATTATTTTAATTTCGTAAACTGCTTTCGGTTACAAGTGACATTGAGCCAGTCCGTTCTCAAATTACTTATTTTCATTAACCTTCTATGAATCCGGGACTTCATTTATAACTGTTGTACTCTCAACTGCTGTACCCCAATGGCAATCAGTTCTAATAATTGCGTAAAGGACATGAAGAGTTTAAAAAAGTTTATCTTTATTTACCTTTAGCGTTCCTTCTATAGACATAATATGAGGCTTTGCAATTGTGCCATTAAGTACACATATACAGTAAACAGCAAGGCAGAGAGTCAATATTTGTGGAACGAAATCATATAGCTGGCGCTGATACCTAGTATAATTATGAACTTACATGATGGGTTTTACATTATTAAAGCCATTTTAACCGGTCAGCTGAATCAATAAAAGTGGATATTTTTTGGCCTACCATGATCTTTTAGACCATGGGAATCTTACAGATACCAAAAACCATCTTAAACAAACAAAACAACGAACAAAAGTTCTCGCATGTAGAAGAAGAAAGAAGAAGAAACATGTGCAATATACATATCACCTCTATATAGTATAGTCATACAGAAAAGTATACCTCTGGATGACTGTAGCACCCGTATCTATAAACAAGTCATTACTTGTTCTTAAGTAATTTCTCAACTAAGTCATAACTTGTTCTTAAGTAATTTCTTAAGTAAATGTTATTCTATAGACAAGTAAAGCAAAATACTTACTTGAGTAAAGTTATAAGTATTGGTTGCCGAAGGTGAGGTTGACAGGCATATCCCTCGCACCCCGGCCGACCCAGGGCCATTTCTCACGATCTGGCCATCTCCTCGGGTGTGTGGGGACTACAGAGTCCCCAACTCGTTCCCGGAAAACGGGGAGGACCATGAGATTTTTTTCATGCACGTAATTCACCTAAAAAGTGTTCCACCCACATGGTATGGCGCAGCAATATTAAGACTGTTTGTGTAGCTGACCCCTAAGAAATTAGGATAACAGCTAGGATAAAGAATAAGAACAAGTTATATACTGTTTATGGAAACTGGACAGTAAACATATTATTATTACTTTACATGACAGACAACATGAAACAGATAATATACAATTACAGAAATAAATATATACCAAAACCACACGCCACCGCCGCCTCGATTTTTTTTATTCTCGTTAAATTTGGGTGATCTGAGCATGGAATTATTCATCTGGTGCATCCTTAATTGGCGCGTTCAATTTTAGGTATGAAATATTCAGACTTGGTTTTGCGAAGTGGAGGAGGAGGAGATATACAAGTCATTCAATTGGTTTCTGTAAATGTAAAGGTTTTTGAACAATATAAAGAAATTTTCTGATTACCACAGAACAGTCCTTACTATTAAGTAAGCACTATTCTTTCAAAAATCATTCAATAAACAATAAACATTATTTTATTGTAACAATTCCTCTGGATGACAGAACATCAATCGAGGTTGGCAACATTTCATAAAGTGTTACAAGTACCTAAGTTTCTTTCTTATATATTTATTCATTATTTTAACCCGAGACAAATGTTTTATATTATTAGTTTGAGAAATCAATGATTATAAATTAACGTCTTGACAATGATTCAGTGGAGTTTGTTGCGCTGTTTCTTCTGCACTAGGTGACCAAAACGTCATACAATAGACATATTACTTCAACTCATTGGGTAAAAAAACGCAAAGAGATATATATATATGCCACCATTTTGAGATTGCTCCTAGATAGTTACTAAAAAAGAAAACAGATCTAAATCCAACGATCAGTACCAATTACTGGATTGAGCTTGAAGTACCTTCGGCAACAAAAGCGACCCACAGGCGGCGTGCGTTTTAGACGGTTCGGTCCGTGGAGATTCTGCGCACGTAAAAAAAAAAAAAAAAGAATCAACCTGCAATAATTTGACATCATCTGACTGCTCTTGCGATGGAACCACAGGATGTGCTTCATCTAATTTCGCGATAAAACATATTTTTGTAATTTTATGGTCGATATACTCGTATTTATATTCTTATTAGTCTTTTTAACATGAATACAAAATAAGAAACGTTTAACATTCTGTTTAAAAGGGTGGATTTTACTTATTTAGCTCAGTTTTTTAAACAATATATCACGAAATTGTATATCACATAAATGAGTTTACCTTAGGTAGGTAGGTACATTACATTTGATAGAGAGGGTTTGATGGTGGTTTCGCCATTTCATAAGGTGAAATAGGAGAGCTCTTCCGGGGTTGCAATAATATAGCTGTCTATATCATTGTAACCCCGGAAGATCTTTGTAGGCCCTAAACGAATAATAATAAGAGGACATAATCTGTCTTCACAGCATAAAAACCGATTCAATTTGAGAAATTCTTTAACTAGCTATTGCCCGCGGCTATGCCCGCGTGGATGTCGGTTATCGCGACCGAATATAACCTTTCTCAAGGTCTAATCTACTCCTAAACCAAATTTAATCAAGATCGGCTCAGTCGTTTAGGCTTGAAAGTGTAACAGACAGACAGACAGAGTTACTTCCACATTTATAATTTTTTTTTACTTAAACAGAATACCGCGGTTATAATAACTTCGTGTTGTGTTCCCGGCGGTGACCGGCTCCGGTGGGGCGGTATCCGTTGGGATTTTGCGAATGTAAAAAAAAGTAGCACTGTACCTAGTGAATTTAAAAAAACTGCATCATTGATTTAGTTGACACCTTTTTATTGGCACGCTTTAAGACCCCCCAACACAACTACCCATAAAAATAATAAGCTATATTTTGAAGTGATCAACCACACCCCAAAGTATGAGGTAAAGTGTTTAAGTTGAAATTTTTTAGTCATATTGTTTGAAATTTGTTTAAATGTTTTTATAGGGCCCCCTTACATAGTCATTGGCCAGACTGGCTGTACGGAACAAAAAGTTTATAAAGACGAAGACCATAACCTGACTTCATATGATGTACTAGGCTTATAAAATAAAAAAGTTTAAAAAAAACTGACAACTATTTTTTAGCTATTAGGTGCACATACAGCAAGGTGTCCTAATTCATTAGCTCAGTTATCTTGTCTCTGCATCCCATAACACAAATGTTGAGTAGCCAGTGCTCATGGAGTCCATGCCACTATGTAAACAGCTGACCTCTCTCTCCCACTTGCATAGATTCCTCACACCTGAATAGTATCATAGTAGCATCTAATACATCCATAGCTTAAAACATCTAACTAGAAGGCTGCTGTGCTAATTCAGATTGAATTTTTGCCACTCTATTAGCGACGAATGTGTCCCAACGATGGGGCGAAGAGTGGGCCCAACACAGAACGACTGTTGAGTCCGAAAAAGCTAAAATTCTACTAATATTAATGGTTACGCTCACGCTGCTGACCCCGTAAGAATAGAATGGCGGCAAGCCGCCGAAGCGGTTCTCTTGTAATATATTTGAGTAGTCCCATGTTTTTTTCCGCGTGGTTTCCGGCAGAGTAGAATTAAGGCCACCCCATCTCATCCCATGCGGAGTCCGACATAACCTCTCCCACCGGTTACGGCGGATTCGTGGGGATGGTATCCGTGGGGATTTTAAAAAGGTACACCTGCTGTTTAACAGAGGAACTTCTAACGCAGGCTAATTGCAAATAGGTTAGTAGACCCCAGTCTCCAATACACCAGCTTTGCGCGCAACTGCGACGGATAGTCTGAAGACCAGCACAATTTCTAATCACCGTCAACGTTTATCCTTTTCGAGTTCTTTTACTACGCGTATCTGCACTACTATTGGTTTCACTCTCACTACAAACTCGAACCCGATCACGATCACGTTCAAGACACACGATGCTTACTGAATCCACTCGCGATTTTGTTTTGGTTTGTTCCCGGTTGTTTTTGCAAAGACTGACGGATTTGTTTATTTTGATACTGATGTGAGTGACCATGATAGTTTAAATACCTATATTGTATATCTTGTTGCTGACGGTACCATTTCCCATAAAGTGTATTGTATGTCAAGACTATCTAACAGTGTTTTGTTGTAAAAAATAATTATTTTCTTGTAACTGGTTACGAGATTTCAGTTACGAATATGGATGAAGAGCAATTATCGTATCAAAATGTTTATTTATAATCACGCCTTAGTCCCCGGAGGGTTAAGCAGAAGGGAATTAACACACACATTTCACCAATCATTGAATTCGGTCCTACGTAATGGAAACGTTTTTGGCGATTTCTGTCTTTCCTAGATGTTCTTCTTTCTGAACACTTTTTATTGATTGTTCAATACTTAAGCCAAGGTCAGCGTGGTTAAGAGACTGATCAAAATTTTGAATCCTACTTTGAGTTGTGCTCTGAAATCAAAAAACATTTAGTGGTGTGCTGTTTGTGCGGCGGGTCGCTTGATATTGCTTTTATGCTGCGGCTTTGCTCGTTGTAATATTATAATTATGGTAATATCGTAATTCCTCCGCCTATCCTCAACAATATAACTATCTACCGATCGCGATATACCTTGAATTTCGATTTTGATTACCACTTTCCCTATTGGTAAAACAACATTGTTACCAATGCCTCGCATAGTAGGTAGTTGCTCTGATGACCAGCTAATACCTAGTTTCTCTGCCGTGCTAGAGATAAATCATGTGTCTAACAGCACTGTGAGAAGTGCCGAGAAAAAATGGTACCGCCTTTTCGAAAACTATGTAGTTATTGAATGTAATTTTAAAGCATTAATATGCTAACTTAAATAAATATAAAAAAAAACAAAATGTCAAAGTTGTACGATAATAGTTCACTCTTTATAAAGGTTCAGGTTGTTGGTATTGTGATAGATTTAGATTTAGACTTTATAACATTACGACTTTCGTTATTTAAAATGTGATAGTTTGGGTATAACACTTTTCCTTGTCACTGGTTGTGTTGTGTATGTGACTTGTTTATTTTTATTAGATATGTTATGTGTTTGATATTCTGGTGTTAGAAACGAAGTGTTAGTCAAGTGGAGAGGTTATCCAGACAAATTTAATAGCTGGGTCTTGGCTACTAATTTGAAAGAAATATGAACAAACAAAGCTTTTATCTAACTTTACTAAGTAATAGTTCCATGGAATACTTTCCAGATAACAAAACATCAATTTTTTCCACAAAATTGCGTTACATGATTACACTTATGAAAATAGTATTCGGAGATTATATCGGTGCTATACGTGAACGTTTTATATTATTGTGTTCGTCTACCTGATTCGTGAATTGATGTAGTAGGTAGCAGGTAATGGAGGTTGGGGTACTAAAGACTTCCTCACACGACACCGCACTCAAAAAAAAAGTCATTTATGTCATTATGTGCCTTATTGCGATGAAATTAGAGCCACTTTATGAGCAAGTGTGTTTAAAATAATATTATAATTTAGTATTACAATTTTAAGTAGCACATGTAATTAAAATTATGCTATATTATGTGTAAAGTAAGATAGATGCGTAAACTCAGGACCATCGTAAATACGAAGAGCATTTAAAAAGAAAAGTCACTGCCCGAAAACATCGTGATGAAGCGAAAATATTGGCTGAGTCTGGTGAAATACAGTTCGTTGAATATGACTTGGAGGCAATATGCAATTGTCCATCTTCCTCATCCAAATTAATTTATTATAAACGCAGAAATCCTGTTTATAATTTTACCATGTTAGCACTGACGGCACAGAAACTCTACTTACAGGGTTGGCAGCGCGACTGTGACTCCTCTGGTGTTACAAACGTCCATAGGCCACGGTAACCACTTTCCATCAGGTGGGCCGTGTGCTTGTCTGCCACCTAAGTGGTATAAAAAAAACATAATTTACATAGGCAAGTAGATATTTTATACCAGACATATGATCCCCGCTCAGTGCAAAAACTTGTATTCATGAATATAGGTATTTGCATTGATCTGGTCGTGCCTCGGAGAGCACATGAAGCCTTTTGTCCCGGTTGCCATACCAACATGTATGGCAGTTGTTACGGGTAGTTGGAGCCTTAAAAAGTCCAACAAGGAGGTGATAATTTGTCCTGTCAGTGGGAAGACTAAAGACTTCTCCTGCTTTGTCTTCTACACTGACGGCACAGGAACTCTGTACTTACAAAGTCGGCAGCACGAGTGTGACGCCCCTGGTGTTACACACGTCCATAGGCCACGGTAACCATTTCCATCAGGTGGGTCGTGTGCTTGTCTGCCACCTAAGTGTTATAAAAAAATACACCATTACAGACACTAAATAATGTTACAATGGTGGCACTCAGCCTGGCGGCCTCATCAGATGCTTTTTCACGCCCCGCTTAAAGGACCCGTAACTGTAGGAAGAAGCAAGGCCAATGATAAAACGCCTGCAAAATAAATATTGACACACATATACAATGCAATTTTAGGCAATGGTTCAGTGGTAGAGTGGGATGGAGCTACACACCCATGCATAACAGAAAAATCTAACAAACAGTTGAATCATTCTTGTATTTGAACCAGGTACCTTGTGCACAGAGGCTAGACTAGGACCTATATTACAAAACGATACATACTCATTACTGAATCCTGAATTTTGATTTTCATTGACTTACTGTCAATGACAATCTGTTCTCACTAATAGTTCATAAATCGAGATTTATGACTGTGTATTTTCTACTAGAAACTAACTTGACGTGACTTTTTAATTTGTTATTTTTAAAACTTAGTTTACTAATATATTTCTATTTAGAAACTTTTTTTATCGAAATTGAACCACTAGTTAGTTAGCATAGTTTATTTGTTCAATATGTGTTTATGAAAAAGTCATTACAAGATTTTTACCTTTAGTTAAGTAGACACCTATCCAAAATTCTGTCTATTAAAAAAAAGAACGTTAGAACCAAAATTACTAATATTCACTCTAACCCCTTCAGCAAAGCTAAATTCTAATCTTTGTGTTAGTTGAGTGGGTTCACGTCAGTAGGCTATAATAATAACACATAGGAGGGAACAAGTGCTTGCCTACATCTTAAATCAATAGTAAAAGCGATTAATAGAATAAGGAATGATAATTTACTTTATATGAAACACGTAATAAAACTGAAACGAATTCTAAAACGGGTAAAATTATCTTCATAAAAATATACATTAATATATTCAATTATTTATTGAACACTCGGTATGCGAGATAGACAGTCGAGAAAATAAAACGTCATATCGCAGCCGTTTTACACTAGTACCACTTGGGGAATGTACGAGACGATGGTCACTTTCATGATATATATAAATATATAAGTTTTGAATAAGTACGCCTATCATATGTTATTCTAAAGTTAGACTCATTTGCAACGGAAATTGTATTTAATAATAAGTGCAATAAGGTATACATTTATTTGCGTGTAGGATAGTAACTGTGACTGTGTGTGAACTTTGTCTCGGTTGACCGGTCAGTGGAAACAACTAATTAGATACAGTTTTTGAAGTTTTAAAATTAAATGTTTACGTTAGGTATTCACAACTTTTTCTGTAACAAAAGTAAACTAAAGTTAACATAACTTTATAACTAAAACGGTTAATACACACGTGCGTACTTATCTTGTTTAGGTATCTATCGATTTCCCATGAACAATACACATCAGGATTCCTAATTACATATACCTACTTATCTCTCAATGATTTTAAAACCGAATCGTTTTACTTTTATACTACTCACATATTTGATAACCAGGAAACATGTTTTTACTCTATTTAACATTAGATTACGGAGTAGATTTTCTTACAAATAACCCCCAACCGTCGAGTAATGAAAATCATAAATCCTAAGTTACGAAATAAAACATGTAATTACTTTTCAAAAAATATATAAGTACAATAGAACATTACGATGTATAATTCACCTTGATCATAAGTGAACCTCACTGTCATTTTCTGATCTGTTCCTATGTCAATATGATCTTATGTCACCAATGCATTTTTAGGTTATTTTGAAGTTTAGATTTAAAATATAATTAAAGTAAGCTCACGGCATCCCTCGGCGAGTATATGTAAACACAGCAGCGAGAAAGCTCGTAGCGGGTGATCGTTTTTAATACATTTACGAAGAACTATAGTTTGACCTTCCAACTTTGAGCCAATTTCCACTCGGATACTCCTGGCCCCACAGACGGCCGGAATGTCGAACGTGAAACGACTAAAACCTCACCCCGTCTTAGGTCTAAAGCGCCAGCATACACACATAATGTAATTGTCATGAATAGATGGACGCGGTGGATTTTTTATGTTTCTAACTTCATTAATCTAATTTTTGAATAATTTCAATGTGGATTTCAAGACAGTTTTAACTTTTCCTGCGACAATCCGGTCATCACTAGGTATATTGTGGATCACTGCTATTGGTACAAGTGTACAGAAGTTTAGTAGATTTTGTTTGAAAGTTGATTTCAAGATTTTACAAACAACATAACATAAACTCACACCTATATTCCCCGAAGGGGTAGGCAGAGGTGCTAGGACCCACATTTCTCCAGTTTATGTTTAGGTCCCAATGTAAAAGGTGGTTACAAGTTACTTTCCTAATATTGTTTTAATCCTTAATTTATCAAACAACTTCCAAAGAAATTAGTCAAATTGAAGAAGCGCCTACTTCTTGTAAGAATATTATTTTGTCATCTTAATATTTTGGAGCTATTTTAATAAGAGTTTGGTATACCTTAAATTAATTTGTAGCCGCTGTAGCCAGATATAATATTTTTGTCTGAAATTAATTAAATTCTCTAAAAGCATAGTTACGGATTCAAATTGTTATTGTTGGAGGGTTTGCGTGGGCTAAGAAATGAAGTAATATATACTGTTCTATTGCCGTTTACTTACTCCAATTAAACAAAAATAATAAACATGGTAAAAATCTCCAACAAGCAAAGAGTTGGCAATATTTATAGGTTAGCCGATGTTTTGTATATCACTAGGTATATGTGTTCGGCCGGCATGCTTCCGTCGACTGTGGCCGACTTTCGAGCTAAGCGGAACATATCTCCGGGGATTCTGTATGCATTGTCACATGTATATAATCGTATATAAGGTAGAGATGTGTGTGATCACTTAAAGACTTCACTGTAATCTGGTTGATATTATAGTGATGTCAACCCAGAGATGAAAGTCTGCGGTAAAACCTCGTCCGCGTATTAGTAAATGCACCGACTAGCGACTTGCAGAATCAAAAAAGAATTAAAAATCAGTTTACTTTATTCAGTTTAGGCACATAAAGAGCATATATGAACGTCAAAATTTTACAATTATGTCAAAAAATAATATAAAAATATTAAATAATGTAAAAATAAACCGTTGGATAATGATTCTTTCGCTGGTTCGGTAAGTTAGTTCTACTGAGAAGATACCAGCAAGAAACTCAGAGAACTGTATTAGAACGAAATTATCTTTCTTTTTTAAATTTGCTTCATACATAAAACTTTGCAGTACTCAAATCTTCGAATGATGTTGTGATTTTATGGATATTTTATGAAAATACTGTCTGTTGCTCTTTTTTGTATAAAAAATAACATAACGTGACATAACACAAACCTGTATCTCACACCACGCCCTACGTCAGTGACTGTAATAGGCATATTGATAACTCACTTGTACTTTTCCACATTACTTTATTGCTTATTACACCTGACCGGTTTCGCCTTACGGCATCCTCAAAGGTTTATAATGACATTTTGTATTGTCATTATAAACCTTTGAGGATGCCGTATTTGGCTTGCTCGTAGTTATACTTATTTAGGCAGGCATATGACTGTTCTTGTTCCTGAAAATTTTATGAATTTAACTGACATTATATAATTCGAAATGTTTATTTTTATTAACTAAAACTTAATTTCGGAATTCAAATAACCTTAAGACATGGGTTCAGACGTTCTGCATCTTTATTTGCTCGTTTAGTCATAATTATGTCGTTACCGTATCGTAATTATGAGTTTTACTTATTTTATTAAAATTTCATTCGTAATTCCACAGAAAAACATGAAATGAATATTTGTTTGATAAGACATTGATGACAGGTAGGACAGCTGACTGGCTGACCAAAGAGTATTTAAGAGATGGCTGACACTGCTGACAGTGACAAGTGGAGATCATTTATTTTTTTAACTAAGAAATGATAGAAGAAAAAAAAATCTAAGAAATGTCAAAACGCTTCAGTAGCCATAATTAAATAGAAGAAAAAGACTTATTGTGAAGAATGAAGTGAATTGCAACTAATATCATATAACAATTGTTTGACCTAAATACTTTTACATACATGCTTTAAGAAATTAGATTTTTTAACACTTCTCTCTTCTAACATAGCACGGCACTATTTTCTTTCTTTATCACGTAATAGGGGGTGAGCCCATTGCCGTATTCCGGGCACAATTGTTGACTCGTTTCATTTGTATACTTTTTTTCCTGAAACATTTATCTGGTAATTATTAATGGTGTTGAACCTTATTTTGTTTCAGGTGTCATGGATAAGAGTGTCAGATGACGAAAATTTGGAACTGCTTACTGTTGACCTTGACACGCATACAGCAGATTATAGAATTCAAAATAATTTAGACTACGGGTTTAAAGTATATTGTCCTTTCGGTGATGTGTGGAATGGAATGGTTGCTGTTAATATAAAGGTATGTCGTTACGGTCTTTATAATTCTTCATTCGTTCAAAATCTCCCTTCCTTATCCTATCAACTTTTATCAGTCTATATATCTCCTCTTAGGTCTCTTTAGCAATTGTCATAAATATTTGAGTCACCGATCAGAGGCTCCACTATGCAACAGCGTCCAGTAAGAGTTAGACCAGTTGTTGGACTTTACTGTCACTGCCATAGATGTTGGTATGGCAACCGGGGCCGTCGGTTTAACGTGCTCTACGAGGCACAACCAGATCAATGCAATACTCATATTCTTGCATACACATTTTAGTGTTGTGCGGGGATCGAACTAGTGCTTCATGCTACAGAGGCTGTCAGTTTAGCTACTATTATATTTAGTTGTAATTTCATTCCATATCTCTTTCTTCTTTAGAATATATATCCCACCAGTTCTTTTACATTCTACTATGTTTTTGTATCTGCGAAATTAAGATGCAATGGATTAACACCACGAGGTAAACAAAATAACTTCAAGTTAAAAAACCCGTGCGCCAGATTCGGCATCGGGAATAAAACAACAAAGAAAAATGTAGGTATTTAAACTATCATGGTCACTAATATTAGTATTAAAGTTATCGAGATATTTACCATTCTACCGACAGAACGCCACTACATATCAAGATTGGTTAGGCAAACTATTGAAGTCAAAAATTATAAAAATTTCAATCGTGAGGATGGGTTCTACATTTCGCCAGTTTATGTTTAGGTCCCAATGTAATAGGTGGCGAGCCTATTGCCATTATCCGGGTACTTGTAAGCCTGCGATAAATACACACATAACTTTGAAAAGCATCGAAAAGTCATTGGTGTGTGCTATGGTCTACAAATTATCCACTAAACTTATTTTGAGCTTCTTTTTCACTAATTTTCAGTTTTCTTTTTGCTTTGCTATCATATGGATGTGTATCTGGACAACGCCGATTGTATTGTTATTTTCAAATTACATCATTCAGTTGGTGACCAAAACATCATTTGATTAAATTTAGAATATATAACTTCTCCCACCGGCTACGGTAGTGTTTCATTTAATCAATTTAGGCACGTAAAGAACACATATGAACGTCAAAATTTTACAATTACGTCAAAATATAATATAACAATATTAAATAATGTATCTTGTGTTGTCTAATGTATTATTTATATAACAATATGAATTATTATCCATTGGAAAATAATTCTTTCGCGTGGTCGGTAGGTTGAAATCTATTACGGCATGTAACGATCAAAACTTAGAGAAGTTTCTAGATACTTTCGCATCATCTGTTCGCGCCGTAAAGAACCTAAAGATCGATGACCTCTGCGACTTCTTATTTTTGTATATGGGTTTAAAGAAATTAGATTCCGAAACCCTTCGTTTATTTGAGTCGGTGTTGGTCAGCTAGTAATAGTATAAACCACCTAACCTCGTTAAAGATTGATGTCGATCTAGCGATTGGCGACTTCCATGTCAAATTTTATCCACTTTCGTAGTATAACGAAGCAAATTGACTTAACAATATACAATTTATTACTTATCGAGTTGCAATCGAGAATCGTTGGTTCTAGACTCTGTGAACCTAGTCGAGTTCAATGCCAAGAAGACGCAGTCATGTGTGTTTTCAGCAAAGGTATCTTTTTGCCTTCCCCTTCCCACTCTTTAGAGCATACCACTGCCACTGCAGGACAACCTCAATATCCTTGGTATGGAATTTTGCTGCAATCTAAATAACAAAAACTACATCTAGAGTATCATCAAAACAGCCTCACGTAAACTCAGAGTCCTGAATGGAGTAAGACGGTATTTCACACTGGAGCAGCCGTGTCTTCTCTACAAGATACAAATTCGTTCCTGTGTGCTCGCGGTCGGGACGAGAGCCTTTTTGTCAAGGGCAGAAAACCGATATATCAATCAAAAAGTATAAGTGGATCTCGGGCTGCATATTGAAAATGTTGGACGCAACTGGGAAATCGTTACGAGGATTATGAAGGTGATAGAGATGGTTTATAACTTGAAGAAGAAGGAGGACAAACCTTTGGTCTTCCCACTGACAGCACAAAAATTCCAGTGCACTGTAGCTACCCTACTCACCTCCGAGAACTCAACACGAGGTAATTATTTATGGCCGTGATATTCTGTACGCATATAATTTTTTTTTGTTTTTTTTTATACAGTAAGAAGGAGCCTTGAGAAATTCGATATCGATAGGCTGACCTTGATTTTTACGGGAGTAGATTGACCTTTTTTTTTGACGTGCGAAAAATCCCCACGGATACCCCTCGCAGAGTCGGTGGGAGAGGTTATGTCGGACTCGAACCGACTAAAATATTAAATAAATATTCTGTAATGTGGATGTTAATTCACCTCTGTCTAAACCACCAGGGATGAAGGAGTGATTATATGTATGTATGTATGTATGATTGATGGCATTTCGTGAACAATTCAATCACTTGTAATTCATATTTATTATCAAATCAAATCGATTACGCCACGCTTCCTCTTTTTAAAATGCCATGAAAATTTAAGAGGTTATAAAAGAAAACGAACCTTATTATGATGAAGATAATTATTTGTGTTTGGTACAGATAAGTGATTCTGAAATAAACAAAAAATGATTTGTGTAGAAAGCAAAAATAAAACACAAACATAACAAAAAACAACAAAATTGTTAGACAGTGTAAAAGTCTTCAGTATGCCCACTGACAGCACAAACTCTCCAGTGAGCTCTGACTACCCTACTCACCGCTGGGAACACAACACAAAGTTATTATGGCTGCGGTATTCTGTAGGGCAGAGGTACTTCCTCAGTCGGACTTCTCAATTGGACGGAAATGATTTTACACACGTAAAAAAAAGCCCTATCCCTTAGTCGCCTAGTAAGACACCGCATGGGAAGAGATGGGGTGGTCCAAATTCTACTCTGTCGGGAACCACGCGGTTAAA
Organism: Eilema griseolum; assembly: GCA_963662185.1. Lineage (NCBI taxonomy): Eukaryota > Metazoa > Arthropoda > Insecta > Lepidoptera > Erebidae > Eilema > Eilema griseolum. The sequence continues at coordinate 5,140,726 of OY759251.1, forward strand.
AGTAGATTTATATTAATAATGCTTTCATTCAAAACATGGCTACAATCCAAACTCAAATGGTCTGGCGAGAATCTAATTTCCGTTTTATTACTGCCTATAAATCTGTATCCTGACAGCTGAGTAATTAGTTGTTTAATTATTTCAAAACTGAATGTAATTAAGAAATATTATTACACCAAATTTTTAAGCTGTCTAAAATCTAAATAATGGCTAATTTACTAAGACGCTTGCAATGTTATTCTAATTACAAAAAAAAACCATTAATTTCCATATCTTACTTATTATACAATACATTAAAATACCAACTATTATATAATATATATATTCATCAATCGTCAATCATTTGATTCATTTACATCAATATTTCTGAGATTTGTGACCGGATTGCCGTGTTTCTTTTTTAGTTCGATACAGAATACTAATATTTAGTCCCATAAAAATGTTTATAATGTATTTTAATTTTATAAACATTTATGTGTGTTGTAAACTTTAAAACAACAGTGCATCTTACCTTAAGATTCTGGACAAACGATTTCATATGCTTGCTTGCATATGACAGCGAAGTCAAGCTGAGATCTAATTAAAATATTATTATATATAAGAATAAAAACGTAGCGCCCCTCTACGTTTTAATTTATTATAAAATAGTTTAATAAGATCTCTGAAGTCCTTAGCGGATCTTCTCACAAAGCCGTACATCTGGTATGCCTTACCTACGATGTTTTCAATGTGTTTTTATTATTGTTTTTAGATGAGTATTATATATTTTGTCTATGTATTATATTTTACAGACTATAGAAGAACATTTTATTTACCGTTTTTTACCGTATATTACAATTCTAAAAATATCATTATATAACATACTCGAAAATGGATTTAACAAACGAAATTACTAATATTTACACGAACGCCGAATCAGGTCACCGCGGTCTCTTCAGTACGGTCAGATCTCGCTAAATAATCTTTGACTAGCTGACCCGCCCCAGAATCATATTTTGAAACTTCATATCACTTAATTGAGCCCGTCATTTTCTATTCACCAAATAATATATGAAAATCTGCCGGATTTGTTTACATTTATGATCACTATTCAACCCAAAAAGAAGTTTTTAATTCGAATCTATGATAAATGAAAGCTTACACTTGGGAGCTCGGAGTTCTTCGGGCTTTAGTTCGCTGGCAGTGGAAATTGTTAAATCATACTAATCCTACTAATATAATAAAAATGAAGATTTGTGAAGATGTTTGGATGTTTGTTATTCAAAACGATCTAACGGCTGAACGGAACGGGTCAGGGTCAACTCGAGATCCGACTCGGTCTTCTCTGGGGGGATGATTTTTTTTTGCGGTTCCGCTTCCGCCGTGGTGTAGATTTCCGGGTCTGCAGACCCACCGAGCTGTTCGCCCTGCTCCTCTCAGTGGCACTAACGCACATTTTCCGAAAAGCATCCGGCAAAACATAGATTAGTCTAGCAACTGTGTCGAGGCACATAGAGAACTCACTTATACTTTTCCACATTATTTTTGTTATTAGACCTGACCGGTTTCGCCTTACGGCATCCACAAAGCAAGAGAAGTTATCAGAAATGGACATAGAGAAAACAACAGAATGGGACTTTTAGCTGTCCTAACTGATGCCACTAAGCACCGACACTAGGTACTCCTCCCTGACTTATGTCTACACGTGCCTTTCCTCCTACGGGCTGTCAATAAATATCACGATCCAATATCGTACTCATCATCAATATAAGTACGAATCGTACTAAATATTCAAGTAGCATATCTTGTGAGAAGCAATCGTACAAACCTAGCATATAAATATATATATGTACATTTATTGTGCAATCAGACTAACTAAAAAATATTAGCACAATGTAATAAGACCGTAATGATATCACGTTATCGCAGGCGTCCGTGATTGGTCGAATTAATATTATTTTTAATTTTAATAAACATTAGAAAGAAAACCACAAAAAAATGGCTTTGCACGCGGCTGTTAAGGGAAAATTGATCAGTGTCATCGGGGATGAGGTAAGTAAATAAATCAACTTTATATTTATTAAAAACTGTGTCTCGAATACTACCTATGTTTTCTACCAATATGATTTTAATTGAGTAATTAGAACTCATCTAATATACCTAAGTATCTACACAATTATTAGTAAGTTAGTTTGAAAAATAGAGAAATATTAAATAGAAAAGTATTTTGAGACAGAATGGTAACATTATATTGACAATATTACACAATGCAAATAGAGGACTATATCTACTAAGTACGAGTTACAGGATCGTACCCTGATTTCAATAGCTAATTGCTTTACCATCTGAGAATCATTCTGAAGCGAAGAAGCAATATCCTTAAAATATTCCTATAAGCTGGCGAAATGCTTTGTCCTTAAAAGAAAGTCTGCTTATGGTGCCGAAATGTGGACACTTACAGTGGGGCTGGTCCATAGCTTAAAAGTCGCGCAGCGGGCTATAGGGCGAGCTATGCTTGGAGTTTCTCTGCAGGATAGAATTCGGAATGCGGTTATCCGACAGAGAACTTAAGTTACCGACATAGGTCACAGAATAAGCAAGTTGAAGATAGTTTTGTATGTAGCACGATGAAGTTTGTAACTCTGATCTGTCAATTACTTCTATTAGATTTAGGAATACAAAATTAAATCTCGGATCTTCATAGAAGCTGACGTTTTTATGTGTGTATAAAAACAATTTGAAACATTTATACTGTGAACAGGCTGGGACAGACTCGTTTAGCTCTAAATGAGAAAACAAACAATTATTATGATAAAGATATTCCTTTGTGGCGGATAACAATTTGGGAACGTACAGACGGAAACATTCTATCGGGAGATATAAATGTAAAAAATAAAAAAGATATAAATGTGTGAGGATGTGTGTGAGAATACACAAGCTCACACATTTTCTGATCCAGTAAGGATATGCCAATCCCATCGTACCTTAAGTCCTAGTGGACAGTCTTACATTATTTGTTACAGTCTAGGTAGTACACTTATTATAGGGCATCATTGCTGAACTATTGTAATCAGGTGACATAGTTTTTGGGCGGCTTCGGAGCTTGGATAACTCATAATACTTTGTGTATGTTGTGTGTGAGTATGTGTGTAATAATAAAAAAAAAGTATTTGATATGCAAACTATTCAAATTGATTAAGATAGAAAAAAAATATGTAGTGCAATCTATCTCTTACAGAGGGAACATTCTGACCACTGATATGAGGTTTCAGACGAAGGTTCAGTAGCTCAGTGGTAATAGCGTTTCTCCTGTAAGTGAAAGACCGCGCAATCGAATCCCGCTAGGTGACATTATCGTCTAGAATAAATAAAGTAATCGTCAACGTAGGAGCAATTATACTACTATATGTCATTAAATATAATTCCCATGCCGATTTTTTTTTATACCACTTAGTTGGCAGACAAGCACACCGTCCACCTGATGGAAAGTGGTTACCGTGGCCTATGGACGTTTGTAACACCAGAGGAGTCACAGTAGCGCTGCCGACCCTGTAAGTACAGAGTTTCTGTGTCGTCAGTGTAGAAGACAAAGCAGGACAAACCTTTAGTCTTGTCTTTAGTACTGACAGCACAAATTCTCCAGTGAGCTCTGATTACCCTACTCACCGCTGGGAACACATTGTTGACATTTCTGATTAAAATTGTAAGAAAAAATTAGCATACTAGCATAAGGTAAAATTTTATTGCCTAATAAAACAATCACATCTGTGATCCACTAAATAACAGTTTTAGCAATTCAACTATGTCTGACCGCAATAGCCATCAACACTAGACCCTCCCATCCCCGTGCTAACTGTTTAAAAATCTTATCACTGAATGGGTCAAAACCCTCTTTCATTGTGAGTAACCTATATACCAATTCAGCTACTGTACTATACATTTTGGACAGTAAAACTAGTATAATGTGCACTTACAATATGGGGTTCTTCAAGAGGGGCATTAGAAGGTTTGTTCAGGGTTGGCTGCGCGAGTGTAACGCCTCTGTCGCGTATTTTCCGTTGAAAAAGTACATTTTACGAAGGGAAAGGAGATGGGGATTTCTGGGCCAAACTGTAATGAGTTGAGATATGACTTAGGAAAAGCGGTATATTTTTCTATTTCAAAATTTAAAAAAAAACAGCTCAATTGAACATCAGGAAGACGAGAAATCTTAAAATAAAGTTTATTCCACGAATATGATGCTGCGGAATGTTTTGTAGGATTCAAACCTATTATAGCCACACCATGTTCGACAGCGAGAGCTCAAGGCTATAGGGAGTCGTAACATGCCCTTAAAACCGTGCCATAGTCACTTGACAGATCTTGACGTAAGTCGATGGTTGGATATTTAAGGAAAAGACCTCTGACTGTTTTAAATCAAAGTAACTTACATAAACAGACAGTTTTCCTTTCAGTTTGTCATCGAGAAGATTTCAACCGTCCTTATTATGAAACTACGTCATTAAAGCTATCAGATAGACAGATGCAGGTATATCGTTACTACTTACCTGTTTGTATAGAAGTAAATAAAATGATAGAACTACTTTTATTATTTATAATTTTGTATTATTCTTGAGGACAAATGATAATTTGTCCTCAAGACTATTACAATTTATTTATTTTTATATCACTTAGTTGGCAAACAAGCATACGGCCCACCTGATGGAAAGTGGTTACCGTGACCTATGGACGTATGTAACACCAGGGGAGTCACAGTCGCGCTGCCAACCCTGTAAGTATAGAGTTTCTGTGTCGTCAGTAGAAGACAAAGCAGGACAAGCCTTTAGTCTTACCACAAGAGACATGCGATGCGGAGGAATTCCAATACGCATTTTAATTGTTCTTAGCTATAAGTTGTATAATAGTTATTTTACTTTTATTGTATTTAATATTTATATATATTTTCTTGACATGATTGTATAATATTTTACTACCAATTTCACATCTGTATAAAGTGTTATTTATAGTATTAAAAAGTTGTATTTACACGTATGGGTGAAATGCATGCAAATGGTCCACGATGTCAAGAAAGCTCCTTCTACCTGGACCCGACGGGAGTGCCACTGGCGCTGGACTGCAGTCGCTTTCATAAAAGCCATGGCTAATGGCAAGGAATAGTGGGGGATAGCGGAGCGGGATAGCAGAATACAAGGGCTACTCAATGATTTCTAAGTAGGTAGACAGCCTGTAACAAAAATTGGTAACAAAAGCTGTCATACAAGTGACACTACAAAAAGGCTATGCATATAGATAGAACAGTTTCAAATAAATTCGAAATTCAAAATTCATTCCCGCGTCCAGAGATGCGAGCAGTATTCCACGCAGGAGCGAATTTGTGTCTTATAGAGAAGACACCGCTGCTCCGGCGTGAAAAAACGTCTCACTTTGTTTAGGAGTCCGAGTTTCCGCGAGGCTGTTTTGATGATGCTCTCGATGTAATTTCTGTTATTCAGTTTGCAGACATCGTCATATCTAACCGAACTATTGATACTTTACACGAACCTGGCTTCTTTAACGGCTAAATTCGATTTATTCTTATTGGAAATAAAAACCCATAAACCAGCATTCATAATGGTTACCGAAACTCAACTTAATAGTGAAGTAAGGGACAGCATCATCAACATAGCAATATTAATGATAACTATACAAGATATCAAAAATTTGATACAATAATTTGTGGACATTTGTGTTTAGAATATCTACAATCTTTTTGGAATAAATACTATAAATTTTATACTGTTCTTTAATTTTTATCATTTGCAAGATGACACTCACCTTGTCTATAACTGGAAACTCATCGGTATTAACTAGTTCTGAATATCAATAAGCAGCTGTGAATCCAGTCTCTAACCTTCATTGCTTCCAATATATCAGCGTCTGGCGGGTTGCGGAGCCCTCTGATAGGCGTGTGTGTATAAATAAATTTGTATTACGAGCCTTAAATGGTAGTCAGTGCGATCGCTAATGCTTAATAGTTAATAATAGATCGGTAACGTACGACGAGGATAACCTAGACAACACCGTATGTCAATCAGATCGAAGGCATTTTAAAGAAAAGAAAGTATGTTAAGAGCAGGTACCTTCCTGAAACCATTTTTATAATGTCTCTAATGTAATGCAATAATACAATACAATATATCAATCAATACATTTATAAGATATCTCTTCTTAGCTTTTTCAGGCTGAGATATAGAACAGTTATATTATTATATTGTGTGGAACACTGGCACCTGTACTAATTTATATAAACATTGTATCACAGGTACCCGCGTTTAGTAATACAGATAATATTCACAATTATTATCATTAAAAACTATTTAAACTATCATGGTCACTCACATCAGTTTCGAAATAAACGAAATATTTACCATGTTGTATTGGAAATATCGAAAACTCGAAACAAAACAACATGGTAAATATCCCGATACTGATCATTAAAAACATTTACATACATTAGGTATCAATCATTTTATCTATCTGTTGTTAATCTGTCAGACTGCCAATAGAATGAATTGTGATTCGGAGGCCGACCGCAGACAGCAGCAGTAGCAGCAGTGAAATAGATTTGATTGTAACAATTTTTGTTTATTGCTTTTTTTACACAACTTGTGTGGCAGAGAAACACACGGCCTATGTGATGGAAAGCGGTTACTATGACCTATGAACCTGTAAGAACAGAGAGTTTCTGTACCGTCAGGCACGACGAACCATATCGGGATTATGCGCGGCCTGGTGAGGCAGCCTCCCAAGGTGGTTAACCCCAGTTGGGCCCCTGTACTATACCGCGGGCGGCCAGCGGCACCACCGTTTCTACAGGTCTCCCTGTTCGGCAGTATATATATATGTTATGTGTGTCTGCTGTTAAAATTGAAAGCTATTTTAACAGCTTTCTATTTTAACAGCAGACACACATAATACATGCACTTTTTAGGTATTTAAACTATCATGGTCACTCACATCAGTATCAAAATAAACGGGATAATATCGGAAACTCGTTACTGTTTACATAGGTATTTAAACTATTCACTCACACCAGTATCAAAATAAACGGGATATTTACCATGTTTCATTGTTTTGAGTTTCCGATATTGCGGCGGTGTTGCAAGCACCATGATGGACTGGAGTACTACTGATCGAGAACGGGTTCGAGTTTGTAGTGAGAGTGAAACCAATAGTGGTTAGAGGGAATATTAGTAATTTCGGTAGCTAATTTAATAAAAAGTTTAATTATTGTGTATGTTACTTTATAAAATAGAATACTTAGTTTGCCACGTTTTAATCATTTTTATTTTAGTACTTACCTTTGGTAGTTTATCCGCATTCTAGATTTCATAACACAGGCTAGCTAAGCTGTGTTTACCATGGGTCTAGATAGCATTGTGTAGAATGTTGTAGAATATTTATTTTAATGCAAAAAATTGTATGGACGTATGTTTGTTACTCAATCATGCAGTAGCAATCAATCATGCAACGAAAGTTGGTATTGGAAGAGAGAAAGCCAGACATTTCTTATGTTCATCCTGGTGACCACTGGAAAATTGCTGGACTGAATATGAAAAGAAAATTAAAATCTTCTAAATATATTTTACAGATTTCAAAGAGGAGTTCAAAGAACTTCCTCCGATAAAACAAAAGCTGGATGCGGAAGGCGGAGGATCGGAGAACATGGCGCACATTGGGAGAGGCCTATGTCTAGCAGTGGACGGCAGTGGGCTAATTGATTGATTGATATCTCGTTTTTGGGGTCCCGTAGCCAAATTTTTGCGAATGTTATACACTGGAATAATACAATTTTTCACAAGTTCTGCAACTAGATTTTCGTCTAGCTTAGATAACTTGCATGACAAAACATTATCATAGATTTCCTTAAGCCGAGTGGCTTCCGGCAGAGTAGAATTTAGACCAACCCATCTCTTCCCATGCGGTGTCGCACAAGACGACTAAGGGATAAGACTGTTTAACATCAGACAGAAATATACAGCCCAGACTCAGCCTCAGATACATGGCTCGAGGCAACAATAGAGCCCGGAAAACGGCAGTAGGCTCACCACTTACGTGGGTTCGAATACAAATATTGGCGAAATGTGGGTGTGAATTCACTTCTGCCTAACACTCCAGGGATAAAGGCGTGACAGCATAAGGCGTTGATCTTCCTTCTTGTTGACTCGTTTGATTTTGACATTGCATAGAAATAGTCTGTAATATTACAGTAAATATAATAAATGTTATTTATTAATGCTTAAAGATCAAACATGTTTAAACTGCAATTATTTAATAACCTTCATTGGTCTACATTCTGAAGAATACCGCATGTGATCACGCGAGCACGCACTCGCACTGGAACTTTTTAAAGAACAGAATGCTAGCCATAAAAGGGTAGTTTTGGATCCGGGTCCGAGAACCTTTATAAACCCGTCGACCACTTGGCTCTGAAATAGTGACAGTGTGATTTTAACCTAATTTTTGTTTACAATACTTTATTACTACAGGACTACAGTCTTTATACTAAACATGTACATATAATATGTAATTTGCACATAATTTTCTCTAATAAATAATTTATTTATATTTTACTGTCTGTGTATGTTAGAGACATAGTATTTGACAGACATTATGCGATGAGACGGTCCGCCATAAGACGCCGTCTGACCGGACCGGTGATCAGCCCTTTTGTGTGGGTCATTTCACCCATTTCTCATATATTGGCACGCAGGTTTGCTCGTTGTTCGACTGAAGTTAAACTTACATTATTTAAAGCATACTGCCAATCTTTTTACACGAGCAGCCTATGGGTTAATTATACGTAAGGGGCATACAATGCCCTGCGGGTTCAACTCCATTGTTGGGCGAATATTAATTGCAATTATTATGTTATAAATATATTAACAATTAAAAATCCCGACTTGCTATCTAAAAGATCAAAACAAGCTTGACAGCAGGCTGTACCCTATTGTCAATCAAAAGCAAAAAAAAAATACATGAATACGGGGTGAGCCTATTGCCGCATGCCGGGCAATATTGTTGACTCGAGCCATGCATCCGAGGCTGAGTCTGGGCTGTATATATCTGTGTTAAACAGCCCTATCCCTTAGTTGCCTTGTACGACACCACATGGGAAGAGATGGAGCCTGGAATACGGCAATAGGCTTACCCCATATTACGTAGGACTGAATACAATGATTGGTGAAATGTGCGTGTTGATTAAGAAGACAAGCTGCCCGCGTACGAAGGCAACTCGGGCGTCGGAGGTTGATGAACGACCTCCGCCCCCCATGAGCGCCGGCCTGCGGGTGACAAGTGGAGCCGCCTGTCACCCTGGCAGAAGCAGGCCGCGGCGGTGGCGCGCCTGGCGCGCCTCCCCGTTTCCGGGGTCGAGTTGGGGACTCTGTAGTCCCCACACCCGAGAAGAGGGCCGCTATAATAATGAACTAATGTGAATAGATAAAAATGTACTGTCTCATAAATAAACCTAACTCTTTCAGATGAGTTTACTGGGTTTGACACCAAAGTACTGCAACTTAGGGCATTACTCATCATGAAGGGAAGTCTTGGACGTACAAGGAACTATCAGGCTATGGTAAGAATTCCCCATCACAATTTATAATTCCTGCTACACAAATATAATAAATTCATAAATTAGCCAATTACAACAAAATGTGAATATCACCTTCAAAGGCATATTCAGTGTTTGAAAACTAAATAAACTTAATTCAGAGATTGCTTTGATTTTCTCTGCCTCTCTGGAATTATGAGGCTTTTACAGACTTGACAGCCTGCTCTAGAGTCTCATGCATTGTTAGGACCCTGTAAGAACAGAGATTTTGTGCCGTCACTGTAGAGGACAAACCAGGTCAAGCCTTTGGTCATCCCACTGACAGCACAAAAACTCTCCAGTGAACTCTGGCTACCCTACTCACCGCCGGGAACACAAAGCGAAGTTATTATAACCGCGGTATTCTGTAGGGTGGAGGTGATTTTTCACACCTAAAAAAAAGTAGAGGTATATTTCTATAATATGTCTACTTAAATAAATGTACACTTTATGTACCTACATTCACATTTTAGACAGCAGGATTTTCTGACGGGGCACAATTTTAATACCTACTTAATGTAGTGCCACTGAAAATATCCTTAAAGGAAATATATTTATGAAATACCGTTGTATCCTACCTCCTCTAAAAATGCTAATTTTACTGCACCTTGCCTGATATTAAGTTAAAGGCAAAGTGTAAGGAAAAAAGGTCACCATTACAGATACGTAGTATATTACAATAGTGCCACTCAGCGTGGCGGCCTCATCAGGTGCTTTTTCATGTACCGCTTAAAGGACCCGGGACTGTACTCTGCCAATAACCACACGGCTTAAGATGGGGTGGACCAAATTCTACTCTGCCGGGATCCACGCGGCTTAAGATGGGGTGGTCCAAATTGTACTCTGCCGGGAACCACGCGGCTTAAGATGGGGTGGTCCAAATTGTACTCTGCTGGGATCCACGCGGCTTAAGATGGGGTGCATTCAGGTAAAGAACAAACTCATGTATTTAATAACATAACATAACATCCATACATACCTATTTCTTGTGAACTGAGAGCAATGTACAAGGGGGTTCAAAAGCACCTGGATAGATTTAATGTCACTAAACTCAACTGAAAAGTAAACAAAGATTTAGTTTTTTTTAATATTACTAATTTCTGGGTTGCATTGAAACATTTTTATAATCAATACTATTTATTTCGTTATTTATCTTTGAAATATGTGCAATCATCAACGACTTTAAACGCTGTTTGTACATATTTGTAATATTGAAATTAATAACTCACTTGTACTTTTCCATATATTGCATGCGAGATCTCTACCTAAGCAGTATCCATAAGCCAACAGTTAGTAGAAAGATTTCTGATTTGTTTATTTCATTTAAGTGGCAGACAAGGACACGGGCCCACCTGATAGGAATTGGTTACCGTGGCCTAAAGACGTATGCAACACCAGGGGATGTTACACTTGCGCTGCTGACCCTGAAGAAACCTTCTAATGCCCCTCTTGAAGAACCTCATATTGTAGGCGCTTTGTAATGAGAATGAATACTTATCAATCTTTTTTTTTACCATTAGTTCAAGCACGCAAGTTTCCTATCGGTGTTACGAACATAATGGATTGTCTATAATTAATTGTTTGATTTGCGATTCTAAATTACTGAATAAGGAATGTATAAAATTACTTCCAAGATGGCTAACAAACACATGGCCTAGCCCATCTGATACAATTCTCTCTTCCTGACCTAATATCACTTATAGATTCTCCTCTAGTATGTTTCCAGTAGATTACTTTTCATTACTTTAAATAAAGGTCTACATAATTTATTTATTATCATTGAAAGTAAAGTTAAGTGGACCCTTCATATAGATGAGTGACCTGGATACTCGGGGGGGTACGGGGGCCCTTCCGTTCGGCGCGTCGGCTCTCGCCATGCCTCACATTCATAGATAAAACCAATATCCCGCGCTTTGTCACACGGTGCTGCGGCGGCAATCACTTCTTTTTTCACGCCTTCTCCCACCCAAACTCATGGCAGCGCAATTTACGCACTCCGTATTTCCGTCTCAATTAAGCAGAACGACTGGGGGAAGCTCCTTCATCCCACAGATTACCGCGGACATTATAACCTCATGTTATTTTTAAACTTTCGCTGTATGAATTCATAATTACACTAGGTATCGGGACTTCTCGCGAATTATATCTTACCATAACACTTCCTAACGCCCACGGCTTCCTCTTAGGCAACGTAAATTGCAGTGGTCGACTGGTTGTGCACCAGTTCGCCGAATGATAATTCCGATCTATTGCAAAATGGGGCTTTTGCAACAGAATGCAAAGGCGAGTCGATATGAGGTCCACGCCCACAAATTACGGTTCGCTCGCTTTGTCTGATGTCCTTAAATTTTCTTTAATAACACGGAATTGAAACTTGTGCAACTAACATTAATGTACTTTAGTTCTGAATTAAGCCTGCAGTTATTTCCACGAACCTAGAAAGTTGTATTCGTAAAATACGATATGTCTACAATAGAATAGAAATACTTGTTGAAAAAAGTTTTGCAATTATTCGTTGATCTACAGAAATTACATGTTTATTTTAAGGTTCATAGTATATAAATAATAATAGTGTTTTATTTAAACTAGTCGAAGCTTACGCAACGAACTTTGTTGGTAACAGTTAAACTTTATCGGATCACCTGTCGAACAATCGGGTTTTGTTAACTAAATAATGATACTATGTCCATATTTATCTTAACTTAATTTGACTTTAGTTCATTGAAAATGCCAGTTTCTTGTTTAATATGCATCTCGATACAAAGTGAATTTACAATTTATGTTTTAAAAAGAACATGAACAGCAGTCTGTTGTTTTTGCCAGATAAGCATATGATATTCTTTCTTTTCTTTTTTTTTAAATATAGTGAATTGGAACGATAGTGATCAAGATTATTTTCAAAATCAAAGAGAAAACTTACTAACTAAACTATGGGAAGGACTTGGAAGCCAGGTGGCTCCAAAGTTCAAGATTGCAATTACGCGATGAACGCTAGGATAAAGAAAAAAATGTGAGAAAGAAAAGACAACAAGAATTTACAATGTTAGTAAAATAAACCTTCTTGATAGTCAGATGAAAATTGCATAGCGACGTTGCGCACGCGCATCCTACGTAGGTTCCTGTAGTGTGGTGTGGGACAGTGCCGGTAGACTCACTTGATCCAGGACTCCTCGTCCGCGATGTCCCTGAAGAACTACAAACTCCAATATGAACACGAGGTCCTAATTTTTTATAAATTTGTGCGACTTACCGCCTTAATTTGCTGGAACAATGCCAATAGCAAAAGAAATCATAATATTCTCAGATTAAGAGCTGAAACAATAGAATTTTAACAATTATTTTTCAAATTAGGAACGTGGCGAATCTTATTATAAAATGTTACAAATGTTTACTCAGCAGAAATAAATTATAATCCTATATCATTGTGAAGACACAATTTATTGTCTTTCAGACGAACATACACTCATATTGATGAGATTTATGAAAATTAAAATTACGAAGCCATTATATCGACCGTCCAACCGGATAGTTAGGAAGAAAGGTGACCTGACAGCTTACGTCAAAATGTCATTCACTCCGCGTTTCAACTCGGGAAAATTTTCGTAGTATGATTTTCTACGATTTTAAGTGTAATTTGACGGCTCAACAAAGCATCGCTCGGCTTGAAACAGCTTTTGGCGATGAAGCTCCATGCAAGACGACTGTTTATAGCTGGTTTGCAGAATTCAAGCGTGGTCGTATCAATCTCAGTGACGAATCTCGCGATGGTCGGCCGTCCACCGCTGTGACCAACAAAAACATCGATGCTGTGCGCCGTATGATTGAAACAGACAGGCATGTGACCTACCATGAAATTCGCGCATCCTTAGAAATAGGCATGAGTCAAATACAATCAATCCTACACAAACATTTGGGTGTGAGAAAGCTGTGCTCGCGGTAATCTCTGCTTGCTCCAGTTGTTAGCAATTACTAGCATTTCGCCTACGTATGTAGGTATAATGTTCGTTTTAGTATGTCAATAGTATTTGCGTGGGATATATCTATATTATATCGATTTAACTGTTTTGATAGGATAGACAAAAACTTTACTGTTTTAAATAATGAAAAAGAAAGGTTTACGATTTTTCACTCACCCATATTCTGACAAATAAACTTTCATTTCATTTCATTTCATTTCATTTCATTTCCTCTGCTGTCACCTACTTATATGCGAACCAGTCATATCGAGTGCTTTGGACTTGTCCTTTTGGATATATCATAAAAAGATGTATGTGTTAAGCCTCAGTGGCGTAGCGGTGGGCTGATTGATTGATTGATTGATTGATATTAGAATATGTGGCTGCAAGTAGCCAACATAACTCGGCTGAAATAAAAAGAACCAAGATTTTAATGTAAGTTTTTTCCTTTTAACTAGTTTTGTAAAAAAAGGTTTTTATACTTTAATGACAAATGTTTCTTAATGTTTAAGATTGTAATAGCTCCTGTAGAACATAATATAAATCCAACCCAAATACGGAGGAGGATTAGGAGACCGCACTCTGGACTCCAAGGTCCCACGTGATTACCTAGCTGAATGACGTTGGTACCGTATTTTAGTGGGTGGGGTGGGTTTGTCATGAGTGTATGTTTTCTGTCGACTGCCGTATGGAGAACATGCTGATTAATGGACGAAGCTCTGGCACAGGCTATTTCTTAGGGTTTCTACAGGCTTTAACTAAGGCGCATCCCAGGCCTCCCGGTGCCCCTCTATCTGGTGGATTCAAGAACATTGGCCGAAACGAGTAACAATTTTGATGTACGCTTGCTTCATATAACCCGTCGTATGGATACGCAGGTATCCACAGGCCCCAAAGGCTCTGTACACAAATGCCTAGTTATGAAAATATATTTGGAATTCTCCGAAACACGTTAGTGATCAACAGAACATAGTTTACAGATAGTTGTTTTGTCAATACAGCTGTGAGGCGACTGTTTAGATATTAAAATTACAATGATAGCCTACAACTCCACTTGAATTTGATGCCTTCTGAGATGGCCCTGGGTCGGCCGGGGTGCTAGGGATATACCTGTCAACCTCACTGACTCACAAGCGCTGTGCGTTATAGTCGGTTCGAGTCCAACATAACCTATCCCACCGGGTCCGGCAGGGAGGGGTATAGAGTGATTTTTCACTAGTTGGATTTTAATAATTGATACGTTAGTGTGTTTGGAACAGTGATTGTTCATGGCCGTACACATTGATATTGAATTGATAAGTATAATTAGTATAAGATAAGATAGAAAGATAAATAATAATTAATTATTTACATACGAAAAATTATTATGGTACTGCAGCACTTGTTGGTGGTAATCGATTAACATAATACCGCATACGATTATTTACTTATTCTGGTCTACAATATCAGAGCAGATATAGCTTTTTACCTACTGAGTTTTTAAGGAGGTAGGACACGGCGGTATATCCGCCCGATTGAGCAGTCCGACTGGGGTAGTAGTCTCCCTCTTTTTCTCTATTCCATTTTTTGTATATATTGTATAGTTAGCATAGTTTTATATAAATTTGTAGTATTGTATTAAAACGTCGTATGTCCAAACATTTCAACAATTCGCTAACCGAGCCAAATAGATTTTTTACAGTTCTTTGAATGAAGTTAAGTTCCAATGATTCAATGAATAGTTTCTCCATGACATGAGAAGTAAATATTTTTGTTAAACTGTATCAATTACGTAAAAAAGGGTTATCGCAAAAATGTAGATGTCTGTTTGTTTTTTGCTGCCATCGATTTAAAAACCCTAGGTAATAACTTTTTTTTTAAGTATTACTTGCAGTCTTCAACATTTGTACTATGCTTTTTATGAATTACTAAGCGTTGTTTTCATGTCTTGTTTTTATTGGATAAATTGTTGAAATAACACTCTTGTAAGGAGAGCGTTTATTACGCAAAGTAGTGCTTTTGCAGATATCCGTTTGATCTTTGCTGACATCGAAATACAACAATTACTCGACAAAGAATTGTGTTCCAGTGGTTTACGGGAACGAGATCAGACCCCAGATTCCGAAGTGAAAGCTTCGGATGACACTGGGATTAACGCTAAGATGATGATGCAGAAGAGGAAGCTAGTGGAGTATTTAAGGACAGAAGCAAACGGCAGGAATGTCCGGCCGACGAAAGAACGGCGTCGCAACGTGCAATAAAAACGACATAGTAACTTATAACAGTTTATTATCTCTCAAATCAACAATTTGTAGCATCAAATTTGAAGATCCTATTGGCGGTAAATACTGTTACGACAGACGTCGATATCTCGAAAACTAGTATTTGAATCTTCTAGAAATTAAAACGCATTGTTAGTGACGAGGTACTACAACTTCCAGTTGCATCTGAAGCTTTCACATCTGAGTCTGGGATCCGCTTTACTAAACTTCAATATTTTCCGTGAAGCAACTACCATCTGACCTCCACTATCCAAATCCAAATAAAGCATTGCAGTGAGAACAGTGGTTGGACTTTTTAGGGCTACCACATAACCACCCATAATGACAGCCATAGAAGTTGGTGTAGCAACTGTGACCGACAGCATAGCGTGCTATCCGAGGAACGACCAGCCCAATGCAAGTACTTATATTCATGGATAAAAATATTTGCACCGAGAGGGGATTAAATCCGCGCCTCTCGCATAGTGGCGGCGTTCATTACACGAGTGCCTAGGTATATCGAATAATAATAAAAACATTGCCAAAATCTTAAACGTTTTATTGGAACAGATTTGTGCAACAATTTATGCTAATGTTTAAAACGTAACATAGAAAGTAATCTGGTTACGAATTGTAAAATAGACTTATAGATAGTAATTAAATATATTCTTAAAATATAAAATGGATTATGGAGTTTTACTTGTTGGTTTGGTAAAAATATATGTTTATAATATTATACAGTTTCACATTAGATACAGTATTTTAAATAATATTTTTCACAAGAAATGTATTTAGTTCCTAATTTGAAAAAAAAATATCCACTAACTGACTTCTTTAACGATCAGGAATCTTCGAAACTCATACTGTAACAAACACTATACATACATACATATAATCACGCCTTTATCTCCAGAGGATTAGGCAGAGGTGAATTAACACCCACTTTTCACCAAGCATTGTATTCGGTCCCACGTAATAGGGAGTGAGCATATTGCCGTTTTCCGGGGAACTGTTAACTCGAGTCATGCATTTGAGGCAGAGTCTGGGCTGTATATATCTGTCTTATATTAAACAGCCCTATCGTATCTATCTATCTCTATCGCCTTGTACGACACCGCATGGCAAGAGATAGGAAAACTATATCCTTGAAGTGACACAGAAAAAAAAGTCCTTATATTCTGTACCTCCCAAGCAAGAAAAATTATTAATGACATTGACGAATTTTTTGGAGATGGCACTTTCAAATGTAGCCCGCACCCGTACGTACAGCTGTTTACTCTGCACGGTGATATTGGGAGTGATAACAAAGTTACTAATGTTGTTCCGGTCTCGGCTCGCTCGCATTCTAGCGACGTCTTCATTTCATCTGCTCGATGACATTACGATGACATTTGACTATGACACTGACGGTCAAAACGCCATTTTGAATATTTTTATTTTTTTATTGTTTATTCACAAAAAAACTAGAGTCACAAACAGTTATTTAAATACACTGAGAATTAAAGTTCATATGTCCCATTGTAAATGTCAATTTCTTTTATAAACAATTTGTATGAATGTTAATTTTCGTACTTATTGTCTACTTTATTGTACACATAAATGACATTTATGCAAAAAGGTGAGATGTACCTAATGTACAAAGGCGAGCTTAACTTAAAGTTAAGTTCTCTTCCAGCAAATCCGGGAGTGCACAGAGGAATTGCAATACGAGCTATAATCAGATTTGTATTAATATTTGTGCATTAAGGTTAACCCTCCAGATGTCCATCGTATCGTGCCCACTAAAACCAATATTTACATTATAAAGTTTTTTTCATAGAATATTGTTCGTTTTATTGTTTACTATTAACTATTTTTCTTAGTTTATGGCTTGAGGGAATTAGGCTGAGTTGAATAGTTCTTCAAGTCATAGGGCCTGAGTTACGAGGTAACACAATGTTAGGTTATTTTTGTTCTCACAAAGAAATAAAAGGATTAAGTAAGTATTTAACTTTACTGTATCAATCAATCGATCAATTAGCCCACCGCAGTTCAGTCCTGGACATAGGCCTCTCCCAATGTGCGCCATTTCGCCCAGTCCTCCAAATTGGAACTATTAATAAAATTGAAATTAGAACGATATGCATATTAGCGCTTGTAACCTTTGACCCGGAGTTTTGGCGCCAACATGAAGAATGGCGCATCGCGGAATTTTTTTATTTACCAAAATTGGCGTGAATTCGAGATTTTATGTATAAAAATGGTGGATTTTAGATATATCTTTGACAACGCACACAAGTGTGGAAAGTGGCAAATTACAGTGAATTGTGACTTTTCGTGTAGCTCATAATTATTTAGTCTTTAAATGATGTATGGAAATCTACCTGATTTGTTGACATTTATGTTCATTGCTCCGCACCCTTTTTTTCTCTTTTTTTTCCGTGCGCAAAATCCCCACGGATATCTCCCCACCGGAGCCGGTGGAGGAGGTTATGTCGGACCCGAACCGACTAAAACGCACGCCGCCTGTGGGTCGCTTTGGTTGCCGAAGAAAAAATAATGCAAAGGTGACAAGGAATAAAGATATATGCACACTGTCATGTCCCTGTTCGCGAGTGCCAGATGTAATAATAAAAAAATGGATTTTATTCTCTGTATTCCTATCATTGGTTTACTCTTGAATGGAGCAAGT
Source organism: Eilema griseolum (assembly GCA_963662185.1). NCBI lineage: Eukaryota > Metazoa > Arthropoda > Insecta > Lepidoptera > Erebidae > Eilema > Eilema griseolum. Next base: position 5,159,203 of record OY759251.1, read on the forward strand.
TAAATGTGACAAAGTAAGTGTGTAATCTCCTATTTAAAAGAAATAGAAATAAAATTGAACATCGGTGAACATTTCGTTTATAAGCTGTACTCCTGTTCTTGCAGACATTTACTGTACAAGCCGTAATTTACATGAAAATGAGGCCCGCTCATAACTATCACACGTATTACTGTCTCTTCGAAGCAACTTACCCGACTCAGGCGATATTTTCATCTCTATTATACTCGTAGTTCTTGGTGCGCGACGCGATGAGCTCATAAATAATAACTCTAAGTAATATGTGTTAATATGCAGCT
>OY759251.1:5159698-5292820 GCA_963662185.1 Eilema griseolum
TACCAACAAAGTTCGTTGCGTAAGCTTCGACTAGTTTAAATAAAACACTATTATTATTTATATACTATGAACCTTAAAATAAACATGTAATTTCTGTAGATCAACGAATAATTGCAAAACTTTTTTCAACAAGTATTTCTATTCTATTGTAGACATATCGTATTTTACGAATACAACTTTCTAGGTTCGTGGAAATAACTGCAGGCTTAATTCAGAACTAAAGTACATTAATGTTAGTTGCACAAGTTTCAATTCCGTGTTATTAAAGAAAATTTAAGGACATCAGACAAAGCGAGCGAACCGTAATTTGTGGGCGTGGACCTCATATCGACTCGCCTTTGCATTCTGTTGCAAAAGCCCCATTTTGCAATAGATCGGAATTATCATTCGGCGAACTGGTGCACAACCAGTCGACCACTGCAATTTACGTTGCCTAAGAGGAAGCCGTGGGCGTTAGGAAGTGTTATGGTAAGATATAATTCGCGAGAAGTCCCGATACCTAGTGTAATTATGAATTCATACAGCGAAAGTTTAAAAATAACATGAGGTTATAATGTCCGCGGTAATCTGTGGGATGAAGGAGCTTCCCCCAGTCGTTCTGCTTAATTGAGACGGAAATACGGAGTGCGTAAATTGCGCTGCCATGAGTTTGGGTGGGAGAAGGCGTGAAAAAAGAAGTGATTGCCGCCGCAGCACCGTGTGACAAAGCGCGGGATATTGGTTTTATCTATGAATGTGAGGCATGGCGAGAGCCGACGCGCCGAACGGAAGGGCCCCCGTACCCCCCCGAGTATCCAGGTCACTCATCTATATGAAGGGTCCACTTAACTTTACTTTCAATGATAATAAATAAATTATGTAGACCTTTATTTAAAGTAATGAAAAGTAATCTACTGGAAACATACTAGAGGAGAATCTATAAGTGATATTAGGTCAGGAAGAGAGAATTGTATCAGATGGGCTAGGCCATGTGTTTGTTAGCCATCTTGGAAGTAATTTTATACATTCCTTATTCAGTAATTTAGAATCGCAAATCAAACAATTAATTATAGACAATCCATTATGTTCGTAACACCGATAGGAAACTTGCGTGCTTGAACTAATGGTAAAAAAAAAGATTGATAAGTATTCATTCTCATTACAAAGCGCCTACAATATGAGGTTCTTCAAGAGGGGCATTAGAAGGTTTCTTCAGGGTCAGCAGCGCAAGTGTAACATCCCCTGGTGTTGCATACGTCTTTAGGCCACGGTAACCAATTCCTATCAGGTGGGCCCGTGTCCTTGTCTGCCACTTAAATGAAATAAACAAATCAGAAATCTTTCTACTAACTGTTGGCTTATGGATACTGCTTAGGTAGAGATCTCGCATGCAATATATGGAAAAGTACAAGTGAGTTATTAATTTCAATATTACAAATATGTACAAACAGCGTTTAAAGTCGTTGATGATTGCACATATTTCAAAGATAAATAACGAAATAAATAGTATTGATTATAAAAATGTTTCAATGCAACCCAGAAATTAGTAATATTAAAAAAAACTAAATCTTTGTTTACTTTTCAGTTGAGTTTAGTGACATTAAATCTATCCAGGTGCTTTTGAACCCCCTTGTACATTGCTCTCAGTTCACAAGAAATAGGTATGTATGGATGTTATGTTATGTTATTAAATACATGAGTTTGTTCTTTACCTGAATGCACCCCATCTTAAGCCGCGTGGATCCCAGCAGAGTACAATTTGGACCACCCCATCTTAAGCCGCGTGGTTCCCGGCAGAGTACAATTTGGACCACCCCATCTTAAGCCGCGTGGATCCCGGCAGAGTAGAATTTGGTCCACCCCATCTTAAGCCGTGTGGTTATTGGCAGAGTACAGTCCCGGGTCCTTTAAGCGGTACATGAAAAAGCACCTGATGAGGCCGCCACGCTGAGTGGCACTATTGTAATATACTACGTATCTGTAATGGTGACCTTTTTTCCTTACACTTTGCCTTTAACTTAATATCAGGCAAGGTGCAGTAAAATTAGCATTTTTAGAGGAGGTAGGATACAACGGTATTTCATAAATATATTTCCTTTAAGGATATTTTCAGTGGCACTACATTAAGTAGGTATTAAAATTGTGCCCCGTCAGAAAATCCTGCTGTCTAAAATGTGAATGTAGGTACATAAAGTGTACATTTATTTAAGTAGACATATTATAGAAATATACCTCTACTTTTTTTTAGGTGTGAAAAATCACCTCCACCCTACAGAATACCGCGGTTATAATAACTTCGCTTTGTGTTCCCGGCGGTGAGTAGGGTAGCCAGAGTTCACTGGAGAGTTTTTGTGCTGTCAGTGGGATGACCAAAGGCTTGACCTGGTTTGTCCTCTACAGTGACGGCACAAAATCTCTGTTCTTACAGGGTCCTAACAATGCATGAGACTCTAGAGCAGGCTGTCAAGTCTGTAAAAGCCTCATAATTCCAGAGAGGCAGAGAAAATCAAAGCAATCTCTGAATTAAGTTTATTTAGTTTTCAAACACTGAATATGCCTTTGAAGGTGATATTCACATTTTGTTGTAATTGGCTAATTTATGAATTTATTATATTTGTGTAGCAGGAATTATAAATTGTGATGGGGAATTCTTACCATAGCCTGATAGTTCCTTGTACGTCCAAGACTTCCCTTCATGATGAGTAATGCCCTAAGTTGCAGTACTTTGGTGTCAAACCCAGTAAACTCATCTGAAAGAGTTAGGTTTATTTATGAGACAGTACATTTTTATCTATTCACATTAGTTCATTACTATAGCGGCCCTCTTCTCGGGTGTGGGGACTACAGAGTCCCCAACTCGACCCCGGAAACGGGGAGGCGCGCCAGGCGCGCCACCGCCGCGGCCTGCTTCTGCCAGGGTGACAGGCGGCTCCACTTGTCACCCGCAGGCCGGCGCTCATGGGGGGCGGAGGTCGTTCATCAACCTCCGACGCCCGAGTTGCCTTCGTACGCGGGCAGCTTGTCTTCTTAATCAACACGCACATTTCACCAATCATTGTATTCAGTCCTACGTAATATGGGGTAAGCCTATTGCCGTATTCCAGGCTCCATCTCTTCCCATGTGGTGTCGTACAAGGCAACTAAGGGATAGGGCTGTTTAACACAGATATATACAGCCCAGACTCAGCCTCGGATGCATGGCTCGAGTCAACAATATTGCCCGGCATGCGGCAATAGGCTCACCCCGTATTCATGTATTTTTTTTTTGCTTTTGATTGACAATAGGGTACAGCCTGCTGTCAAGCTTGTTTTGATCTTTTAGATAGCAAGTCGGGATTTTTAATTGTTAATATATTTATAACATAATAATTGCAATTAATATTCGCCCAACAATGGAGTTGAACCCGCAGGGCATTGTATGCCCCTTACGTATAATTAACCCATAGGCTGCTCGTGTAAAAAGATTGGCAGTATGCTTTAAATAATGTAAGTTTAACTTCAGTCGAACAACGAGCAAACCTGCGTGCCAATATATGAGAAATGGGTGAAATGACCCACACAAAAGGGCTGATCACCGGTCCGGTCAGACGGCGTCTTATGGCGGACCGTCTCATCGCATAATGTCTGTCAAATACTATGTCTCTAACATACACAGACAGTAAAATATAAATAAATTATTTATTAGAGAAAATTATGTGCAAATTACATATTATATGTACATGTTTAGTATAAAGACTGTAGTCCTGTAGTAATAAAGTATTGTAAACAAAAATTAGGTTAAAATCACACTGTCACTATTTCAGAGCCAAGTGGTCGACGGGTTTATAAAGGTTCTCGGACCCGGATCCAAAACTACCCTTTTATGGCTAGCATTCTGTTCTTTAAAAAGTTCCAGTGCGAGTGCGTGCTCGCGTGATCACATGCGGTATTCTTCAGAATGTAGACCAATGAAGGTTATTAAATAATTGCAGTTTAAACATGTTTGATCTTTAAGCATTAATAAATAACATTTATTATATTTACTGTAATATTACAGACTATTTCTATGCAATGTCAAAATCAAACGAGTCAACAAGAAGGAAGATCAACGCCTTATGCTGTCACGCCTTTATCCCTGGAGTGTTAGGCAGAAGTGAATTCACACCCACATTTCGCCAATATTTGTATTCGAACCCACGTAAGTGGTGAGCCTACTGCCGTTTTCCGGGCTCTATTGTTGCCTCGAGCCATGTATCTGAGGCTGAGTCTGGGCTGTATATTTCTGTCTGATGTTAAACAGTCTTATCCCTTAGTCGTCTTGTGCGACACCGCATGGGAAGAGATGGGTTGGTCTAAATTCTACTCTGCCGGAAGCCACTCGGCTTAAGGAAATCTATGATAATGTTTTGTCATGCAAGTTATCTAAGCTAGACGAAAATCTAGTTGCAGAACTTGTGAAAAATTGTATTATTCCAGTGTATAACATTCGCAAAAATTTGGCTACGGGACCCCAAAAACGAGATATCAATCAATCAATTAGCCCACTGCCGTCCACTGCTAGACATAGGCCTCTCCCAATGTGCGCCATGTTCTCCGATCCTCCGCCTTCCGCATCCAGCTTTTGTTTTATCGGAGGAAGTTCTTTGAACTCCTCTTTGAAATCTGTAAAATATATTTAGAAGATTTTAATTTTCTTTTCATATTCAGTCCAGCAATTTTCCAGTGGTCACCAGGATGAACATAAGAAATGTCTGGCTTTCTCTCTTCCAATACCAACTTTCGTTGCATGATTGATTGCTACTGCATGATTGAGTAACAAACATACGTCCATACAATTTTTTGCATTAAAATAAATATTCTACAACATTCTACACAATGCTATCTAGACCCATGGTAAACACAGCTTAGCTAGCCTGTGTTATGAAATCTAGAATGCGGATAAACTACCAAAGGTAAGTACTAAAATAAAAATGATTAAAACGTGGCAAACTAAGTATTCTATTTTATAAAGTAACATACACAATAATTAAACTTTTTATTAAATTAGCTACCGAAATTACTAATATTCCCTCTAACCACTATTGGTTTCACTCTCACTACAAACTCGAACCCGTTCTCGATCAGTAGTACTCCAGTCCATCATGGTGCTTGCAACACCGCCGCAATATCGGAAACTCAAAACAATGAAACATGGTAAATATCCCGTTTATTTTGATACTGGTGTGAGTGAATAGTTTAAATACCTATGTAAACAGTAACGAGTTTCCGATATTATCCCGTTTATTTTGATACTGATGTGAGTGACCATGATAGTTTAAATACCTAAAAAGTGCATGTATTATGTGTGTCTGCTGTTAAAATAGAAAGCTGTTAAAATAGCTTTCAATTTTAACAGCAGACACACATAACATATATATATACTGCCGAACAGGGAGACCTGTAGAAACGGTGGTGCCGCTGGCCGCCCGCGGTATAGTACAGGGGCCCAACTGGGGTTAACCACCTTGGGAGGCTGCCTCACCAGGCCGCGCATAATCCCGATATGGTTCGTCGTGCCTGACGGTACAGAAACTCTCTGTTCTTACAGGTTCATAGGTCATAGTAACCGCTTTCCATCACATAGGCCGTGTGTTTCTCTGCCACACAAGTTGTGTAAAAAAAGCAATAAACAAAAATTGTTACAATCAAATCTATTTCACTGCTGCTACTGCTGCTGTCTGCGGTCGGCCTCCGAATCACAATTCATTCTATTGGCAGTCTGACAGATTAACAACAGATAGATAAAATGATTGATACCTAATGTATGTAAATGTTTTTAATGATCAGTATCGGGATATTTACCATGTTGTTTTGTTTCGAGTTTTCGATATTTCCAATACAACATGGTAAATATTTCGTTTATTTCGAAACTGATGTGAGTGACCATGATAGTTTAAATAGTTTTTAATGATAATAATTGTGAATATTATCTGTATTACTAAACGCGGGTACCTGTGATACAATGTTTATATAAATTAGTACAGGTGCCAGTGTTCCACACAATATAATAATATAACTGTTCTATATCTCAGCCTGAAAAAGCTAAGAAGAGATATCTTATAAATGTATTGATTGATATATTGTATTGTATTATTGCATTACATTAGAGACATTATAAAAATGGTTTCAGGAAGGTACCTGCTCTTAACATACTTTCTTTTCTTTAAAATGCCTTCGATCTGATTGACATACGGTGTTGTCTAGGTTATCCTCGTCGTACGTTACCGATCTATTATTAACTATTAAGCATTAGCGATCGCACTGACTACCATTTAAGGCTCGTAATACAAATTTATTTATACACACACGCCTATCAGAGGGCTCCGCAACCCGCCAGACGCTGATATATTGGAAGCAATGAAGGTTAGAGACTGGATTCACAGCTGCTTATTGATATTCAGAACTAGTTAATACCGATGAGTTTCCAGTTATAGACAAGGTGAGTGTCATCTTGCAAATGATAAAAATTAAAGAACAGTATAAAATTTATAGTATTTATTCCAAAAAGATTGTAGATATTCTAAACACAAATGTCCACAAATTATTGTATCAAATTTTTGATATCTTGTATAGTTATCATTAATATTGCTATGTTGATGATGCTGTCCCTTACTTCACTATTAAGTTGAGTTTCGGTAACCATTATGAATGCTGGTTTATGGGTTTTTATTTCCAATAAGAATAAATCGAATTTAGCCGTTAAAGAAGCCAGGTTCGTGTAAAGTATCAATAGTTCGGTTAGATATGACGATGTCTGCAAACTGAATAACAGAAATTACATCGAGAGCATCATCAAAACAGCCTCGCGGAAACTCGGACTCCTAAACAAAGTGAGACGTTTTTTCACGCCGGAGCAGCGGTGTCTTCTCTATAAGACACAAATTCGCTCCTGCGTGGAATACTGCTCGCATCTCTGGACGCGGGAATGAATTTTGAATTTCGAATTTATTTGAAACTGTTCTATCTATATGCATAGCCTTTTTGTAGTGTCACTTGTATGACAGCTTTTGTTACCAATTTTTGTTACAGGCTGTCTACCTACTTAGAAATCATTGAGTAGCCCTTGTATTCTGCTATCCCGCTCCGCTATCCCCCACTATTCCTTGCCATTAGCCATGGCTTTTATGAAAGCGACTGCAGTCCAGCGCCAGTGGCACTCCCGTCGGGTCCAGGTAGAAGGAGCTTTCTTGACATCGTGGACCATTTGCATGCATTTCACCCATACGTGTAAATACAACTTTTTAATACTATAAATAACACTTTATACAGATGTGAAATTGGTAGTAAAATATTATACAATCATGTCAAGAAAATATATATAAATATTAAATACAATAAAAGTAAAATAACTATTATACAACTTATAGCTAAGAACAATTAAAATGCGTATTGGAATTCCTCCGCATCGCATGTCTCTTGTGGTAAGACTAAAGGCTTGTCCTGCTTTGTCTTCTACTGACGACACAGAAACTCTATACTTACAGGGTTGGCAGCGCGACTGTGACTCCCCTGGTGTTACATACGTCCATAGGTCACGGTAACCACTTTCCATCAGGTGGGCCGTATGCTTGTTTGCCAACTAAGTGATATAAAAATAAATAAATTGTAATAGTCTTGAGGACAAATTATCATTTGTCCTCAAGAATAATACAAAATTATAAATAATAAAAGTAGTTCTATCATTTTATTTACTTCTATACAAACAGGTAAGTAGTAACGATATACCTGCATCTGTCTATCTGATAGCTTTAATGACGTAGTTTCATAATAAGGACGGTTGAAATCTTCTCGATGACAAACTGAAAGGAAAACTGTCTGTTTATGTAAGTTACTTTGATTTAAAACAGTCAGAGGTCTTTTCCTTAAATATCCAACCATCGACTTACGTCAAGATCTGTCAAGTGACTATGGCACGGTTTTAAGGGCATGTTACGACTCCCTATAGCCTTGAGCTCTCGCTGTCGAACATGGTGTGGCTATAATAGGTTTGAATCCTACAAAACATTCCGCAGCATCATATTCGTGGAATAAACTTTATTTTAAGATTTCTCGTCTTCCTGATGTTCAATTGAGCTGTTTTTTTTTAAATTTTGAAATAGAAAAATATACCGCTTTTCCTAAGTCATATCTCAACTCATTACAGTTTGGCCCAGAAATCCCCATCTCCTTTCCCTTCGTAAAATGTACTTTTTCAACGGAAAATACGCGACAGAGGCGTTACACTCGCGCAGCCAACCCTGAACAAACCTTCTAATGCCCCTCTTGAAGAACCCCATATTGTAAGTGCACATTATACTAGTTTTACTGTCCAAAATGTATAGTACAGTAGCTGAATTGGTATATAGGTTACTCACAATGAAAGAGGGTTTTGACCCATTCAGTGATAAGATTTTTAAACAGTTAGCACGGGGATGGGAGGGTCTAGTGTTGATGGCTATTGCGGTCAGACATAGTTGAATTGCTAAAACTGTTATTTAGTGGATCACAGATGTGATTGTTTTATTAGGCAATAAAATTTTACCTTATGCTAGTATGCTAATTTTTTCTTACAATTTTAATCAGAAATGTCAACAATGTGTTCCCAGCGGTGAGTAGGGTAATCAGAGCTCACTGGAGAATTTGTGCTGTCAGTACTAAAGACAAGACTAAAGGTTTGTCCTGCTTTGTCTTCTACACTGACGACACAGAAACTCTGTACTTACAGGGTCGGCAGCGCTACTGTGACTCCTCTGGTGTTACAAACGTCCATAGGCCACGGTAACCACTTTCCATCAGGTGGACGGTGTGCTTGTCTGCCAACTAAGTGGTATAAAAAAAAATCGGCATGGGAATTATATTTAATGACATATAGTAGTATAATTGCTCCTACGTTGACGATTACTTTATTTATTCTAGACGATAATGTCACCTAGCGGGATTCGATTGCGCGGTCTTTCACTTACAGGAGAAACGCTATTACCACTGAGCTACTGAACCTTCGTCTGAAACCTCATATCAGTGGTCAGAATGTTCCCTCTGTAAGAGATAGATTGCACTACATATTTTTTTTCTATCTTAATCAATTTGAATAGTTTGCATATCAAATACTTTTTTTTTATTATTACACACATACTCACACACAACATACACAAAGTATTATGAGTTATCCAAGCTCCGAAGCCGCCCAAAAACTATGTCACCTGATTACAATAGTTCAGCAATGATGCCCTATAATAAGTGTACTACCTAGACTGTAACAAATAATGTAAGACTGTCCACTAGGACTTAAGGTACGATGGGATTGGCATATCCTTACTGGATCAGAAAATGTGTGAGCTTGTGTATTCTCACACACATCCTCACACATTTATATCTTTTTTATTTTTTACATTTATATCTCCCGATAGAATGTTTCCGTCTGTACGTTCCCAAATTGTTATCCGCCACAAAGGAATATCTTTATCATAATAATTGTTTGTTTTCTCATTTAGAGCTAAACGAGTCTGTCCCAGCCTGTTCACAGTATAAATGTTTCAAATTGTTTTTATACACACATAAAAACGTCAGCTTCTATGAAGATCCGAGATTTAATTTTGTATTCCTAAATCTAATAGAAGTAATTGACAGATCAGAGTTACAAACTTCATCGTGCTACATACAAAACTATCTTCAACTTGCTTATTCTGTGACCTATGTCGGTAACTTAAGTTCTCTGTCGGATAACCGCATTCCGAATTCTATCCTGCAGAGAAACTCCAAGCATAGCTCGCCCTATAGCCCGCTGCGCGACTTTTAAGCTATGGACCAGCCCCACTGTAAGTGTCCACATTTCGGCACCATAAGCAGACTTTCTTTTAAGGACAAAGCATTTCGCCAGCTTATAGGAATATTTTAAGGATATTGCTTCTTCGCTTCAGAATGATTCTCAGATGGTAAAGCAATTAGCTATTGAAATCAGGGTACGATCCTGTAACTCGTACTTAGTAGATATAGTCCTCTATTTGCATTGTGTAATATTGTCAATATAATGTTACCATTCTGTCTCAAAATACTTTTCTATTTAATATTTCTCTATTTTTCAAACTAACTTACTAATAATTGTGTAGATACTTAGGTATATTAGATGAGTTCTAATTACTCAATTAAAATCATATTGGTAGAAAACATAGGTAGTATTCGAGACACAGTTTTTAATAAATATAAAGTTGATTTATTTACTTACCTCATCCCCGATGACACTGATCAATTTTCCCTTAACAGCCGCGTGCAAAGCCATTTTTTTGTGGTTTTCTTTCTAATGTTTATTAAAATTAAAAATAATATTAATTCGACCAATCACGGACGCCTGCGATAACGTGATATCATTACGGTCTTATTACATTGTGCTAATATTTTTTAGTTAGTCTGATTGCACAATAAATGTACATATATATATTTATATGCTAGGTTTGTACGATTGCTTCTCACAAGATATGCTACTTGAATATTTAGTACGATTCGTACTTATATTGATGATGAGTACGATATTGGATCGTGATATTTATTGACAGCCCGTAGGAGGAAAGGCACGTGTAGACATAAGTCAGGGAGGAGTACCTAGTGTCGGTGCTTAGTGGCATCAGTTAGGACAGCTAAAAGTCCCATTCTGTTGTTTTCTCTATGTCCATTTCTGATAACTTCTCTTGCTTTGTGGATGCCGTAAGGCGAAACCGGTCAGGTCTAATAACAAAAATAATGTGGAAAAGTATAAGTGAGTTCTCTATGTGCCTCGACACAGTTGCTAGACTAATCTATGTTTTGCCGGATGCTTTTCGGAAAATGTGCGTTAGTGCCACTGAGAGGAGCAGGGCGAACAGCTCGGTGGGTCTGCAGACCCGGAAATCTACACCACGGCGGAAGCGGAACCGCAAAAAAAAATCATCCCCCCAGAGAAGACCGAGTCGGATCTCGAGTTGACCCTGACCCGTTCCGTTCAGCCGTTAGATCGTTTTGAATAACAAACATCCAAACATCTTCACAAATCTTCATTTTTATTATATTAGTAGGATTAGTATGATTTAACAATTTCCACTGCCAGCGAACTAAAGCCCGAAGAACTCCGAGCTCCCAAGTGTAAGCTTTCATTTATCATAGATTCGAATTAAAAACTTCTTTTTGGGTTGAATAGTGATCATAAATGTAAACAAATCCGGCAGATTTTCATATATTATTTGGTGAATAGAAAATGACGGGCTCAATTAAGTGATATGAAGTTTCAAAATATGATTCTGGGGCGGGTCAGCTAGTCAAAGATTATTTAGCGAGATCTGACCGTACTGAAGAGACCGCGGTGACCTGATTCGGCGTTCGTGTAAATATTAGTAATTTCGTTTGTTAAATCCATTTTCGAGTATGTTATATAATGATATTTTTAGAATTGTAATATACGGTAAAAAACGGTAAATAAAATGTTCTTCTATAGTCTGTAAAATATAATACATAGACAAAATATATAATACTCATCTAAAAACAATAATAAAAACACATTGAAAACATCGTAGGTAAGGCATACCAGATGTACGGCTTTGTGAGAAGATCCGCTAAGGACTTCAGAGATCTTATTAAACTATTTTATAATAAATTAAAACGTAGAGGGGCGCTACGTTTTTATTCTTATATATAATAATATTTTAATTAGATCTCAGCTTGACTTCGCTGTCATATGCAAGCAAGCATATGAAATCGTTTGTCCAGAATCTTAAGGTAAGATGCACTGTTGTTTTAAAGTTTACAACACACATAAATGTTTATAAAATTAAAATACATTATAAACATTTTTATGGGACTAAATATTAGTATTCTGTATCGAACTAAAAAAGAAACACGGCAATCCGGTCACAAATCTCAGAAATATTGATGTAAATGAATCAAATGATTGACGATTGATGAATATATATATTATATAATAGTTGGTATTTTAATGTATTGTATAATAAGTAAGATATGGAAATTAATGGTTTTTTTTTGTAATTAGAATAACATTGCAAGCGTCTTAGTAAATTAGCCATTATTTTGATTTTAGACAGCTTAAAAATTTGGTGTAATAATATTTCTTAATTACATTCAGTTTTGAAATAATTAAACAACTAATTACTCAGCTGTCAGGATACAGATTTATAGGCAGTAATAAAACGGAAATTAGATTCTCGCCAGACCATTTGAGTTTGGATTGTAGCCATGTTTTGAATGAAAGCATTATTAATATAAATCTACTTTTAACCGCGTGGTTCCCGACAGAGTAGAATTTGGACCACCCCATCTCTTCCCATGCGGTGTCTTACTAGGCGACTAAGGGATAGGGCTTTTTTTTACGTGTGTAAAATCATTTCCGTCCAATTGAGAAGTCCGACTGAGGAAGTACCTCTGCCCTACAGAATACCGCAGCCATAATAACTTTGTGTTGTGTTCCCAGCGGTGAGTAGGGTAGTCAGAGCTCACTGGAGAGTTTGTGCTGTCAGTGGGCATACTGAAGACTTTTACACTGTCTAACAATTTTGTTGTTTTTTGTTATGTTTGTGTTTTATTTTTGCTTTCTACACAAATCATTTTTTGTTTATTTCAGAATCACTTATCTGTACCAAACACAAATAATTATCTTCATCATAATAAGGTTCGTTTTCTTTTATAACCTCTTAAATTTTCATGGCATTTTAAAAAGAGGAAGCGTGGCGTAATCGATTTGATTTGATAATAAATATGAATTACAAGTGATTGAATTGTTCACGAAATGCCATCAATCATACATACATACATACATATAATCACTCCTTCATCCCTGGTGGTTTAGACAGAGGTGAATTAACATCCACATTACAGAATATTTATTTAATATTTTAGTCGGTTCGAGTCCGACATAACCTCTCCCACCGACTCTGCGAGGGGTATCCGTGGGGATTTTTCGCACGTCAAAAAAAAAGGTCAATCTACTCCCGTAAAAATCAAGGTCAGCCTATCGATATCGAATTTCTCAAGGCTCCTTCTTACTGTATAAAAAAAAACAAAAAAAAATTATATGCGTACAGAATATCACGGCCATAAATAATTACCTCGTGTTGAGTTCTCGGAGGTGAGTAGGGTAGCTACAGTGCACTGGAATTTTTGTGCTGTCAGTGGGAAGACCAAAGGTTTGTCCTCCTTCTTCTTCAAGTTATAAACCATCTCTATCACCTTCATAATCCTCGTAACGATTTCCCAGTTGCGTCCAACATTTTCAATATGCAGCCCGAGATCCACTTATACTTTTTGATTGATATATCGGTTTTCTGCCCTTGACAAAAAGGCTCTCGTCCCGACCGCGAGCACACAGGAACGAATTTGTATCTTGTAGAGAAGACACGGCTGCTCCAGTGTGAAATACCGTCTTACTCCATTCAGGACTCTGAGTTTACGTGAGGCTGTTTTGATGATACTCTAGATGTAGTTTTTGTTATTTAGATTGCAGCAAAATTCCATACCAAGGATATTGAGGTTGTCCTGCAGTGGCAGTGGTATGCTCTAAAGAGTGGGAAGGGGAAGGCAAAAAGATACCTTTGCTGAAAACACACATGACTGCGTCTTCTTGGCATTGAACTCGACTAGGTTCACAGAGTCTAGAACCAACGATTCTCGATTGCAACTCGATAAGTAATAAATTGTATATTGTTAAGTCAATTTGCTTCGTTATACTACGAAAGTGGATAAAATTTGACATGGAAGTCGCCAATCGCTAGATCGACATCAATCTTTAACGAGGTTAGGTGGTTTATACTATTACTAGCTGACCAACACCGACTCAAATAAACGAAGGGTTTCGGAATCTAATTTCTTTAAACCCATATACAAAAATAAGAAGTCGCAGAGGTCATCGATCTTTAGGTTCTTTACGGCGCGAACAGATGATGCGAAAGTATCTAGAAACTTCTCTAAGTTTTGATCGTTACATGCCGTAATAGATTTCAACCTACCGACCACGCGAAAGAATTATTTTCCAATGGATAATAATTCATATTGTTATATAAATAATACATTAGACAACACAAGATACATTATTTAATATTGTTATATTATATTTTGACGTAATTGTAAAATTTTGACGTTCATATGTGTTCTTTACGTGCCTAAATTGATTAAATGAAACACTACCGTAGCCGGTGGGAGAAGTTATATATTCTAAATTTAATCAAATGATGTTTTGGTCACCAACTGAATGATGTAATTTGAAAATAACAATACAATCGGCGTTGTCCAGATACACATCCATATGATAGCAAAGCAAAAAGAAAACTGAAAATTAGTGAAAAAGAAGCTCAAAATAAGTTTAGTGGATAATTTGTAGACCATAGCACACACCAATGACTTTTCGATGCTTTTCAAAGTTATGTGTGTATTTATCGCAGGCTTACAAGTACCCGGATAATGGCAATAGGCTCGCCACCTATTACATTGGGACCTAAACATAAACTGGCGAAATGTAGAACCCATCCTCACGATTGAAATTTTTATAATTTTTGACTTCAATAGTTTGCCTAACCAATCTTGATATGTAGTGGCGTTCTGTCGGTAGAATGGTAAATATCTCGATAACTTTAATACTAATATTAGTGACCATGATAGTTTAAATACCTACATTTTTCTTTGTTGTTTTATTCCCGATGCCGAATCTGGCGCACGGGTTTTTTAACTTGAAGTTATTTTGTTTACCTCGTGGTGTTAATCCATTGCATCTTAATTTCGCAGATACAAAAACATAGTAGAATGTAAAAGAACTGGTGGGATATATATTCTAAAGAAGAAAGAGATATGGAATGAAATTACAACTAAATATAATAGTAGCTAAACTGACAGCCTCTGTAGCATGAAGCACTAGTTCGATCCCCGCACAACACTAAAATGTGTATGCAAGAATATGAGTATTGCATTGATCTGGTTGTGCCTCGTAGAGCACGTTAAACCGACGGCCCCGGTTGCCATACCAACATCTATGGCAGTGACAGTAAAGTCCAACAACTGGTCTAACTCTTACTGGACGCTGTTGCATAGTGGAGCCTCTGATCGGTGACTCAAATATTTATGACAATTGCTAAAGAGACCTAAGAGGAGATATATAGACTGATAAAAGTTGATAGGATAAGGAAGGGAGATTTTGAACGAATGAAGAATTATAAAGACCGTAACGACATACCTTTATATTAACAGCAACCATTCCATTCCACACATCACCGAAAGGACAATATACTTTAAACCCGTAGTCTAAATTATTTTGAATTCTATAATCTGCTGTATGCGTGTCAAGGTCAACAGTAAGCAGTTCCAAATTTTCGTCATCTGACACTCTTATCCATGACACCTGAAACAAAATAAGGTTCAACACCATTAATAATTACCAGATAAATGTTTCAGGAAAAAAAGTATACAAATGAAACGAGTCAACAATTGTGCCCGGAATACGGCAATGGGCTCACCCCCTATTACGTGATAAAGAAAGAAAATAGTGCCGTGCTATGTTAGAAGAGAGAAGTGTTAAAAAATCTAATTTCTTAAAGCATGTATGTAAAAGTATTTAGGTCAAACAATTGTTATATGATATTAGTTGCAATTCACTTCATTCTTCACAATAAGTCTTTTTCTTCTATTTAATTATGGCTACTGAAGCGTTTTGACATTTCTTAGATTTTTTTTTCTTCTATCATTTCTTAGTTAAAAAAATAAATGATCTCCACTTGTCACTGTCAGCAGTGTCAGCCATCTCTTAAATACTCTTTGGTCAGCCAGTCAGCTGTCCTACCTGTCATCAATGTCTTATCAAACAAATATTCATTTCATGTTTTTCTGTGGAATTACGAATGAAATTTTAATAAAATAAGTAAAACTCATAATTACGATACGGTAACGACATAATTATGACTAAACGAGCAAATAAAGATGCAGAACGTCTGAACCCATGTCTTAAGGTTATTTGAATTCCGAAATTAAGTTTTAGTTAATAAAAATAAACATTTCGAATTATATAATGTCAGTTAAATTCATAAAATTTTCAGGAACAAGAACAGTCATATGCCTGCCTAAATAAGTATAACTACGAGCAAGCCAAATACGGCATCCTCAAAGGTTTATAATGACAATACAAAATGTCATTATAAACCTTTGAGGATGCCGTAAGGCGAAACCGGTCAGGTGTAATAAGCAATAAAGTAATGTGGAAAAGTACAAGTGAGTTATCAATATGCCTATTACAGTCACTGACGTAGGGCGTGGTGTGAGATACAGGTTTGTGTTATGTCACGTTATGTTATTTTTTATACAAAAAAGAGCAACAGACAGTATTTTCATAAAATATCCATAAAATCACAACATCATTCGAAGATTTGAGTACTGCAAAGTTTTATGTATGAAGCAAATTTAAAAAAGAAAGATAATTTCGTTCTAATACAGTTCTCTGAGTTTCTTGCTGGTATCTTCTCAGTAGAACTAACTTACCGAACCAGCGAAAGAATCATTATCCAACGGTTTATTTTTACATTATTTAATATTTTTATATTATTTTTTGACATAATTGTAAAATTTTGACGTTCATATATGCTCTTTATGTGCCTAAACTGAATAAAGTAAACTGATTTTTAATTCTTTTTTGATTCTGCAAGTCGCTAGTCGGTGCATTTACTAATACGCGGACGAGGTTTTACCGCAGACTTTCATCTCTGGGTTGACATCACTATAATATCAACCAGATTACAGTGAAGTCTTTAAGTGATCACACACATCTCTACCTTATATACGATTATATACATGTGACAATGCATACAGAATCCCCGGAGATATGTTCCGCTTAGCTCGAAAGTCGGCCACAGTCGACGGAAGCATGCCGGCCGAACACATATACCTAGTGATATACAAAACATCGGCTAACCTATAAATATTGCCAACTCTTTGCTTGTTGGAGATTTTTACCATGTTTATTATTTTTGTTTAATTGGAGTAAGTAAACGGCAATAGAACAGTATATATTACTTCATTTCTTAGCCCACGCAAACCCTCCAACAATAACAATTTGAATCCGTAACTATGCTTTTAGAGAATTTAATTAATTTCAGACAAAAATATTATATCTGGCTACAGCGGCTACAAATTAATTTAAGGTATACCAAACTCTTATTAAAATAGCTCCAAAATATTAAGATGACAAAATAATATTCTTACAAGAAGTAGGCGCTTCTTCAATTTGACTAATTTCTTTGGAAGTTGTTTGATAAATTAAGGATTAAAACAATATTAGGAAAGTAACTTGTAACCACCTTTTACATTGGGACCTAAACATAAACTGGAGAAATGTGGGTCCTAGCACCTCTGCCTACCCCTTCGGGGAATATAGGTGTGAGTTTATGTTATGTTGTTTGTAAAATCTTGAAATCAACTTTCAAACAAAATCTACTAAACTTCTGTACACTTGTACCAATAGCAGTGATCCACAATATACCTAGTGATGACCGGATTGTCGCAGGAAAAGTTAAAACTGTCTTGAAATCCACATTGAAATTATTCAAAAATTAGATTAATGAAGTTAGAAACATAAAAAATCCACCGCGTCCATCTATTCATGACAATTACATTATGTGTGTATGCTGGCGCTTTAGACCTAAGACGGGGTGAGGTTTTAGTCGTTTCACGTTCGACATTCCGGCCGTCTGTGGGGCCAGGAGTATCCGAGTGGAAATTGGCTCAAAGTTGGAAGGTCAAACTATAGTTCTTCGTAAATGTATTAAAAACGATCACCCGCTACGAGCTTTCTCGCTGCTGTGTTTACATATACTCGCCGAGGGATGCCGTGAGCTTACTTTAATTATATTTTAAATCTAAACTTCAAAATAACCTAAAAATGCATTGGTGACATAAGATCATATTGACATAGGAACAGATCAGAAAATGACAGTGAGGTTCACTTATGATCAAGGTGAATTATACATCGTAATGTTCTATTGTACTTATATATTTTTTGAAAAGTAATTACATGTTTTATTTCGTAACTTAGGATTTATGATTTTCATTACTCGACGGTTGGGGGTTATTTGTAAGAAAATCTACTCCGTAATCTAATGTTAAATAGAGTAAAAACATGTTTCCTGGTTATCAAATATGTGAGTAGTATAAAAGTAAAACGATTCGGTTTTAAAATCATTGAGAGATAAGTAGGTATATGTAATTAGGAATCCTGATGTGTATTGTTCATGGGAAATCGATAGATACCTAAACAAGATAAGTACGCACGTGTGTATTAACCGTTTTAGTTATAAAGTTATGTTAACTTTAGTTTACTTTTGTTACAGAAAAAGTTGTGAATACCTAACGTAAACATTTAATTTTAAAACTTCAAAAACTGTATCTAATTAGTTGTTTCCACTGACCGGTCAACCGAGACAAAGTTCACACACAGTCACAGTTACTATCCTACACGCAAATAAATGTATACCTTATTGCACTTATTATTAAATACAATTTCCGTTGCAAATGAGTCTAACTTTAGAATAACATATGATAGGCGTACTTATTCAAAACTTATATATTTATATATATCATGAAAGTGACCATCGTCTCGTACATTCCCCAAGTGGTACTAGTGTAAAACGGCTGCGATATGACGTTTTATTTTCTCGACTGTCTATCTCGCATACCGAGTGTTCAATAAATAATTGAATATATTAATGTATATTTTTATGAAGATAATTTTACCCGTTTTAGAATTCGTTTCAGTTTTATTACGTGTTTCATATAAAGTAAATTATCATTCCTTATTCTATTAATCGCTTTTACTATTGATTTAAGATGTAGGCAAGCACTTGTTCCCTCCTATGTGTTATTATTATAGCCTACTGACGTGAACCCACTCAACTAACACA
The DNA here is from genome assembly GCA_963662185.1 of Eilema griseolum. NCBI lineage: Eukaryota > Metazoa > Arthropoda > Insecta > Lepidoptera > Erebidae > Eilema > Eilema griseolum. Next base: position 5,178,583 of record OY759251.1, read on the forward strand.
AAGATTAGAATTTAGCTTTGCTGAAGGGGTTAGAGTGAATATTAGTAATTTTGGTTCTAACGTTCTTTTTTTTAATAGACAGAATTTTGGATAGGTGTCTACTTAACTAAAGGTAAAAATCTTGTAATGACTTTTTCATAAACACATATTGAACAAATAAACTATGCTAACTAACTAGTGGTTCAATTTCGATAAAAAAAGTTTCTAAATAGAAATATATTAGTAAACTAAGTTTTAAAAATAACAAATTAAAAAGTCACGTCAAGTTAGTTTCTAGTAGAAAATACACAGTCATAAATCTCGATTTATGAACTATTAGTGAGAACAGATTGTCATTGACAGTAAGTCAATGAAAATCAAAATTCAGGATTCAGTAATGAGTATGTATCGTTTTGTAATATAGGTCCTAGTCTAGCCTCTGTGCACAAGGTACCTGGTTCAAATACAAGAATGATTCAACTGTTTGTTAGATTTTTCTGTTATGCATGGGTGTGTAGCTCCATCCCACTCTACCACTGAACCATTGCCTAAAATTGCATTGTATATGTGTGTCAATATTTATTTTGCAGGCGTTTTATCATTGGCCTTGCTTCTTCCTACAGTTACGGGTCCTTTAAGCGGGGCGTGAAAAAGCATCTGATGAGGCCGCCAGGCTGAGTGCCACCATTGTAACATTATTTAGTGTCTGTAATGGTGTATTTTTTTATAACACTTAGGTGGCAGACAAGCACACGACCCACCTGATGGAAATGGTTACCGTGGCCTATGGACGTGTGTAACACCAGGGGCGTCACACTCGTGCTGCCGACTTTGTAAGTACAGAGTTCCTGTGCCGTCAGTGTAGAAGACAAAGCAGGAGAAGTCTTTAGTCTTCCCACTGACAGGACAAATTATCACCTCCTTGTTGGACTTTTTAAGGCTCCAACTACCCGTAACAACTGCCATACATGTTGGTATGGCAACCGGGACAAAAGGCTTCATGTGCTCTCCGAGGCACGACCAGATCAATGCAAATACCTATATTCATGAATACAAGTTTTTGCACTGAGCGGGGATCATATGTCTGGTATAAAATATCTACTTGCCTATGTAAATTATGTTTTTTTTATACCACTTAGGTGGCAGACAAGCACACGGCCCACCTGATGGAAAGTGGTTACCGTGGCCTATGGACGTTTGTAACACCAGAGGAGTCACAGTCGCGCTGCCAACCCTGTAAGTAGAGTTTCTGTGCCGTCAGTGCTAACATGGTAAAATTATAAACAGGATTTCTGCGTTTATAATAAATTAATTTGGATGAGGAAGATGGACAATTGCATATTGCCTCCAAGTCATATTCAACGAACTGTATTTCACCAGACTCAGCCAATATTTTCGCTTCATCACGATGTTTTCGGGCAGTGACTTTTCTTTTTAAATGCTCTTCGTATTTACGATGGTCCTGAGTTTACGCATCTATCTTACTTTACACATAATATAGCATAATTTTAATTACATGTGCTACTTAAAATTGTAATACTAAATTATAATATTATTTTAAACACACTTGCTCATAAAGTGGCTCTAATTTCATCGCAATAAGGCACATAATGACATAAATGACTTTTTTTTTGAGTGCGGTGTCGTGTGAGGAAGTCTTTAGTACCCCAACCTCCATTACCTGCTACCTACTACATCAATTCACGAATCAGGTAGACGAACACAATAATATAAAACGTTCACGTATAGCACCGATATAATCTCCGAATACTATTTTCATAAGTGTAATCATGTAACGCAATTTTGTGGAAAAAATTGATGTTTTGTTATCTGGAAAGTATTCCATGGAACTATTACTTAGTAAAGTTAGATAAAAGCTTTGTTTGTTCATATTTCTTTCAAATTAGTAGCCAAGACCCAGCTATTAAATTTGTCTGGATAACCTCTCCACTTGACTAACACTTCGTTTCTAACACCAGAATATCAAACACATAACATATCTAATAAAAATAAACAAGTCACATACACAACACAACCAGTGACAAGGAAAAGTGTTATACCCAAACTATCACATTTTAAATAACGAAAGTCGTAATGTTATAAAGTCTAAATCTAAATCTATCACAATACCAACAACCTGAACCTTTATAAAGAGTGAACTATTATCGTACAACTTTGACATTTTGTTTTTTTTTATATTTATTTAAGTTAGCATATTAATGCTTTAAAATTACATTCAATAACTACATAGTTTTCGAAAAGGCGGTACCATTTTTTCTCGGCACTTCTCACAGTGCTGTTAGACACATGATTTATCTCTAGCACGGCAGAGAAACTAGGTATTAGCTGGTCATCAGAGCAACTACCTACTATGCGAGGCATTGGTAACAATGTTGTTTTACCAATAGGGAAAGTGGTAATCAAAATCGAAATTCAAGGTATATCGCGATCGGTAGATAGTTATATTGTTGAGGATAGGCGGAGGAATTACGATATTACCATAATTATAATATTACAACGAGCAAAGCCGCAGCATAAAAGCAATATCAAGCGACCCGCCGCACAAACAGCACACCACTAAATGTTTTTTGATTTCAGAGCACAACTCAAAGTAGGATTCAAAATTTTGATCAGTCTCTTAACCACGCTGACCTTGGCTTAAGTATTGAACAATCAATAAAAAGTGTTCAGAAAGAAGAACATCTAGGAAAGACAGAAATCGCCAAAAACGTTTCCATTACGTAGGACCGAATTCAATGATTGGTGAAATGTGTGTGTTAATTCCCTTCTGCTTAACCCTCCGGGGACTAAGGCGTGATTATAAATAAACATTTTGATACGATAATTGCTCTTCATCCATATTCGTAACTGAAATCTCGTAACCAGTTACAAGAAAATAATTATTTTTTACAACAAAACACTGTTAGATAGTCTTGACATACAATACACTTTATGGGAAATGGTACCGTCAGCAACAAGATATACAATATAGGTATTTAAACTATCATGGTCACTCACATCAGTATCAAAATAAACAAATCCGTCAGTCTTTGCAAAAACAACCGGGAACAAACCAAAACAAAATCGCGAGTGGATTCAGTAAGCATCGTGTGTCTTGAACGTGATCGTGATCGGGTTCGAGTTTGTAGTGAGAGTGAAACCAATAGTAGTGCAGATACGCGTAGTAAAAGAACTCGAAAAGGATAAACGTTGACGGTGATTAGAAATTGTGCTGGTCTTCAGACTATCCGTCGCAGTTGCGCGCAAAGCTGGTGTATTGGAGACTGGGGTCTACTAACCTATTTGCAATTAGCCTGCGTTAGAAGTTCCTCTGTTAAACAGCAGGTGTACCTTTTTAAAATCCCCACGGATACCATCCCCACGAATCCGCCGTAACCGGTGGGAGAGGTTATGTCGGACTCCGCATGGGATGAGATGGGGTGGCCTTAATTCTACTCTGCCGGAAACCACGCGGAAAAAAACATGGGACTACTCAAATATATTACAAGAGAACCGCTTCGGCGGCTTGCCGCCATTCTATTCTTACGGGGTCAGCAGCGTGAGCGTAACCATTAATATTAGTAGAATTTTAGCTTTTTCGGACTCAACAGTCGTTCTGTGTTGGGCCCACTCTTCGCCCCATCGTTGGGACACATTCGTCGCTAATAGAGTGGCAAAAATTCAATCTGAATTAGCACAGCAGCCTTCTAGTTAGATGTTTTAAGCTATGGATGTATTAGATGCTACTATGATACTATTCAGGTGTGAGGAATCTATGCAAGTGGGAGAGAGAGGTCAGCTGTTTACATAGTGGCATGGACTCCATGAGCACTGGCTACTCAACATTTGTGTTATGGGATGCAGAGACAAGATAACTGAGCTAATGAATTAGGACACCTTGCTGTATGTGCACCTAATAGCTAAAAAATAGTTGTCAGTTTTTTTTAAACTTTTTTATTTTATAAGCCTAGTACATCATATGAAGTCAGGTTATGGTCTTCGTCTTTATAAACTTTTTGTTCCGTACAGCCAGTCTGGCCAATGACTATGTAAGGGGGCCCTATAAAAACATTTAAACAAATTTCAAACAATATGACTAAAAAATTTCAACTTAAACACTTTACCTCATACTTTGGGGTGTGGTTGATCACTTCAAAATATAGCTTATTATTTTTATGGGTAGTTGTGTTGGGGGGTCTTAAAGCGTGCCAATAAAAAGGTGTCAACTAAATCAATGATGCAGTTTTTTTAAATTCACTAGGTACAGTGCTACTTTTTTTTACATTCGCAAAATCCCAACGGATACCGCCCCACCGGAGCCGGTCACCGCCGGGAACACAACACGAAGTTATTATAACCGCGGTATTCTGTTTAAGTAAAAAAAAATTATAAATGTGGAAGTAACTCTGTCTGTCTGTCTGTTACACTTTCAAGCCTAAACGACTGAGCCGATCTTGATTAAATTTGGTTTAGGAGTAGATTAGACCTTGAGAAAGGTTATATTCGGTCGCGATAACCGACATCCACGCGGGCATAGCCGCGGGCAATAGCTAGTTAAAGAATTTCTCAAATTGAATCGGTTTTTATGCTGTGAAGACAGATTATGTCCTCTTATTATTATTCGTTTAGGGCCTACAAAGATCTTCCGGGGTTACAATGATATAGACAGCTATATTATTGCAACCCCGGAAGAGCTCTCCTATTTCACCTTATGAAATGGCGAAACCACCATCAAACCCTCTCTATCAAATGTAATGTACCTACCTACCTAAGGTAAACTCATTTATGTGATATACAATTTCGTGATATATTGTTTAAAAAACTGAGCTAAATAAGTAAAATCCACCCTTTTAAACAGAATGTTAAACGTTTCTTATTTTGTATTCATGTTAAAAAGACTAATAAGAATATAAATACGAGTATATCGACCATAAAATTACAAAAATATGTTTTATCGCGAAATTAGATGAAGCACATCCTGTGGTTCCATCGCAAGAGCAGTCAGATGATGTCAAATTATTGCAGGTTGATTCTTTTTTTTTTTTTTTTACGTGCGCAGAATCTCCACGGACCGAACCGTCTAAAACGCACGCCGCCTGTGGGTCGCTTTTGTTGCCGAAGGTACTTCAAGCTCAATCCAGTAATTGGTACTGATCGTTGGATTTAGATCTGTTTTCTTTTTTAGTAACTATCTAGGAGCAATCTCAAAATGGTGGCATATATATATATCTCTTTGCGTTTTTTTACCCAATGAGTTGAAGTAATATGTCTATTGTATGACGTTTTGGTCACCTAGTGCAGAAGAAACAGCGCAACAAACTCCACTGAATCATTGTCAAGACGTTAATTTATAATCATTGATTTCTCAAACTAATAATATAAAACATTTGTCTCGGGTTAAAATAATGAATAAATATATAAGAAAGAAACTTAGGTACTTGTAACACTTTATGAAATGTTGCCAACCTCGATTGATGTTCTGTCATCCAGAGGAATTGTTACAATAAAATAATGTTTATTGTTTATTGAATGATTTTTGAAAGAATAGTGCTTACTTAATAGTAAGGACTGTTCTGTGGTAATCAGAAAATTTCTTTATATTGTTCAAAAACCTTTACATTTACAGAAACCAATTGAATGACTTGTATATCTCCTCCTCCTCCACTTCGCAAAACCAAGTCTGAATATTTCATACCTAAAATTGAACGCGCCAATTAAGGATGCACCAGATGAATAATTCCATGCTCAGATCACCCAAATTTAACGAGAATAAAAAAAATCGAGGCGGCGGTGGCGTGTGGTTTTGGTATATATTTATTTCTGTAATTGTATATTATCTGTTTCATGTTGTCTGTCATGTAAAGTAATAATAATATGTTTACTGTCCAGTTTCCATAAACAGTATATAACTTGTTCTTATTCTTTATCCTAGCTGTTATCCTAATTTCTTAGGGGTCAGCTACACAAACAGTCTTAATATTGCTGCGCCATACCATGTGGGTGGAACACTTTTTAGGTGAATTACGTGCATGAAAAAAATCTCATGGTCCTCCCCGTTTTCCGGGAACGAGTTGGGGACTCTGTAGTCCCCACACACCCGAGGAGATGGCCAGATCGTGAGAAATGGCCCTGGGTCGGCCGGGGTGCGAGGGATATGCCTGTCAACCTCACCTTCGGCAACCAATACTTATAACTTTACTCAAGTAAGTATTTTGCTTTACTTGTCTATAGAATAACATTTACTTAAGAAATTACTTAAGAACAAGTTATGACTTAGTTGAGAAATTACTTAAGAACAAGTAATGACTTGTTTATAGATACGGGTGCTACAGTCATCCAGAGGTATACTTTTCTGTATGACTATACTATATAGAGGTGATATGTATATTGCACATGTTTCTTCTTCTTTCTTCTTCTACATGCGAGAACTTTTGTTCGTTGTTTTGTTTGTTTAAGATGGTTTTTGGTATCTGTAAGATTCCCATGGTCTAAAAGATCATGGTAGGCCAAAAAATATCCACTTTTATTGATTCAGCTGACCGGTTAAAATGGCTTTAATAATGTAAAACCCATCATGTAAGTTCATAATTATACTAGGTATCAGCGCCAGCTATATGATTTCGTTCCACAAATATTGACTCTCTGCCTTGCTGTTTACTGTATATGTGTACTTAATGGCACAATTGCAAAGCCTCATATTATGTCTATAGAAGGAACGCTAAAGGTAAATAAAGATAAACTTTTTTAAACTCTTCATGTCCTTTACGCAATTATTAGAACTGATTGCCATTGGGGTACAGCAGTTGAGAGTACAACAGTTATAAATGAAGTCCCGGATTCATAGAAGGTTAATGAAAATAAGTAATTTGAGAACGGACTGGCTCAATGTCACTTGTAACCGAAAGCAGTTTACGAAATTAAAATAATTACAAATCTTTACGAAGGGGTAGCTTTTGGGTAATTTATGTTAGTAATTTTTTTTTAAATACACATACCTACTCTTCTACAATCAGTTATTTGCCCAATCATACATACATACACATATTCACGCCTCTATCCTCGGAGGGTTAGACAGAGGTGAATAAGCACCCACATTTCACCAATCATTGATTTCGGTTCCGCGTAAAAGGCGCACATTGGGAGATCAATTACAAAGTAAGACTGTCATCATAATGTTTTGAATTGAGTAAACTATATACTTGTCATATTCCTTTCTATAAAACTTTAAAGAGTAATACATTCAACCATTGACTGCTTTTTTTTTATTACTTATTTTTAATTTTAAGTTTATTAATTTAAAAAAATAGGATGCCAAAAATTTTACAACAGCTACAATCCGTTTAAGTACGTTTCTCCAGTAATCCACTTCCTTTTGATGTTGAGATAATAACTCTATATCTACTCTACCAACCGCTTTACTTTATGCCAGATAAGTCATCATAGATTGCTTATGCGCTGGGCTATTTTCATGTGTTGAACACAAACGTCTAAAGCAATTTGTGTCCCGCAATTTGCAATAAATTTCAATCTGTGGAAGCTAAAATTATGGAATGATTCCCCTTCCTGACCTCCCCAGAGATTTCAGTATGGGGGTAATTCAAAACCAGGATACCAATTGTAAAAAGTTTATCTGCTGATAAAAGGGGAACGTTTGTTACCATTTTCTGTCGTACGTTGTGCCTCAGAGATGTTTTCCAAATTACCATAGGATAATAAATTGGTTAAAGAAATTTTTGATATTTAAAAGATTTTCTTTTTCGATTTAGGGAACATGAGAATGGTGAGCATAGCATATTAGTATTAAAATGATCCGTCTTTGCAAAAACTACCGGGAACAAGTCAAAACAAAATCGCGAGTGGATACAGTAAGCATCGTGTCTCGTGAACGTGATCGAGATCGGGTTCGAGTTTGTAGCAATAAAAAATCGCTTATTTTTATCAATACGATCTGGTGTCGGACATTTCGCATAAATGTGATATTGCAATATCGTTCGTCCCCTTTTTAATATCGCGACGGACGCTGCTGGGCGGTTTATGGCACAACCCTTCCCGAGTTTTATTCGCGACCTGTTTGATCTCACCGGCGACAGCAGTAGCACAATCCGATGGGTTCTTACCTTCAAAGCAGCGCTCAACCCACGGGATGGACGCAAAATAGTCACGAAGTCAATCCCAGTCCGCTGACAAGTAGTGCCAGAGACGCCGCTTTCCCTGCACGGGTCGTGGAACACTAGTGTTGTGGCAAGAGACCATTTAAATGTAACTGTTTACGATTAGTTGCGTCTGACGCTTCATTGTTGTATTAGCATTGTTCCTATAGTATATCTTGACCCTAACAACGTCACAAAATATACTCTAAACACAGTACGTGTTTTTGGGTGTAGTACATTTGGTATCTTTAAGATTTATATCCATGTAAGAATTATACCCATGCAGTGTCATGCTTAAAAATGTAGTTCTCGCCATTAGTTCTCCCATTTCCCCATTTAATTTTTATATTGAAATCTGAATTAACGGCAGTTAAACGAAATTGAAATTATGTGCGGTTTAGGCCAGTTTAATCTATTAAAATAACCAGTTATGCAAGTTTAATTTAAAAGAAATAAAAACTGGTTCCTAACATTTTTTTAAAATTTTGGTCATAAATTACTTCGTAGCACAAAGAACATTTAGATAGGGCACCTATTTCCATCCAGTGGTCCGCCTTTGCAAAAACAACCGGGAACAAGCCAAAACAAAAGTGCGAGTGAATACAGTAAGCATCGTGTGTCCTGAACGTGATCGAGATCGGGTTCGAGTTTGTAGTGAGAGTGAAACCAATGGTAGTGCAGATACGCGTAAAGCGATTGCGTCTCATCACTCAACTATTGTGTATTCGTTTTACGTGAAAAGGTTCTTTGATTGCGATTTCTAGTTGCCGATTACTTATTAATTCTTGTGTGACCTTTTTTTAATTACTTTGAACTATGAAACTCACGATTTGACCTATTTCTGTCTGATGTTAAATAGCCTTATCCCTTAATCGGCTTGTACGACACCACATGGAAAGAGATGGGGTGGTCCAAATTCAGTTCAATTCATATCAGTGGAGGCTTCGATACTTTAATAAAACTTTAAATAAAATTCTTGTGGGTGTACAGTTTTTATTGTTTTATTTATTGAGACTTTATTTCTTTGCGTTTGTTATGTAGACAATGCAGATGCAAGATGATGTCTGATCAGTTTAGGAAGGTAGAACCGTATTCCCCAAAGTCTTCACCGAGAGGCGGGAGGTCACCAGTGGTTTCTCGTCAGGATTCCTCTATAACGTGCAATAAAACTAATATTTTTTTTAATTTTATTAATCAAGATTATGGGTGTTCTATAAATCGGCCAAGGGTTATAGCGATTATTAAAAACAATTAGAGTGTCCCTGCACTACTCTCAACTGTTTCATTCTTAATTGTAGCATTTTGCATTTCGTATGGGAGAGCACGTAATAGGGGGTGAGCCTATTGCCATCTTTCGGGCACTATTGTTGACTTAAGCCATGTATCTGAGGCTAAGTCTGGACTGTACCTATATATCTGTCTGATGTTAAACAGCTCTATCCCTTAGTCGACTTGTCCAAATTCTACTCTGCCGGGATCCACAAAACTATAACATTAAAACATTTCATTATAATTTTATCAACTGCACATTAACTAATTGTTTCACTAAATAAACTTTTTATCTAAGTAGGTTTTTTTTTTTTATACCACTTAGTTGGCAGACAAGCACACGGCCCACCTGATGGAAAGTGGTTACCGTGACCTATGGACGTCTGTTTACTTATGTTTCTATTTTAAACTTAATGAAGTGCTAGCCCACATGACGTCTTAGTGGTGCACTCTGAGCAATAGAAATACCAGTAAGTATTTACAAACGGCATTATTTTATATTTACTGGCATTTCTATAAGGAGGTAGGACACGGCGGTATTTCCGCCCAATTGAGGGTACACTTTCTTTTTTACTAATATAGTGTTATTTTAGTCTTATGTTGTAACGAATCTAAGACAAAACTTTTCCCGAGATTTAAAAATTAAATTTAAACTATAACCCACTTAAGTTAAGAGCAAATACAATGCATAAATAATATCTTTCGGCTAGATTCAAACTTAATTTGATGGAAATAAAATAAAACACTAGTGCGATCAAAGAAAAAAAGCACAAGTTTTTAATACAACGGTTTATGAGTGTAAAAGCCATGTGATAAAAAACTATTTATAAACAATTTTGTATAAAATTGTGTACTTATAAAAAACATAATAAAACATGATCAACGATTGTCGACTTGTACCAAATCGTGGTCCCAAGACCTGTCAACTTATGTATGCTGATTGTTGAGCAATGTGTACACATCACTCACAAATAAAGGGGCGAACACAAATTGTGCCGTTTTTGCCGACATAAAACAAAGTGTTTGCTCAGGGACTGCCTGATAATCCTGACGACCTGCTTCCCTAGTTTGTATTTACATCGTCGCAAGCATGAATAGGTAACAAATCAGTCGTAAAGCTTCAAGGGAAAGGACAAAAACGATCTAATTTTGAATTTATCGATCGAGTTTTAACATGAATCTCGAAACTTAGCTTATTTTTTTCAAAACAGCTAATACTAGATTATTATCTAGTATAAGCTGTTTAAATGTCCTTGTTCCCTAGACTTTGTTGATGTGTGTATTTGGTATTATTTACATTTGGCCTGACATACGCTTACCTTTCAGCAGCAGTCGTTTCATTTCAATGAGTGATAGAAATAAATTTAAATACGATACTGAATTCAGTATTTAAATTTATTTTTCCGCATATATCTTAATATATGAAGATGAGTCCGCCAATAGGCAAAGTTATTGGACGTCAAGCTAAACAAATTACTTACAATGTATATACTTAACTATTTTAAAAATCGCAAAGATAATCCAGCTTCGATTGAATATCAAAACGATGTTAATTTGGCAAACTTAGTGGCTAATGTAACAGGTTTATCGAATACTACAGTTAGGAATATTGTTCGCCAAGGAAAATTGCTGTGTGAAAATGATGGTACTGCTACTTTCAAATCTCCAAAGAAAAACAAAATTGCAAAGAAACGTATTATAATTGATAACTTTATGGATAATCGTCATCATCTATGCTTTTGTTCCAGTCGTATCCAAGGACCTCACCTCAGAATCTGAGATCGGTTAAGAGAATTTTTTTTTAAATGTTCCTTTTTTAAAAATAAATGTTGAAAATTTCAATTAAAAGTTGGTTCGAAATACAAATTTAGAGCAGGAATTCCAAATTTGAAACGGACGAAGCGGTCAGCTGGTAAAAAATAAATGTAAAAAATCTTGTCTCTTTTCTTCAATTCCCAGACGTACGGTTCAAGTCCATTTAGCGTACTTCACCGCTACGGAACAGGTCGCGGCTAGCGTCAGATATGCACTGACCCTTAAGTCATAATTATTATTTTTGATTAATTATAAGTCTGACTTAAAATCAGCAAATAGTTTATTCAAAAGTAGAATCACGTATCATTTTACATTCAAAAATCATTGTAATTAAATGTGATATTAATTTGTTACATATCAACGTAAATATATGTCAATAATTAGTAATCTATTTCACACAATACGAAATAGAAATGTGGGAACTACATGGCAAAATACAATTTTTATTTAACTTCAGTTTACTCTGGGGCGAAGAGTAGACATTACAGTAGTCTTTTTACTTGCAGTTTAAGTGTATCGAGGTTTACTTTATGTTGCCTGTCCGCGTCCAGACTTTTATTCATTTGAATCAACATTTCGCAATGTTGGTTTGTCTTATTTATTTCTAACTCCATGCTGGTTATTACTTCAACTTTTGTATTGACCTCACCAGAAATTTCAGTATTTCGTAATTTCAGTTGCACACGTTTCACCAATAATTAAATAGGGGGTGAGCCTATTGCCGTCTTCCGGGGACTATTGTTGATCAAGCCATTCATCTGAGGCTGAGTCTGGGCTGTATGCATCTGACTGATGTTAAACAGTCATATCCCTTAGTCGCCTTGTACGACACCGCATGGGAAATTCCCTATTAAATTGATCAAGAAATTCGTCAATGCTATAGAAGCTATGTTCATTTAGCCATTTATATAATTCTATTTTAAATTTTTTAGTGCTTAGTCCTTTAAGATACATTGGTATTTTATTGTAAATTCGTAAATTCGTACACACATAGCAAGGCAACTATTATTGTATTTGGTGGTTTTTACGATAGCCAGAACGAATGCTAATAATACACTAATAATTGCAGTCCGTTGAATCCTAGCGTTAATCCCAGTCGCATCAAAAGCTTCACATCGGAGTCTGGAGTCCGTTTTTTCCTGTGTAGCTGAGGGATTGGCTGAACTTCGATGTTTTCCATGAAGCGACTGACGTAGCTTGCATCGCACAATACATTGAATAAGTGGCTTTTGGAACTATTATTATTTTAAATTGAAGATTTTTATCGATTTATAGCATTGTACGCTTGTGACGCAGTTTTAGCGACATAGCTCAAATTAAGAATGTTCTTATGTAAAGAGCTCGCTAAATAGTTCCAAAACCGAAAAATTGGAATATAACCAAAAGATTCGTTTATCGTACCATCAAACGATACAATGAAGACTCTAGTGTAGATGACAAGTCAAGAAGTGGTCGCTCTCGGTCTGTTAGGGCTCCAGCAGTGATAAATGCTGTGAAGGCGCGAATTCAAAGAAATCCCAAACGTAAGCTATTATTCCTGAAACTTCAAACCGTGAATATCTCGGTTAACTCTATGGTATTTGCTATATTTCCATTGTACTTAAACCAAAGTTCCAATCATAATTACCTACATGATTGTAATCAGGGTGTAGATATGCTCACCAATGTATAAAATAATTTTATAACTTTGAATGTTATGTTCCACATCTTCAATTCATAAAATTTATTATTTGAAATCATACTAATATGTGTGGGGCATCTATTATTGCACACTGGCTTAATTTATTAAAATTTTTGATAAGAGTTTAGGCCATGTATGTAACAATGTTTGGTTCTAAGAATCATGTTTGTTCTTAAGTCATTTGGACTTTATCTAAGTGAAGTGAGGTACTTTTCGATTGGGTAGCTTCAAATATGAACAAGAACTATTACTTTTATCTATATTGATCAATTTTTTATGTATTTAAGTTCAAGTAGCATGAAACAGGGTATATATTGAATTCTGCATTTTGAGTGTAGTTTTAACCAACCTACATTTAAGTATCTTCCTACATTACAAAATGTATTCAAATTACCATAATCCAAAAAAACTGTGGAATTTAGTTAATACAATGTGTGGTAGAGTACAGCAATCCATTGATAAATTCATCCTGGATGCATTCAGCTCTCAGAATTTAACGCCATTTGAAATAGCTAATAAATTTGCTAATAGTTTTGACAGCGCCGTGAAATCAATCATTCCAAATTGTAATTCATTCCTCCTGACCAATCATTCTAGAACATGCTCCAATCTCAGCATGAGATTTCATATGGCAACACCAGAAAATATCCAAAAACTTATAAAGTCCTTAAATAGCAGAAAGGCCCCTGGTCTTGATAAAATAAGAGTAGTACACGGTATGTGTAAGTAATGGTGACCCTCTTTTCTGGGACTTTGCCTTCAGCTTACCATCAGGCAAGGCGAAGTCCAATTGACGTGTCCTATAAAAAAAAGAAAAAAAAGTGGTATAAAAAAAACATAACCTCATAGACACAACGTTAAAACTTACCAATACCGATTACGATAAATTATTATATTTTCTTTGAATTGTGTAAACAAAAGAGGAATAAAATAATGTAATATTTGCATGCCATTATTGGTGATAATACATTGTACTTATTTTATTTTTTAGCGACCACTTTCCGAGAAGCTCCCTAGGGAGTTTTGGCACCAACTCGAAAACTCACAATTCACAGATTTTATTTATTTATACTATGTGGAAGACAAACACACGGGCTACCTACCTGATGGATAGTGGTTACCGTGGCCTATGGACATATGCAACACTAAAGGAGTTACTATGGCCGGCAGCGAACAGTGTTGGGCCGCCGTCGCCTCGTTCGCTAGCGAGGTGATGGCGGCGAAGAGAGAGGCCTTGCGGGAACGGGAGCGAGCTGGGCTCACTCTTCCGCCCCGCAGGCCCCCGGCGAGGGGACGCCGGCGAACGCAATTCGCCCGCGTCCCCGAATGAGAGTGCCCCCACCCTGCACCTTGCGGCGGCTAACCGCAAGCTGCTTGGGTGGGGGGGGACGCATCATCTCGTCCCCACCAGAACTACTGGAAGACGAGTCGGTCAATGTCAGATCGAGATCCGAATCGGTCTTCTCTGGGGGGATGACTTTTTTCCGGCGGTTGCTCAAAAATGTAATTATCATAAGTATTTGTAATAGTCGATTGGTCCCCGGCATAGTAGAATTTGGACCACCCCATCTCTTCCTATGCGGTGTCGTACAAGGCGACTAAGGGATAGGGCTATTTAACATCAGACAGATCCTCCTCCTATATACCGGCAGGCGTGCCTCTTTGGATACGTTCTGGTTGGTCATAAAATAATGCATTCCCCCATTCACTCGATTCCCAGCCATAACTCTACTTTCAATATCACTGTTGTACGTCCCATCTCTCGCAAACTTCGAACCCAAATACACAAATTCTTTTAATTGTTCTGGTAGCATGGGTGTAACTCCTCTGCTGTTGCACACGTTAACCACTTAACCACACAGGTCACGGTAACCACTTTCCATCAGGTCGGCCGTGTGCTTGTCTATAACCTAAGTGGTAAAAATAATAATTTCCTTACTTGGATGCTAGTCACTGAAAATTAAAACTATATAATTTATTATATTTAACAGAATTAAATCAGCCGTCGATGGATAGTATTGCATACAATAACACACACGAACCAGAAGTTCCAAATGAATCTGATACCGAATTCGAAGAAATTGAGGACTATTCCTCTGAAGGTATGAAGTTTACATTTTACTTGGACATATATAAATGGGATAAAATAAGACCAATACCTTCAGTGTTGAGTTTATTTAAAAAATTCAGAGTGTTATGTAAACACGGCAATTTTTTTAGACACTAAAATACTTAGGTGTTGCCCGGAGGGGTCGTTGGCCGTGTTTTTCGGGAACTCTGACTAATTTTGCTAAAAAGGATCTGTTCGAATTTGTTATAAACTTTGGACACCATACCAAAGATACTATTACCGAACAAAGTCGTTCTGTGTTGTGGACAGCAAATTTTGTGCTTGTGTCGCTCACCATTATAATTAGAAAATAAATTCGAATTAGTCTTCACAAAGTTAACTACTTCGTATATATATAAACAGGGCATAGTTAAAAAATATTTGCGAAAAAATAAATTATGTATAGAGTATCGACTAAATTAACTGAAATCAGGGAATCAAAACGACTATTTAAACTACAACCTAAACGAAATCACACTCCACAGTCACCCGCCTCTTCAGTTGCTTACCACGGTAGACTCTGCAAATTCAAAACACAACAATTGGAAACCCGACGCACGTATTTTGATCTGATTTACTTGTACAAGATAATACACTATCTCATAGACTCACCAGGATTAATTTCTCAACTCACTTTTAATATAAAATTTAGCGCCCGTAGGTCTAATGTGACAAATCTATTTTCCCTTCGGATTTATAAGAATAATATATCTTTCTATAATCCTTTAACTAGGATGGCGCGCCAATACAACGAGTTGGCAAAGCAGAACAAGCACCTAGATATATTTGATTCCAATTTTAACAGATTTATCAAAATTTCGAAAGACATCCTCCACAATAGTTCGTCCTTGTAAGTAACACTCATCTATATTCTCTTTCCAATTAGTTTGTTTAAGAGCTCTTACTGTTTTTATATGTTGTTTAAATGTGTACACATGTAGTTATGTTACACCTAATTTCTTACGTTATCGCGTGATATTACTCAGATCAGATGAGTACGTATTTTTTTATAAAGAATATTAGAACTATGGTAGCTTAGCTGGAGAGGTTAGAGGGAATATTAGTAGCTAATAATAATAATTGAGTTAAGCTCGCCTTTGATCCCCGTCTAGTGTAAATATTTGTTTACATGAATATGGGTATTTGTATGAATCTGGTTGTGTCTTGGAGAGTACGTAAAGCCGTAAGTTGCCATTCGAACATCTATGACAGTCGTTACGTGTAGTTGGAGCCCTGAAAGTCCAACAACTCATTTAACTGCAATACTTCAATATCACCTTTAGTTTGTGGAGGAAATATGGCAGTCGCCCCATGGAAAATATAGAAATTCAACTAAATTCGCAGTTAGACTGGTAAAGCGGACCCTAGACTCTGAGGTGCAAGCTTCTAATGCGACTAGGATTAACACTTAGATGATGAAGAAGAAGTGTATTATCACTAAGCCAATAATTCATCAAAGTGAATTGTTATTGGTGTACAATAAAGACGTTTATTGTTATTAATATTGAAGTTTGTTTATCTACATTCTAAAACCCTTCATTATAAGCTAGTTAAGATATGTGTATACAGCACTATATAGTATGTCCTAGAATATTATTATTTATTAATATATTGCAAAAATTAAAAGTAAAAGTCATAAATACGTCTGCGGAGCATATCGTCGGTGAGCCGGCGAAAATGTTGCAAAACATAAGAGCTGTAGCAACAACTTTAGCGGGTTAACATATATCAGGCTATTTATATTAAAATGCCTTCTTCTCAAATTTATCACATTTACAAGCATACTTAAAATGATAAAATAATAGCAAAAGAACCTGCAGCGCGTGGCTCTTCTGGTGTTACACAAGTCTTATAGGCCACGGTAACCACTTTCCATCAGGTGGTCCGTGTGCTTGTCTGCGAACTTAAGTGGTTTAAAAATAAAATAAAAAACGACCACTAATTAACCACACTTGGCGCGTTGGATATCAATAAGCACTATTAATAACAGACATGTTTATCCACCAAAAAAAAAGACCTACCGTTAACGGAAATATAACTCAAATGTAATTCTTCGTTTTAAACACTTGAGCTCCTCGACTAGCAGAACAATAAAGCCTTTTCATGTTCTTATTAAAAGCGTCACTTATTTTTATGTTTGCCACATAATAAATAATAGTACTGCCTACAGAAGACGCACTCCTATAATCTTGAAGGAAGCCGCCGTTTCAATTAATTTTGTAGACCTGTTCCTAGCATACAACGCCACCAACTCGGGTGTTAAGGTTATCACTTTATCAGAAAATTAGCGCATTCAAACAAACAAACTTCTTCACTTTTAAAAACATAGGTTTTAAATATTAGTAGAGAGTATAGAGGCCGATAAATTTGAATCACCAGCTTCAGCAGGCGACGCTGACCACCATAATAATCAGAAAGTGATTTATCAACCTGATTCCTGTTTTCTAAAAAGGCGTAACGTAGATATTTGCACAAGAACTTCATCCCACGCACGCTCAAGTTGTAGAATGAACTCCCTGCTGTGGTTTTTCCAAGCGACTAAGATATGGGGTGTTTGGGGGTTGGCAGGCACGAGTGTTACGTCCCTGGTGTTGCGTACGTCCACGATAACCACTTCCCATCAGGTGGGCCGTGTGCTTGTCTGCCACCTAAATGGTATAAAAAAAACTTCGTTAATATAACAAATATGTGTCTGTGTGTTTGTGTATGTGTGTGTGTGTGTGTGTGTGTGTGTGTGTGTGTGTGTGTGTGTGTGTGTGTGTGTATATTGTCATTATAGGATCACTTCGTTGTCAGTCTGTTTGTTTGTCTGTCTGTCTGTTTGTCAGTCTGTCTGTCAAGAATGCGTGAGGGTATCAAGTTGAAATTCATACCTCACGTCGAATTTTTCCCACCACATCCAGACTCTTGATCTTCTGCCTGTTGAGTATCTTTACAGCTACTTTGTGCTTCGTCAGTACATGTTCACCGATTTTCACTTTACCAAAGGTACCCACACCCAGAGTAACTCCCAGGGTGTAATAAATTGTTCAAGGTCTTTCCTTGAACAATTTTGGTCTTTCTTCCTAGCGTTGAGGCTGGATGGTCGATATTCATGGCTTCGTAACTTAATTTCAATAAATCTCATAAAAATGAGAGTATTTTGGCCTAAAGGATAATATTTATTACAAACCCGTATTTTTGTTCAGGTAGTTTATCGTTCACGTTTTATTATCGTGATCACCTTGTCTGGTCGGAGGATCCTCCCTTTGGGTCGGAGGAACATCATACCTCGTTCCTCCACAGTCTATATCATTTTAAATAACTTTTAGTAAGATGTTGGTAAGACTATTGTTGCAATTAAGCCTTTAATAGCCCTGATTCTTTAACCCTTTCCTGAGTATCGCCAAAGTATTTTTAAAAGTTACACCAAAATATATATGGTTTTTATCAAACCAGACCAAAATCAGAGGTGTAGTTAATATTGCCCATGAAAGTGTTAATAATTTTAATACAGTTCTTAATAGCATACTAATAGTATAATCAGTGATTTTCTTTTTCATCAGTGATTAAATAAGTCTTGCCTGTGATCTTGTATAAAACGTCTTCCAATGGGACTTAAAACTACGCTTTATTGTTATATATACTTTAATTATATAACAACATTACAACATAATTAAGTTATATTAATTAAGTTATAATATTATTTATACTATATATATATATATATACATATACATGTACATGTACATATAAAAACTTTATGTATAAATAATATGTATAAATAGTTAGTTAGTTATACATATATATATATATACATATGTATATAAAATACGTATATTATATATATATTAATATATATAGTATATAATTAATACTATACTTAAGTAGAACGTATGCAAATGTTGTATTGCAGCTATAATACATATACGTATATAAGACATACAATATAGACAGTTCAAACAAACAAATAAACTCTTCAGCTTTGAGCGGAGGCGGTGACAACTAAAGTTTTTTTTCTAGATAGATAGTGAAGTATAAATCGCGAGGATGCAACGTCGTAGTATAACTTTTATTTAATTCTATCTGGAATTAAATCCCGCTAGAATGCGAGATTCCCGCACTATCTTAACTTCGCCAAGACATATACAAATTTGTTTATTTTGCTACATATGTTATTTATGTGGGCTTTCCAATTTATGTTTATCCAGAACAATGCCTAAAAATTTTGTGTGGTCTACTTCCTCGATTTTAACTTTGTACATAATATTAAGGTTTAAGTGTTTACGTCCATATGTGCTAAATTGTATATATTTAGTTTTTGTTAGGTTAATATTAAGACTATTTTCATCCAGCCATTTTATAATGCATTCTATTGATTTATTGATTTGTTTTAAGAAAGTTTCACTTTTACTGTTCAGTCTAGGTAACAACTATAGTCATAGTTTTTATTTCAAAATTTTCCAGATTATCGCCGAAAAGGTGAGTTCCCCTTCATTTGGTTTTTGCCATAAATAGAAAACCACACAATTTCGCTAATCTCAACATGCTCATTAACATTAATAGTTTAAAACTCGCTGGGATATTTACCAAGTCTATTGTTTTTACGAAGTAACCGATATTTAAACCCAGGACATATCATCTGTGTGGTGACGGAGAAAAAATACAAGTATCACCACCCCATCTCATCCGTAGGGTGTCGTAAGAGGTGACTGATGGTAAAATAAGCAGACGATATCACTGTGAGAGAAGGAAAACTCGCAATAAAACCCTGTACCAACCCGTCTGGCCAGCGTGGTATCATAGAAGTACGTTACAACTACCTAACCTAAACAGCCATCAACCTTAATCTCCGACCTATCACCTAATTAGGTTGGTTGGTCGTCCCCGTTTCCTAGAAAACGTAATAGATTGGCTCTTATATTAATAGAACAAGTTTTTTTTTGCGCGATAATTATCTCTACCTATATTTGGGTCTATTAAGCTAACGTTGATTGATTGAGGAAGCTATCGAATGTCTTTGCCTGTGTCGGAGGATTAACTAATATACTAACGACCGTCTGGAAACGGTCGATAAAGACGAATCGCCGCAAACTTGGGCAGAGTTAAGCGTCAACCTTTGAGGAATCCTGGCCATTACTCTACCGACGTGAACCCACTCCTAACACAAGCAATTTCGCTTAGCTGAAAGGGTCAAAGGCAATATTAATAATTTCGGTAGTAATATTTTTTTTTTTTTTAAATCGCCGACCGGTGTACAATATAAACAAGAAGGCAAGGTAAACGGGGACACAGTCAAGATTTATTGTTAACTATAGTCAGTGACGAGCTTGAACCGGTCCCGCTCTCCCCCTCCTCCCCCTCAGCGGTCTCGTACGCGATGCGCCTGAGTGCATTGGTCATCATCCTCCTCCTGACCTTATCCCAAATTTATTTGGGGTCGCGCAATATGTGTTCTTTTTCCATTCATCTCTAGTTGCAGTTATCTCAACGTTCACTCCCTTCTTAACCTTATCATCATTCACACAGTCCCTCCACTTCATTTTCGGTCTCAATTTTTTTTAATCACTTGCAGACACTCAATTGGGCAAGTTTTTAACTCTGTACACTCTTGGTTTGTGAACGCGTCTACGGCATCTTCACGGGTCGAAAATCGTTGACCACGTAATTTATTCTTTACATTTGGGAATAAATAGAAATCATTGCGAGCCAAATCAGGGCTGTACGGTGGATGACCCATTAATTCTATTTTTAGACCATCCAAAAATGTAGTTGTTTCCCGAGATGTATGAATAATATGATATGAAATTATTATGAATTCGATGATGTTTTGGGGCGTGATCAAATTCTTCGGGACCAATGCCTATTGAACTTGCAAGACTTGTAGATAGACAAACAAGGTTCTGGTTTACAAAGAATTCCCTACCTTATAAGCTCTCATCTGTTACATTTCACCAATGCTCGACCTTCACGGTCGATTAGGCTCACCAATTCTAAGGAGTCGCGTTGGTTGCATTTTGTGACCCTCACTAGAGTTGTTATGACCTGAAACATTCGAAAAAACAATTTAATAAACGATCTTTTATAAATAATTTCTGTTTCAGCTAACTTATTTTGTATGCAATTTCCTAAAAATCTAGATTTTCCTTTTTTCACTAAATATTTCCTAACCTTTTCGAAATATTCCCAACGGACCCCGAGTATCTGTCCCCTCACGGGGTCCGTTGGGAAATGAAGATAATTTCATGTCCAAGGGACCCCCTTGCCAAGTACGTGGGGTCCGTTGGGAAAAAGAATTCCCTACGGACCCCCACTCTCCTCCCCCGTTAATAAAAAAAACGAAAACAGAAACAAATGTTTTTAATTTCTAACAATCTTTCAAAAAAATTCTTTGTTTCATCAAAATAATAAGACAATCAAATTAGATACTATGAAAACTTAATTACTATTTAACGTAGCATTTCAAGTAAATGACCTACAGTAATATCACCGTTTACAAATGCCATTTGGGAATCACATATGTAACGCTCGTAATCAATTGTTTTCTGGGATCGCTGGTTTAATGACTTAGGGTTTACAGTCATTTGCTGACATTTTAATTCATACAAATTAGCATCGCTACTTAAAACCTTAAGCAGATCCATTAAATTTGGATTCTTTTTTGAAATATCTTTATTAAGTTTGGCGTGCCAACCTTCCAAGAAATTTGTAGTTTTATGTAAACTACCAAAGATACACCAAACTGGTATAAAATCTTCCTTTATCCATTGACGAAGCATATATGTACAAAACTGTTTAGATTTTTCGTCATTAGGACTTTGTGACTTGATATATAACCACCCATTCATTATTTCGTCTTGTGGCAGTAGAGGTAGCACAGCGCTGAGTGCGACTTGTCGTTTAGTACATTTATTTTTATTTAGTCCTAATTTGTACCCCTTGTCCCATATACACTTCTTGTAATGAAAATAACATCCTTTAACTAGCACGTCTGGGAAAACAGCTTTGACTGCATTAATAGCAGCAATTTCGAAATCTGTTTTATACGTTATCGGGCGCCAATCAGGGATTTGTGACTTAATTAGATGGAACATAATCTCATAAGTTTCTTGTTTTTTATCACTTAATAGGGCATAGAACAATGGCACTATATTTGTATGTTGCTCAGAGCTGCCCATATCCCCATGCACTGTATAAAGTTGTAGAAAGGGTTTCGGGCACGCTTTAAACGTCCCATCACTTAAGTAGTCTTTAACTTTAGGTGCACATTTTTTTGAGTGATCAGAGGCGAAAATAATTATCCGTGTGTCATTACAACAATAATCGGCTAATGGAAATGAATTGTATTTTTGAGGGATTTCCACATTAGACACGTGTTTGGTTTCTATAAGTTTTTTTACACCTATAGAAGCATTTCTATGTCTATAAAATGTACTTTTAACGTTTTTAAATGTTGGTATCTTTTTAATTAATTCAATACCGGCATCCTTTAAACCTGCAACTGTCTTATTAAAAGTTTTTGGGACTTCTGGAAATTCTGAAGAACATATTTTTTTTTTACATTCATCTAATTTAATGTCAATTTCATTTTGTGTGAAATCTGGTATGCAAATATGAGACTTTTCCTTCTTTTAAAAAAATATTTGATTCATCAAAATATTAAGACAATCAAATTAGATACTATGAAAACTTAATTACTATTTAATTTTATAAAGACGTTTTTGTTGATGTATTTTCTGTGGTACAACATGGAGTGTTTAGTTTGGATAGTTAAAATGAAAAATAGAGGGTAGTTTTTTTTATACTGCCAATGCATTATATAGTCAATTATTTTGTGTGATATCATACCTATGCAATGTCTATTAGTTAAAACCTGGCGTGTTATAGTGTTTATAACTAATTTTCCTTGTTTTCATTTACTTATTACGGTATAACAGGGTGCGCAATAAAATGTAAGTATTTGTTTTATTTTCTGAGGACAAACTGTTATTTTATTGTTACGTGTAAGTTTACACATCTTATTTCTCCTATTGGTTATTTTCAGAAAGTCTAAATAATGAGTGATTGTGTTGCTCAAAGTTCAACTTATAATGATCCAAGTGAATATGTGATTCTGAAAAAAAATGGTGGAGAAATAAGACTGCAGGCTGGGCATCGTTACGTAAAAAAAAGGAAATTTAAGGATGACTCATGGCAATGGGAGTGTGTAAATAGAAGAAAACGTAAATGCTATGGATCTATAACAATAAAAGTAGGTATACATAGATATAATTAATGTGTCCCGCGGTATCACCTGCGTTCATTTGAGAAAAAAAACCGACTACAACCCCCATTCCCTCCTTATGAAAGGTTTTTTTTATTTTAATGTACTGAACCTTTTAATTAATACGTTTCGTGAATTCTAGTTCGAGGTTTAAAGATTTCTTTTTTTATAGGATCAAACGGTAACGAAGGAAAAGTCTCATATTTGCATACCAGATTTCACACAAAATGAAATTGACATTAAATTAGATGAATGTAAAAAAAAAATATGTTCTTCAGAATTTCCAGAAGTCCCAAAAACTTTTAATAAGACAGTTGCAGGTTTAAAGGATGCCGGTATTGAATTAATTAAAAAGATACCAACATTTAAAAACGTTAAAAGTACATTTTATAGACATAGAAATGCTTCTATAGGTGTAAAAAAACTTATAGAAACCAAACACGTGTCTAATGTGGAAATCCCTCAAAAATACAATTCATTTCCATTAGCCGATTATTGTTGTAATGACACACGGATAATTATTTTCGCCTCTGATCACTCAAAAAAATGTGCACCTAAAGTTAAAGACTACTTAAGTGATGGGACGTTTAAAGCGTGCCCGAAACCCTTTCTACAACTTTATACAGTGCATGGGGATATGGGCAGCTCTGAGCAACATACAAATATAGTGCCATTGTTCTATGCCCTATTAAGTGATAAAAAACAAGAAACTTATGAGATTATGTTCCATCTAATTAAGTCACAAATCCCTGATTGGCGCCCGATAACGTATAAAACAGATTTCGAAATTGCTGCTATTAATGCAGTCAAAGCTGTTTTCCCAGACGTGCTAGTTAAAGGATGTTATTTTCATTACAAGAAGTGTATATGGGACAAGGGGTACAAATTAGGACTAAATAAAAATAAATGTACTAAACGACAAGTCGCACTCAGCGCTGTGCTACCTCTACTGCCACAAGACGAAATAATGAATGGGTGGTTATATATCAAGTCACAAAGTCCTAATGACGAAAAATCTAAACAGTTTTGTACATATATGCTTCGTCAATGGATAAAGGAAGATTTTATACCAGTTTGGTGTATCTTTGGTAGTTTACATAAAACTACAAATTTCTTGGAAGGTTGGCACGCCAAACTTAATAAAGATATTTCAAAAAAGAATCCAAATTTAATGGATCTGCTTAAGGTTTTAAGTAGCGATGCTAATTTGTATGAATTAAAATGTCAGCAAATGACTGTAAACCCTAAGTCATTAAACCAGCGATCCCAGAAAACAATTGATTACGAGCGTTACATATGTGATTCCCAAATGGCATTTGTAAACGGTGATATTACTGTAGGTCATTTACTTGAAATGCTACGTTAAATAGTAATTAAGTTTTCATAGTATCTAATTTGATTGTCTTATTATTTTGATGAATCAAAGAATTTTTTTGAAAGATTGTTAGAAATTAAAAACATTTGTTTCTGTTTTCGTTTTTTTTATTAACGGGGGAGGAGAGTGGGGGTCCGTAGGGAATTCTTTTTCCCAACGGACCCCACGTACTTGGCAAGGGGGTCCCTTGGACATGAAATTATCTTCATTTCCCAACGGACCCCGTGAGGGGACAGATACTCGGGGTCCGTTGGGAATATTTCCTCAAATATTAGTGAATACAAGCGTGGCCTATTTAACTTTCTAGTTGACAAAACTTATTACTCAATTAATGAATTTTTAAATGATAACATTTGACATCTGCTATTTTGATCCACAGGGTAGAAAATTTTCCCGAAAATTTTCGCCATAACACAACTTCACTCACATAGAAACCGGAATGAGCTTCGTGATATGAAATAAGTTGGATTCTAATTTCTTATGGCCCGTATTTATTCTGTATATAGTCTCCGATATTTTCTCTTCTATTCTATAAGGACCATAGGCCCACCCCCTATTACGTGGAACCGAATTTAATGATTGGTGAAATTTGGGTGCTAATTCATCTCTGCCTAACCCTTCGGGGATAAAGGCGTGATTATATGTATATATGAATGTAATTGTTTCTTATTGACGTCAATATCTTTATCATTACATGCTTACCCAAAGTCATAGTAATATATTTGGAGCTAATATTATAGTACCTGTCTAATATGTATATACTGTGATTGCCAGAGTTTACTAATATCTCCGACAACTCTGCAAAATTTTCATTATTATGTTCTACAAAAATCTTCTATTCGGCCCGACATGTTTAGCAGTCGGTCTGTGTAAAGCTTTAAATAAATATGTAAGCTCAAAAATAAACGAGTTGTCGTTTTGAATTCTTTCACTATATGTGCAGTGGTGTCGTGTGCCGTTGTAGTTTTCATTTCACCGTACAAATTGTGTTTGCTATCCAATTTCATACACGAGTGTAGCGCTATAACCCTATTAATTTTTTAATACTACGATTAACATATTATAGTTCTCTTTTCCTTTTACCAATCCGGAATGGGTTTTGTGAAATAATTAGCTTTAGAAATCGTGAGGTCATTGACCTAGAAGAAGCAGGACTATGTGGGAGTAACCTGAAGCCTCGTGTATCTGAAGGGTAAGGGATCATGTAAAGGTCAAGGCCGAGCGGGGTCTCAGGGATTTCCTTCCTGGAATGTTTAAGGAAAGTGGCTGAAGTTTTGTATTATTTGATCAACATAATATATATATTTTTTTAGCAACTTTGTATTTTGCTCAGTGTTGTAATTATTGTTATGGCCCCACTCAAACCCAACAAAAAGCCACTCCTCCGCGGCCTCTAAACACCCTTTGTCATAAATTTTCTTTGTTATAATATCAGTGTTCTGTCTTGGCATGTTAGCTTTTATGGAACGACTGCTGTCTGATATCTAAACTTTGAGAAGAAAGCCAACGACAGAGCTTCGTCCGTTAATCAACAGAACGGTATACCGGTAACAGATGAGGTTGGCTCGGGGGTTGAACCCAAAGATTATGGTTAATACACTTCAACGCTGTCTTTAGAATACTCTACATCAGCAGGCCTAGAGATGTCATATCATAGTTCTTATTCTTCTTCATTAGAAGGCCATTTCCCGATGCATCCGTAGCTTAATTTCTTTTCATCTTAAAAGATTGGCTCAAAGAATTGGCATCGCCATTCAGCGTGGTAATGCCAAAATAATAAAATGTTGTTCTATCCATTAACACTTTTGTGAACTACTTTTTAAACTTTAATTTGGTATACGAATGGAATTTTGAAGCAATTAGTAGGTAAGTTAACTTATCCTATTTTAAATCGGAAAATGATAACATTTAGGACAGGACTATGTTTAGGGGGAATACTCTTATTGACATGCCCTGAGAGATGGAAATGCGCTTCGTCACTCATAACCAATTTTGAAGGAAAATCATCCTCTTCAAGGTTGAGGTTTATGACGCGCTGGCAGTAATCTAGACGAGCTCGGTGGTCAGCAGGCAGCAGCTGATGAGTCATTTGAGTTTTATACGGGAACATCTTTAAGTCTTTCACAACATGAAGTTATTATAACCGCGGTATTCTGTAGGGCGGAGGTACTTCCCCAGTCGGACTGCTCAATTGGGCGGAAATACCGCCGTGTCCTACCTCCTTAGAAAATTCTACAATGTATGGGCTTAACACATATTTTGACGTTTATGACAGTCGTCAATGTATCTACCCTTTTACATACACATCCATTACTTCTAATTATCAAGTTGTAAATTAGAGTCTCATGCGTAAATTTTGCCAATAAATAATGCAATCTTTGGTGCTGAATATCCTATGAGAAATCGGTCGAAGGTTAAAAGTGAAGTGAAATACGATTTCCGTACTCTTGTTCTGATTAAAATCTAGATTTAACCCTACAAAATACCGACACCATCAATAAAACGAAGATCAAAGTCAGCTATAAATCAATACGGTATCGACAATTTTGCAGTTTGCATGTCCTGGTCCGGCGCTTTTCACTTTGTAATCTGTAACTAGATCGGCCACAACGTTATCAATAGATATGGATACTGTTTGTTTACCTAGCGATAGTACAGATGAATTGCTGAAACCTACTAAAATAGAGTTGTCCAAGTTAAACGGGATTCCCAATTTTTGAAATTCAGACCACTTGGAGTTTCTTAAATACGCAAGTAATTTATTAAGGTCATCGAATTGTACGCATCAATGTAAATATGCAATCGTTCACGAATTCACCGTTGCTAGTGTAATCTTCCAGCAACAAGCCGTACTGGTACATTATTTTTAGATGCAGCAAATCTTATAAAGGAAATAACAAATTACATTTTGTAGCGGATAATCCTAAACTCCCTCTCCGTAATACACGCGGTAGGGCGCCGAGACGTTATTCTCCGTCTACTAATTTACGAACGCGCCCATAGCGCTAGCCAATCACAGGCCCGCGCGACCGGCTCGGAGAGTCGGAGAAACGAACGCCAAGAGTAATACACGATTTACGATAATTGTCTTAATAATTAAGTTTATTTGTTGCTTAATTGTAAAATTCGTTATTAAAAGGAATGTGACAACTACACCTGGCTCCTTATTGGCTCCATCCCGACTACAACTGACGCCCAACGTGTATATAAGGAGCATAAAGTTCGTCCAACAAGATGCCGCGCAAACGACAATCGCTAGATCAAAATAGTTCTGTACAGGAGGGAAATAGCAATAACTCAACAAATAATAACGTTGTGTTTACACAAGAAGCACTTACAACGCTTATTACGAGTATGCAGCAGTCTCAAGCTGAGTTATATTCTCAAATAATGAGAGAGGTACGTTCGTCCACACCAAACGAGGTTAATGTCTCCGCCATTATGAAAAATAATTTTGCGAAATGTGCATCGCGTTTCAACGGAAATACTGGTGAGTCTGTTGACAATTTTATTGATGCCATCTCAGTATACAAGGCGTGCCTAAACATAAGCGACGAGAACGCCATGTTAGGACTTTCTATGTTACTGGGTTCATCGGCGGGAACATGGTGGCAAGGCGTCAAAAACTCAACGAAAACTTGGGAAGAGGCCCTAAACAGATTGCGCAGTGCCTTCGGCGAGCGTCGTCCGCCATTCAGGATTTACTCCGAAATATTTTCAACCACTCAAGGTCAGCAGAATACAGATCTTTTTATTGCGAAAATTCGAGCTTTATTAGCAAAGCTTCCGCATGGTGATCTGTGTGAACGAGTGGAGTTGGACATGGTATATGGGTTATTAGATCGCCGCATTAAGAAAAGATTAGATAGATCAGCTATCAGTACATTCGACGAATTATTAATTAAAGCTCGCGCTATTGAGGACTCGTTAAAGGAAAACCACAAGTCCGAGAGCTGCAACACATCCGTCGCGACGACTTCGGAATCTGCGCGCCCCGCTTCTAACCCTATGCGTGCCACTGCAGTCCCCGCACGTGCCTCTCCAGCACCTGCGTATTCCACTGGCACAGCTGTTGATGGTCAAGATGCAAGACGTGGGAAACCCAGGTTGTTCTGTGTGTATTGCAAGCGTAGTGGTCACACTAAAGACAAGTGTGAAAAGCTTAATATTAATAAATCTAATGATAATAAGTCTAGTGATAGTGATACTTCAAAGTACAAAGATATTAAATGTTATGGTTGCGGTACAGAAAATGTTATAAAATCTAAATGTCCTAATTGTAACCCTAAATTAAGCTCATATGGTGAGCACACTGCATTTTATTCCCTTAGTTCAAAGACTGAGACTTCAACTTGTATTTGTAACAATTGTAATCCCCGCTTTATGTTGTCAAATGGTTTTCAATGTGTTTCTGGTAATTTTGTCGGATCAAAATCTCATGTTAATAATGATTTTAGGCCGCACACCAGTATTGCTGTACCATTATCTGACAAAGTTGGTGGCTCACAATCTTTATTGGAAATGTCAAGTAGCTCTAAACAGTTTCATGGGAAAGTCAGTGGTGCTCAAACATATTTGGTAAATGGTGCTCAAACATGTTTTGCTAATGATTCTCAAACATGTTTTGCTAATGAATCTCAAAGTTTTTTTAAAGTTAATTGTGAAAATAAATATTCTCTACGTCCAGTAATAAAAATTAATATTTTAGGTGAGAATGGTACAGCAATGATTGATTCAGCAGCCAAATGTTGTGTGGCTGGCTATACATTGTACAATCTTTTTAAAATGAGAAATCATCGTATGTTGTCTTGTGTGAAAAATGTAAGCTTAGCTGATGGTGTTACTAGATTAATGAATGTACTTACTACGGAAGTGTATGTATGTCTTGAAGGTAGAACCAGGCTCATAAGTTTTTTAATTTTTCCAGACGCGGATAGTAATCATACTTTGTTAGGTATAGATTTTTTGATAAATTTTGATATCAGTGTGGATTTTGGTAACGCTAAATGGTACTTTAACGATAATGATAAAAAGTTTGATCTTCTTTTCGAAAAAGATTTATTTTATGAACATGTCTATGTTAACAGCATATTTAGGGATGATGAAGCATCAGGTCTTACCGATCAACAACGCGAGGTTCTTGCTCAAGTTCTCACGGAAAATGAGGACATTTTTAAGTTGACAGGTGAACCAACTAGTTTCGCGGAACATGTAATAGATACCGGTGACCACGCTCCTATCGCGGTACCTCCGTATAGGTTAACGCCCGCGAAAAAGGCTGTTATGCAGACTGAAATAGAAAAGATGTTAGCCGAGGATATCATAGAGGAATGCGAGTCGGCATGGGCCGCTCCGGCGTTATTAGTTCCAAAAAAAAATGGTCAGGTACGTTTTTGTGTCGACTATCGTAAGCTTAACGCAATTACTAAGTCTGACGCGTATCCAATGCCGCTTATTGACGAACTTGTACAGTCAACAAAACGCAATTGCATCATGACTACGTTAGATATGAGAAGTGGGTTTTGGAATGTAAGCGTACGCGAGTGTGATAGGGATAAAACGGCCTTTCAGACACATTTAGGAACGTTTCGTTTTAAACGCATGCCTTTTGGTCTTAAAAATTCGCCAATGACGTTTGCTAGGCTAATAGACAGGTTGCGCTCCGGTACATCACTGAAAAACATAAACATTTTAGCATACCAAGATGACCTGCTAATTATATCAGATGGATTCGACCAGCATATCGCAGATTTACGTATAGTTTTTGATAGACTACGCCTATTCAATCTTCGCGCCAACCGCGAAAAATGTGTTTTCGCACGCAAAGAGGTTAAATATCTTGGCCACGTCATCACACAGGAAGGGATCCTCCCTGATCCTGGTAAAATACGCGCTATCGTGGATATGAAAGAACCAAGTTCGGTACGCCATCTCAAAACTTTTCTTCAAACGTGCTCGTGGTTCCGAAAGTTCATTTTGAACTTTTCGAAAGTCGCTGAACCACTAACACGTCTTCTGAAAAAGAATCAACCTTGGAAGTGGGGTAATGAGCAGAAACAGTCGTTTCAAGAGCTCAAAAAGAGTTTAACGTCTGCTCCCATTTTAATCCAAGCTGATTACAGCAAACCATTTGTATTACGTACGGATGCTAGCAATTACGCCTTAGGTGCCGTCTTGCTGCAGGGCGAAGGAAACAATGAACGGCCAATTGAGTATGCGAGCCGTCTCCTTAACCCCGCCGAACGCAACTACAGTACTACTGAAAGAGAAGCTCTAGCAGTAGTCTGGTCTGTTGAACGCTTCAGAGGTTACATTGAGGGTCATGAAATTGTTGTTAGTAGTGACCATCAACCTCTTAAGTGGTTATTAAGTTTAAAATCGCCTTCAGGTAGACTCGTGCGATGGGCTTTAAAGTTGCAAGAGTTTAATATTCGCTTTGAATACACTCCTGGTAAAGCCAATGTTGTCGCTGACACTTTGAGTCGTCCTACCTGCGAAGAAGATAGTAAGGATCAGTGCGGGATTTGCTCAGTCATTGTAGACTTACCTTCGAGAAGTCCTGCTGATCTTCGCCAAGCTCAGTTAGATGACTCGGAACTGAGAAAAATTATTAGTAGTCTTGAAAGTAATGATGCTCTTGAAGACAAACGCTGGTCTGAGCGAGGTTACTTCATGCAACAAGGAGTTCTTTATAGGTATAATCCTGACGTCGATGTTGAAGAACCACAGCTCGTACTTCCTGTGAGTTTAAGACTCGATGTCCTGCAGGAATGCCATGACACTCCTATTGCTGGTCATCAAGGCATCGATAGAACGTTACATAGACTTTCACAACGGTTTTTTTTCACTGGTATGAGACGTCTTGTGGCTGATTTTATTAAGTCTTGCCCTACATGCCAGCGGTATAAGTCGTCAAATGTAAAGCCATCAGGCCTCTTGCAAACACCAGTTTTGCAACAAAGAGGTGAGGTTATAGCAGTTGACTTATTTGGCCCGCTCCCATCTGGAGAAAAGGGGGAGAAATACATATTGTTGGTTGAGGACACAGCTACTCGGTGGGTCGAGCTCTTTGCTCTTGTTGACGCCACGGCAGAAGTCTGTGCCCGAACACTGATAGAGGAATATTTCCTCAGGTATGGCCTACCGCGTCGTATCGTCTCCGATAATGGAGTACAGTTCGTCTCATCTGTTATGCAACAATGCATGTTTATCCTGGGGATTCAACAGGATCTGTTACCCTTATACCACCCGGAAGCAAATCCGGCTGAACGTAAAAATAGAGACCTTAAGGTACAGCTGGCTCAGATAGTTGACACCAAGCATAACTCATGGCCCAAACACCTACCGTCGGTTCGTTTCGCTATGAACTCAGCTATGTGTAATACAACTGGTGTCTCGCCCGCATTTCTCACCTTTGCTAGGGATCTCCGTTCACCTATCGAAGTCAATCTTGACATCAGGACAGTCCTAGAGAAAGATAATTTTGTACCCCAGATTACTCCTTATTTAAAGAGTTTCTTGAATTCTTTAATTTCAATTCGAGATAGAGTAGAGAAGGAACAGGATAGACGTAAAGAATACGCGGATAAAAATCGTAAAATTGAAGAGTTTCATGTCAATGACCAAGTGTTAGTTAAATCGCACGTATTAAGTAACGCTGCAAAAGGGATTTCAGCTAAATTTGTACCAAAAAGAGATGGTCCTTATACAATAATTAAGGTAGCGAGTCCTACTACTTACATTCTTTCTAAACTTGATAATCCTAACGACATCATAGGTAAATTTCACGCGTCACAACTTACGTCATTTGTTAAAAGGAACGAGGTTTCTCTACCGGTCATGCCCAAACGTAACCGAGGCCGCCCTCGTCAGATTAAGCCTGTTTCCATTTCACCTGAACGGGTTCCAGAGCCTGTTTCTATCTCAAACGAACGGGTTCTTGAGCGAGGACGCTTTATCGAACCCGAGGGGGAGTATGTAGCGGATAATCCTAAACTCCCTCTCCGTAATACACGCGGTAGGGCGCCGAGACGTTATTCTCCGTCTACTAATTTACGAACGCGCCCATAGCGCTAGCCAATCACAGGCCCGCGCGACCGGCTCGGAGAGTCGGAGAAACGAACGCCAAGAGTAATACACGATTTACGATAATTGTCTTAATAATTAAGTTTATTTGTTGCTTAATTGTAAAATTCGTTATTAAAAGGAATGTGACAACTACACCTGGCTCCTTATTGGCTCCATCCCGACTACAATTTATCAATAAATTTACAGTTTAAAAAAATACCAATGACTTTTGAATTATATCGATCTACCCTCTTTCGAGTTCTTTTACTACGCGTATCTGCACTACTATTGGTTTCACTCTCACTACAAACTCGAACCCGATCTCGATCACGTTCACGACATACGATGCTCACTGTATCCACTCGCGATTTTGTATAACACACGTGGAACATTGCGACAAACGCTTTCACAAGATGAGGAGCGTGGATAACCACCATCACGACTACATCTCCTTATTGGGCTAGGCAGAGGCCTCGGATGACAGATTGCGATTATTTCTTTGGACAGTTTGAAAGCATCGTATGACATCTTAGCTATTGTAGAAATACGTTTGGTAACTTAATATTTCGTTTCGGCAACTCAATACAGGACAATATAGAGTTCTTCAAGAGGGTCATAAGAAGGTTTCGGGGTCAGCAGAGTGAGTGTATCGCTCCTGGTATTACTTATATCAATAGTTACTACTATTGTGTTATAAAAATAAGTCTTCCCACGCGGCTGTTTAACCACAGAGAAGCCCGGGCTAAGCCTCAGATGCATGGCTTGAGTCAATAATGGTGCCCGGAATACGGCAATAGGCTCACACCCTATTACTTGGGACCGATTTTAATGATAACGGCGGTATTTCCGTCCAATTGAGCGAGAGTTCTTACGATCTCCACCTTGCTCGCGGCGATTCACTGTGTGTGTTCTACCGCCTATACAATGGTTTGTGCTCAGATGAATTGTTTGACATGATGCCCGTAGCTACATTCTATCATCGCACCTCTCGCCTACTAATTTTCTTCTCTACACCTTCAAAATTGTCTTCATGTATTCTACACTATATATATATCATAATAATTGATGTATATTTTATATATATATAAAAGATTATATATATATATATAGTTATAATATATATATATATATATAATGTATAGTACATATGTAATAAAATATAATATATATGTATATGCTATACTATATATGTAATGTTAAGATATCAACCCGTACCATTTACGATAAGTAGATAAGGCACAATCGAATGTAATGTTGGCCTTGTATTTTAATAACTGCCTAATAAGTCTATGAGCAGTTGTGCCAGGCTGTTTAAGCCATGAGTTCAAAGTGCCAACAAAGTACAAACACTCTCCAGTGAACTCTGGCTACCCTACTCACCGCCGGGACACAACACGGGGTTTTTATGGCTGCGTTATTCTGAAGGGTGGAGGTACTTCCCCAATCGGACTGCTCAAAATGACGAAATCCTCTGAAAATCTGAAAATTTGTTCACCTTTTAAGTTCCAGAATAAATTTGTTAGATTTTTATATCTTAAATTGTATGGTGTTTATCCCGGATACCCGTTGCTGTACCCTACTTTGTTTGTCCTGGGGATGGTGGGGTACTACAAGCTGGAGGTCAGGAGAGAGATAGCGCTGGTCATCTACGTGTTCAAGGTGATTCGCGGTACAAAACACAATCAACTATTTGTGATTCAGTAGGTTTAATAAACTCAAGAAAACTTAGTTAGGTTTTATTTACTGAATACTAAAGGTTATATGTATTTTTTCTAATCGAATTGAATTCACGTGTTTTGAAAACGTGGCATAACGGACTTCTACCCTGAACGAATTGATTTGATTTATTTGTTCTCTGTAATAGCGGTGTTATTGTTCATATAAAATGGTATTTGTTACCTGGGAAATAACGTACCTAGAAAGATTCCTATTTCTCACAATATTAATTTTGAAAATCGAGAGGGATGCATCAAGTGTTCCAGCTTACAGATGAGGCCCCGTAGATCTTAGTGGGGCCCCCACCATCCACTGAGATATGTCTATTTAATTTAACGACCTCTGTGGCGTAGTGGTAGTGCTGCTACGCAGGGTTGTGTGTTCTATTCCTGTTTCGCCTAAATATTTGTTTGCTTGTGTTATTATACTTATATTTGTTGGAGATTGGGTGAGGCCTATGTCCAGTAGTCATCGCCGCGAGCAAGGTGGAGAGCGTGAGAACCCTCACTCCCAGGGCCGTCACAAGCTCCCGCCTCGGCGTCTCCCACGCCGGACACTCGGTGAGCGTGTGCGGACCTGAGTCCTCGCTCGCGTCGCAGTGATGGCACTCGGACGTTGGCTCTTTCTGCAAACCGGAGACCTCGTCTTAGCAGTCCATTTTATGTGTCCATTATAATGAAAATCATTTATAAAATAAATTATAAAAAAAAAATATAAAATAAATAAAAAAGACGCAATAATGTAAACGGTTCAGAAACCGAACCTTGTGGTAGACCTCACGACTTGAATTATCGTACCATTGGGAAGAATCGGACGACCTTGTCAAATAGCCTATTGCATGAAGTCTTCGCTCGGTTTCAGTGCACATTTTTAAAACGCGGTGTGGGGAAGCGGAGCGAAGAAACGGAGCTGGGGGATGAGAAGAAGGGATGCGGAAACGCTTCGTGAGCTCTCGGCCCAGATCCGCTTGTGGAAAACAAGGTCCGCATCATCCGGTACTGTTTCTTTTATTTCAATGGACCGTGATTTTTGGGCGGTCGGATCATGGAAAAGGAAATTATGTCCTCCTTGAGTCAGATGACGTGTCTTCACATACATGAAGAGACTTCACATACATTAATAATTAAATAACATTAATAATCTACTTAATATTGTATACCCAAATGGTGAAACATAGCTGAACTAATTATTATGTGAACATCTTCTGTACCTTGATTTACAATAAATATGATTTGATTTGATTTAATTTGAAATGGATTATTGATTATTATAATTTATTAATTTTCATATTTAATTTCATTGAGGTGTAGAATATTTTTTCATTTTGATAAGTTTTATGATACTCATTATTTAATAGATATAGTCAGAGATGCATTTACTATGTTATAACTTAATGGTGCTAAGAGAAATATAGGTGTTCGCGGCCACCGACAAGCAGCGCCGCGAGCGCGTGGAGGTGTGCAACCAGGCCGAGGGAGTCCTGCACGACACCGAGACCAAGATGGACGAGTACAAGAGCCAGCTGCCGCAGGACGAGGTGCGTTTATATACGGCTCTAGGGTGAGGAGAATGTGGGTGGAGGGTGTTTCGGGAGCGACAGGAGTGAGGGGCAACGCATGCGTATGGCGTGCATGCGGGGGCGTCTGGGGCGAAAAATCAATACCCAGAGACAGATACAAATATTATAATGGAAAGGTAGAAAATCTTTGTGAGTACTGCTGGCGCCACCTATTTCCTGCAGTTGATTGTCAAAAATGTCAAATTGCCGTGTGACAAAGATAAACAAATCTCGAGGTAACATTGAATAAAAAGAGGTGTTAATATGAATCAAGTCATTACTACATTCTAGTACAAAAAAATATAAACAATAGTTTCGTGTTGAAAGAGTATCAAAACAATGAGCATTAGACAGCGATAAGAGAAGTAAATGGTAACATAGGTAAACCATGCATAAGCCAACAACAATGCTCTTCAACATGGTCTCTGGGGTTCATTGAGAAGCTTCCTTAGAGCTGCGAGCAATAAATACGGTCATTTTGTTTGTCTAAATGTTGCTCAATTGTAAAAAAATTCTCATCCGTAAACAATTTTTTTCTGTGACCTCCCTTTGCGCACCAATGACAATTAATTAATAATTATAAATACTAGTTTTATTTTGACCATTATTTGTATTACTTTTTGACCATTATTTATTTTGACCATAATAGTTCAAAAAGATTCAAAATTGTTTGTAACATTTTGCCTCAAAAAGCCCACTGACGCCGGTGGGGGAGGTTATGTCGGACTTGAACCGACTAAAACGCACACCACCTGTGTGGGCCGCAGGTTCCCGGAGGTGACATCATAAGACATATCCCTCGCACTCCGGCCGGGCCAGGACCGTCTCTTATGAGACGGCCCTCTTCGAGGAATTCTAACTTCTTTTTAGCCCTTCTCTGTCCTGCTAATAGTTTGTTTTTAACAATCTTTTTGACTTTCTTTAAGATGCTGTCTTTATCTTCATCTTCGATCTGAGTATCGTTGTTCTTAAAATACCCACGGGTTATCTAAGTCAAATACTATATCTAAATAAAAGTAGTTTCATTATTTTTGTAAATTAAATCACAACCTATGGTGTGTTTAAAGTCCATAAGACTAATTTTACAATTACAACATAAGTTAAAAATTACAAAAAAAGATTTGATTGTTCGGATACCTATCTGATTTTCGTTCTGTTAATATAAATTATTGTTGTTATGTTTGTACTTACGGTATATTTTTTCATTGTTCCAGATGAGCGGCAAACGCACACGCAGCTATAGATGTGCGGTACACCAACGCGACCGTGAGGTCAGCTCCGAGAACGACTTCCATCTGCTCCTAGAGAGTTAGCTGACGTTATACGGCGTAATTTAAGGTACCTACTATTATTGTAAAAATTCAACGCAAAAAACCACTCCGATTAAAGCCACTCAGACAAAGTCGCGGGCTCACCAAGTCTAAAAAAATAGAACTTTTTTCTATTCAACCGAAGCGCGCGTCCGTACGCCGAGGAGTGACGATGAATCTCTCCGTTCGTTCATTCGAGTTTCGCAGGTTTACCCCTGAACGGTTTCACGTACTCTTGAACTCTCTCTTCAAAGTTCTTTTCAACTTTCCCTCACGGTACTTGTTCGCTAGGTGTAGGCTTACGGTACACACAGTGTGACAAGGAGCCTCTCACGGCTACTTACGTAACCTTAACTTGGGATGAATTGAGACCACGGCCGGTGTAACCTG
The DNA here is from genome assembly GCA_963662185.1 of Eilema griseolum. Classification (NCBI taxonomy): domain Eukaryota; kingdom Metazoa; phylum Arthropoda; class Insecta; order Lepidoptera; family Erebidae; genus Eilema; species Eilema griseolum. Next base: position 5,216,245 of record OY759251.1, read on the forward strand.
GTCGAAACACCAGGCAAACCAAAGGTATGTACATATACGCGACAGTTTGAAAGTTATTAAGAAATTTAAATGTTCATCTGTTTAGTTATCAGTGTTTCCGACGGAAACTAAATCAATATTGAAGGTTCTACATAAAAAATAAATACTTATGCTTTAATCATCTTTTAACAAATACAGGACATAAAAATGACAAACAAACTGACCACATATGAAATTATAATGTAATAACCTCATTTAGCTGGTCAACCCGTATGTTATAGCCACACTCTTCAAGTACTTCTTCACGGGCTATTTCACCCAGTGACATATTTTTGTCCACTATACCGGCACATATTTCTAGGGCCACACCAAGTTTAGGTGCATACTTCTCAGTATCAATATGGCTATTTTCACGGTCTTTTTTCGAAACACAATTGTAGTAGATAGCTGGAAGGAAATATTAAGTAATAAATAACCATCATATCACCTCTTCATTGCAATAAATGTACATTCATTATTCACAAATTTAGTCACTATTATAGCTCAATAATTTGATCAAATATATGAAACAAGAAACAAATATTCTTAAAAAAAAACAGCATAATCTAAATTTGAAACACAATAAAGATCAGTTAATATTCACCATGTGTAATAGGGAGACAGGCATACGGGTTTTATGGGTCTCTAACGTAATTTGTTTACCTACTTGCTTAGAATTTCACCCCAAATGTATTGCAGAAGAGGCTCGCATTAGTCAAGAGCCTGATGCAGAAGGCGGTACTCCTCGACATGGCATGCATTGTGAGGAGATTCCTCTCTCTGGAGCCCTATAAAGAATAATATACCTCCTCTTGCCACATTTTCGAGATTTATTAAGTTAACTCTGTGACAAATTACTTGAATTAAAAAACGACTTGTCGACACTATATAATTCACGAGAGCAGCACAGGGTTAAGACAAGGTACAGACCAACAAAAAAAGCGAAGCACTCCTCTGTCGTTCGCTTACAAATTGGCTGAAACGGCAACTTAACAGAATGCCGGTCTTTTGAGAAATGGCTTGCAGAGGCTTAATTTATGACTCAGCTGTTTAACAGTTCCCTTTGTCCAAAAAAGACAAAGATAACACTGTCTTCTTAGAAGTCAAAAACAGGTAAAAATATTACGTAAGTGATACGCGTAGTAAAAGAACTCGAAAGAGGGTAGATCGATATAATTACTCCTTTAAAGAAAAAACTTTTTCTCTGTACACCGCCACTACTCCAGTTCCTCCGTGATCATGGTGCTTGCAACAGCGCCGAAATATCAGAAACTCAAAACAAGGAAACATGGTAAATATCCCGATTATTTGGATACTGAAGTATATAACAAATAAAACATATACTTATCATGTTTTGGGTATTTTTACAAAATAATTATAATAATATACTATATCCTATGATAGGATAAAGTATATTATAATTATTTTGTAAAACTACCCAAAACATGTACGAGTAAGTACGTTTTATGGAAGATTTATGGCCCAGTCTTGAACACACAACATTGGTTTAATAATCATATCACAATCAGAGATCAATAATTATAAAGTTATCTAAAAAAATATTAACTACGCAATTTTTTATGCTTAAATATTAATTAAAAACTTGACAAAATGAGCAAATCAGATTAGGTAAATAAGCAATTATACTTATTAACACTCGTGTAGTATTATCAAAACAAAGTATTATAAAAAATTAAGTAAGTAATAAACAAAAATATTTAATAGAATATAAAAGACGACATTATTCTAAACACGCGATGGCCGTTGATCGGGTAGGTACTACTTTTGATGTAATTAATTTATAGCCAACTAAGGTAAAAATGCTTAGTCGGCAGACAGTGTACGGTTGCATCGTACAACACTTGAACAAAAAACAACATGAAAATTAACATAATTTTTCGAGAGCGTGGCCTATTGAGATTTCACAATTTAACAATTAGTACTGAAAATTGGGTATCCTCTTTAATTCTTTATTGTACACAAGAAAATAATACATCAACAGGTAATCACAAATACATCTTGGTGTACAAAGGCGAGCTTAACTCAATATTGAGTTTTCTCCCAGCGAACCTTTGGGGATTAAAAGTGCAAAAAAAAAATTATATAAAAAAACCAAGTTCTTCGAAAAACGGCAATTACATGTGTAACGACCTAATTAAAGGTTATGATATGAATGTTAATTAATCATAAATGTATTTAAATATAGATAATTTTTAAATTAAGAACAGATACCGATGTGGCACTTTTTTCACGTACATTTAAACCTAATGATGAACAGTATAGTGTTGCAGTTGGAATGCTGAGTCACAGGTCAGGAGTTTGATTCCTGTTCAGTATAAATATTTGGCATCGAAAAGTCATTGATATTTGCCATGAGCACCCACATTTCGCCAGTTTATGTTTAGGTCCCAATGTGATAGGTGGCGAGCCTATTGCCGTTAACCGGGCACTTATAAACCTGCGATAAATACACACATAACTTCGAAAAACATCGAAAGTCATTGGTGTGTACCATGGTAAACCTGGGATCGAACCCGAGGCCTCGTCTCAGCTGTCCATTACCCATACCACTAATACGATTCCGATAAAGTAACCTTTTAGACCTGCAAATTACGTACAGGAATTGAACTAGTTTGGGACTATTTTGTCGGCACTTAGACTCCCTTTTGGGCCATTGTGCGTGCAGAGTTACTGGCTAAAGCAGCCAGCCAATCACAAAAAGTTCAATTGACAATAGACTGATAAAATTTCTTTGATGTCAATATTTTTTTAATATTCGAGACAATTAATTTATTGATACGCTTTTATTGTTTACTTTTCTGACATAGGTATACACGGTGGAGAACTCAACATTGGCACTATTCAATTCTTTCTTAAAAAAAAAAAATTTTATATGAGAATGTTTTTATTAAAATTAAAATTAAAAACGGTATAAAAATACCCTTCTATTGATATAAAACACTCACTATTACAAGAAAGGGTTTTTAAATAAAAACAATCAACATCAACCTATTACCATTGTTACGATATTTCCTGCAATTAAAGATTTTTTTTCTTTCTATTTTTCTTTCTTTCTTTCTTTCGGTCTTTCTCTTGATGAGTGTTAGGTAGTGGGATAATGCATATTCTGTCACACATGTGAACTAGCGCAAGTGTGGCTCCTCTGGTGTTACACACGTCCATAGGCCACGATAACTACTTTCCATCAGGTGGGCCGTGTGCTTGTCTGTCACCTAAGTGGTATAAAAAAAAATAAACACGCACATTTCACCAATCATTGAATTCGGTCCCACGTAACAGCCACAGATAGATCAAGATAACAATAGTGCCCGGAATACGGCAATAGGCTCACCTCCTATTCCGTGAGTCGGTCCCACGGAGTAGCGGGTGAGCCTATACAATTCGGGATAAAATGTGGGTGTTAATTCTCCTCTGCCTAACCCTCCTGTGATGAAGGCGTGATTGTGTGCAAAGATAGCCTACTCGGGGGAAACATCTGTGTTTGCCAGGAAATACCGCCGTGTCCTATACTACTTATACTTATACTACTCATACTATTGTCTTATATCATATAGGTATTTAAACTATCATGGTCACTCACATCTGTATCAAAATAATCGGGATATTTATCACGTTGTAATGTTTCGAGTTTCCGATATTTCGGCGCTGTTGCGCCCGGAATACGGCAATAGGATTACGTGGGACCGAAATGTGGGAGTTAATTCACCTCTGCCTAACTAATTCACTTCCGGGGATTAAGGCGTAATTACATTTATGGTACATAATTCTTGCAAATCCGACATAACATCTACCAGGCCTCCGTGGCTGGCCGGCATACTTGCAATAGTGGGTTCAGTTCTCGAGTTTATCCCACCGATTTTAGTGAACGCTATCCAAAATGGGGCATCTATGTATCAGGTACCTACATAACTTTACATAGTTCTAAAGACAACGTAATAGTTTATTGTTTGATATGTTCACGAAGCCAATCTTTATGCTCGCAGACGGCACTCGGACGTTGGCTCTTTCTGCATCCGTCGCAGATACTTTCCGAAGCATCCGTGCTCGGTGATCATCTGCGTCAGACGGTACGAGAGGCTGCCGTGTGGCCTCTCTAGCCACTCCCCCATGATGGGTCTTACCGCCGCTAGAAGTTGTGCCCTTATGGGATTTACAATCATCAATTTCTGCATAATGGTTTTCATTCTTATTACAGGACCTGCTCCTATTGTTTTGTCTGCTCATGTAGTACATAGAATTTGCCACACTAGCATTACTATCGTACTGAATATAGTTATATTCGTTTTTGATGTATGAGTATTCGTTATTTTCCAGCTGCTGACTACACGAAGCCAATCTTCATGCTCGCAGACCGCTTACGGTTCCAGCTCTTCGACGTGGAAATCGAGGTCGTCGCTTATTGTGGGCTAACGCACATTTACAGTGGACCGACCATCGATGGGCACGGATTCTGTTTTCCGACGAATCTCGCTTCGGTTTTCATCCTGATTCGAGAAGAGTGCGTGTATGGCGAGTTCCTGGACGTCGGAGTCGTCTCCAGAATCCACAAGAAGTTCATCCTTACCAAGGTGGAACAATCATGGTATGGGCTGGAATTCGCCTTGGTGGAAGGACCGACCTCGTTTGGATACGGGGCAATTTGAATGCAAACCAATACATTCAGGAGGTTAAACACCCCATGGTAATCCCTCATCGACAGCAGTTCGGTCAAGATTTTATGTTCATGCAAGATAATGCACGGTCACACACCGCGAGGGTAGTGGTCAATGCGTTAAGCGAGCACAATATGACGACGTTGGAATGGCCTGCTCAGTCTGCCGACCTCAATCCCATAGAGCATGCCTGGGATTTGCTTGGGAGAAGAGTTTTCAGTGATTCTTTGGAAAATCTGAACACTGAAGAACAACTTTTTTTACACCTTCGCAGTGTATGGAGCCATATTCCACAGACGATGATTGACAATCTCATACTAAGTATGCCACGCCGTTGTCGAGCTGTTGCTAATGCTTTAGGAGGTCCTACAGATTATTAAAAACGTTTAAAGTACGGTTAATTACTGTATTTCTTGCTACCTCGTTATTTTTGTGCCTAATCATAGAAGGTTGTAATACTCAATATTGGCACTATTCAATACTTTCTTAAAAAAAAAAATTTTGGTATGAAAATGTTTTTATTAAAATTAAAATTAAAAACGGTATAAAAATACCCTTCTAATAATATAAAACACTCACTATTACAAGAAAGGGTTTTTAAATAAAAACTAGAAATGTCCTTGTTCCTTAGACTTTGTTGATGTGTGTATATTCATTGCATTTTCTAAATGGCACCATTTATTCGCATTCAAGTTTATCAAATAATTTATGTGAAAATACAAAAATCTATAGTTTTACAAATGAGCGGATAGCGGGACTGTTTTTCCTTTATTTCTATGGACCATTTATGTGTGATCGGATGACGTGTCGTCTCTTCACATACATTACTTGTTAAACTTTGACTTTAACGGCACCATAGTTTTACCCGACTACGGAGAAGCATAAATTGCATGTTCGTATCGAGGTGAGTTTTTATTTTTAAAGTAATTTAGTGTCACGTTTTATAAAGTGTACATTGACATTATATTGTGCGTCACATTAATAAACAAATGAATCTAATCGTCAAATATTATTAATAAGAAACTTTTAATATGCAGAAAAAGCAAATAGGAAAGTTATTTGTAAGTTAATTAAATATTGTGCAATAACATAGGTACGGCCTAATTTAGGTACAAATAATTCAGAAGTGCTGAAACTGTTTATTTGCTCTTCCAATATTGAAAATATTCCTTATTTATTCATTATTATTAGCGAAATTATGAAAATTTGCGATTTCTAAAAATGTAACACTACGGAGGGGAGAAGCGCGTTCCCGCGTGCATGTTTCGATTCTGCGCTTATAGAACCCGCCTCTTGCCTGCTCTCCACTGTATCCTTTGCCAATTATAAGGAAACGTGGAGAGCTGCCGAGGAATCTACAGCAGGGCCGCTCGACCAACGTCAGAGTTCGCCATAAGTGGCCGCATTTCCCTGACCTTGGAAGAGCGACAATAGAGCTATATGGGCCAAAAGCCGTGAATTAGGTGTCACTCGTTCTCAAGATAAAAGAATTATCAGAATCGTAGAGCTTAGTGCAGTTCTTCCATTATTACCACTTAACGAAATCATGAATGGATGGCAATATATAATTCGCAATGCCAATGATGATCCTGTAAGGTCAATGGATGAGGTCAATTGATTTGTTTCGGTTAGCATGTGAATAACACTTACCGAATTTAACGGAGCTTAGATTAATTTAAAAGCACCTTGGGCTAAGGATAATGTAGCAAAAATTTTAATGTACTTAATAGTTTTCAAGCGAAAAAAAAAATTCAAAAATTATATTTATAATGGTATCTACATAGAAGTTTTATCGTCAAATGAATATATTGTCAATAAAATCTCATGTAATTAGAGAGTTCAATGATAGGTAGTATTTAGACAATTTCATCATTTAGAAACTCTATATCTACATTTTTTGCAGTAGGAATTTTTTTATTATAATAATTATTATGTCCCTTTCCTCATTTTAGGGTACCCGTACCTCAAAAGGGAAAAATTGGAACCCTTATAGGATCATTTCGTCGTCCGTCTGTATGTCTGTCTGTCAAGACCTTTTTCTCAGGAATGCTTGGATTTCATCACACATAATGTCAATGGATTTTATTCAGTGCGACAAAGAATATTATCGATGAGTTCACTCTTACTATCAAATAATTGTAGCATTCTAGTTTAGATATTGAATTTGCCATCAGGAAAAATGTTTTGACAAATATAATTACAAACGGGAACCATCTCACTAAGAATTTTTAACCTCCGACGCAAAAACGACGGGATCTTGATGAGTCTAAGGTTGCAATCTGCCCTACCTCCTCCGCCTAACTGCTGAAGCTTAGACTAACTAAATGTAGAATGAAATTTTAAAGCATTTAGTATACTAAACTATTCAAATCAAATAAGATATAGAAATAATTGAATCTCTATTGTTTTATTTAAATAATAAAATTAATTGTTAAATGGATTTTTCTCATATAATATAATTTATCCTCGATACAGGTGACATTGGTATGAAAATTCGTGCATTTTAAATATTTTATTCGAGGTGATAGTAGTGAAAACCAGGACCTGGAATTAATTACCAGCACACGTGTTTCCCCAGGTTTACCATGGCACACACCAATGACTTTTCGATGCTTTTCGAAGTTATGTGTGTATTTATCGCAGGTTTAGGTAATGACAATAGACTCGCACCTATTACATTGGGACTTAAACATAAACTGGCGAAATGTGGGTGCTAGGCACCACGTAAAGGTTCCGGACCCGAGTACTTGTTACCTGCCTTCTTGAACTCCCAGTTGGGGTTCTTCATAGGCATTAGAAAGTTCCTACAGGACCCGCAGCACGAGTGTAACACCCTTGGTGTTATCCGTCCATAGGCCACGTTAACCTGTATTGACTAACTGGCCACTTATCTAACGCGGCATGAATCCAGGACGGTCCACTAAACCATAACGGGTGATCTAGAATTTGCGAAGGAAGCAATCCACGAGAGAGACAATCGGCTGGGTTGTCGGTGCCAGCAACGTGAAAGAGATTATGAAATAGGTTACCTATAATGTTTACGGGAATTAACGCGATTATGGTATAGGTACATCAATAAATCAATTAGCATACATACGTAAAATAATCAGGACATACCTCTGATTATTTTTTTTTAATTCCCGATATTTTGGTTGGGAGTGTTCTTAGCTTTCTTTGAAAAAAAACGGTCCAACATGGCCCTCGAAAATGATGTATTTTGCACTTACCCATTAGGCTTTGTTATCTTTAAACTCAATTTGAAAGTTGACGCAGAGATTACCTGAGTGGAGAAAGTTTCTAAAATGTATCGTTTAAGAGAAAATTAGATATCTGATAATGTCTGGAGAGTTTAAGGAAATAGCTTAATTGAAGCTCCTGTAAAGGGTAATGCATTAACTCGCATATACGAGTTCCATACAGCTTCAGGCGAGTCATTCAATAAACAAAACGCCTCAGAAAACGTTGAATTAAATCAACATTTTTGAAGGTAACTACGTTGCACTTTCCATCGCTATAACCACAAGTAAAGTAAGAATTGCTGGTTGTTACATAAAAAATCCTAGCAATCCTACACTATAGATTTGATAATAGTTTCTACAAAAAGGCGATTTTTGTATATTTCACGCTTTTTTCCGGACGATATTCGATCATGGAAAATATCGAAGTTCAGAAATTTTCTTGGAATGGCGCCCAAAATATATAATAAATTACCAGAATTCATTCTCCAAATTAGAAATACTGTATTTTTCAAAAGAGAAGTAAAGAAACTATTGACTAACAAGGTATACTACACAATAAAGGAGTATCTTGAAGATAAAACTTTGTAATCTGACCTCTACAACCCAAAAGCGATATTGAAGCATTGCAGTTACACCAGTTGTTGAACATTTTAGGGTTCTAACTACCCGTCAAAACTGCCATAGATGTTGGTATGGCAACCGGGATATCAAACCAATGGCGATATAAATAAAGGAGATATTGCCGCAGTGCCGCTAGCCATTATTTATGTAGTTTATATATTTAAAGAAATTTGCTTTGCCTAACTTTCCTTTAAGTTCAAATCGGAACAAGGCAGTACTTCAATACTTTGAACAACTGAACTATACTTTGTCCGTATCCATTGTACTGTGCCTTGGGTAAGGGAGTTCATATCAACCCATACACAACCCACTTCTACCGACAGACCAAAATACTACTACAGGTAGTTATATGACATTATTGTTGTTATTGGAATGTGATTTTAAATAAGGAAGAATTTAGGAATTCTAGTTTTTTTTTAAATTTTATATCCTATCATGGTAAGCATAGCTTAACTAGCTTGTGTTAAGGAATCTAGGGGTGCGCATTGTCTTACATAACTTTTTAACTCCTATCATCGGAGGTCAGAAAATGGTTCTCATACCATTTAAAATTATTATGATCGTTATTCATAAAAAAATTAAAACTAAATATTAAAAAACATAATCATTTAAATTCATAATATCACAAGTGTGTTATAAACACTTAGTTTTTATTAATATTTGTTTATACTAATGATCGAAACTCATAATCATTCGAATAAATAATTATAATAAATAACGAATAATTAATATTAATAAATGTGATTTATTCTTTTGTACAGGGTTTTATTCCGAGTTCTCCTTCTGTCAGAGGCCGTCGCACCCGGAAAAATAATAACCATGGCTATAATAACCAAGTGTTGTGTTCCCGGCGGTGAGTAGGGTAGCCAGAGCTCACTGGAGAGTTTTTGTGCTATCAGTGGGAAGACCAGAGGCTTGTCCTCATTGTGTTCTGCACTGAAGGCACTTAAAATCTCTGTTCTTACAGGGTCGGCAGCACGGATGCATCTGAGGCAAAGTTTGGGCTGTATATATCTGTCTGACGTTAAACAGTCCTATCCCTTAGTCGCGTTGTACGACACCGCATAAGAAGAGATGAAGTGGCCCAAATTCTACTCTGTCGGGAACCACGCAGCCATGGACTACAACTAGAACAGCGATAAAGTAAAAAGAACGTATTCCTATTCAATCCGTCCGTTCACTGGTCATTACATGTGTATTCGGAATAGGATATAAATCAGGATAGATAAAATATTAATTAGGATATAGGATAGATATACATGGATCGGGAGGACGACCACTCGAAATAAAACCCAGTACTAACCCGTTTGGCCCAGTACCAAACCTCTTAACATTGGGTGAGGCCTAAGTCCAGCAGTGGACTTAATACTAAAGCAATACAGTACTGCTGCAGCTGTACTGTTCTTACCACCATTCATTTTGTATCTTATTTTGTTGTGTGTGCATCTATTTATTTATTTATACTACATATTATCCTTTCGTCTGTGGAGGATCCCATTATGGGACTTTTTAAAAAGTTGCTTGTCTGTGGACGTCACACCACACACGCAACCCCAGCGCCGCCTCATCAAAGTCGACTTTGACAATCTTGAGGTAATTACACTTTCTCACTCGCCTGTACCTGATGTTGGGTGTAACATGTCAATCAAAAGTGAAAGTTGTGTCAGTGTACTCGACGTGTACTTTGGTGTACTGCCGAGCGGAAAATTGTCATATATTCTTAGATCGTTTTCAGACGAGCGTAATTCCGTCTTGATGAGCTTTACCTGATCAGTCTATGGTCACGACACGTGTCTAAAAATAACTTAAAACTGGGTCTAATAAACAACTTTTATATCTAACAATATTTCATATTCACAACACCAACCACATATTATTTCTAAAATTGTCGGTATTTGATTAATAATGTGATAATTATTTCTACAAATTGTAAAAGATAATATGATTAAACTACCTATATAATTAATTTTGTGATAATTATTTACTCCCAATTCCAGCAAGGGTGGACATCGAGAATGTTTATTTAAGCAGTGGTATATTATGGATTCAGGGACTTACTATGAATAAAAAATATAAGTGAGCATACTATTTTTTTGTTCGCACATTTCGTAGCCTAACATTGAAATAACGATAATCTGATCAAGTTATGCAGACACCTCAGAATTATGGCTTCTTTCATCAGCATTATCACGCCACTGATTACTTCTTATAGAAATATGGCATGGCGGTCGGCGGCTGGAGTCCATTATGGACTCCAGCCAGCTCCGGGTGCGCTCCTCCTGCGCCACCCGCCACGCCCGCTGCTCCGCCAGCGCCACCTCCTGGCGCTTCTCCATGGCAGCTATTGCCGCCATGCAGAGCAGAAAAACGATTTCCGAGGTGCCAGCTTCAGACAGCTACTGGCCAGCCAGTGACCGTTCTCGGTGAAACAGAAGTGGAGGTAAGAATTGGCGACCAAATATACTAGCAGTCAGTGCTCATTGCTAATATTACTGATGACTGCATTTTGGGACAAACAAAATACCTACCACGATATTTTATTATGTATTCCTTCGTCTAATCGTAACAGACACTAAACACAATATTATTATTCGTGAAATTTTACAGAATTGTATTTTTTGATTTATAGTAAAGCTATAATAACGTAGAAAACTGTTCCTATATAAAATTGTTTCCATCAGTTTCACGCTTCGTGCCCGTAAATTCTTGAAGGTGGCAATAAATTAGCATCAGTTCCTTTAAGGAGTCCTGCTGTATCCCCATTCTATAGTGGATAGTTTTTTATTTCATTTTATCACGCTACTATTTAAAGTAGGATGAGCCCACTACTACAGATGAGCCAACCACTACAGATGAGCCCACGACTACTGATGAGCCCGCCACTACTGATGAGCCCACCACTACTGATGAGCTAACCACTACTGATGAGCCCACCACTACTGATGAGCCAACCACTACTGATGAGCCTACACCTCCTTAAGTATGTTACCATTAGTCGCCTCCTACGACACCCATCGGATGAGATGGGGTGGTGATACTTGTAGTCTTTCTCTGTCACCAGAGGGACAACTCTCTATATAGGCACAGATAATATAATTCTTATGATATAAGTTGCCGCGTGGTTCCCGGCAGAGTTTGCTGAAAAAAGCACGGGTCTGCAAATATCTATTCGATTTTTTAATGCCAAATGAGGGGTCTCCATACATTGTTACCTACCTCTAGAGATGCGCTAAGAAGGAATTGAAGTAATCGGTAAAAGAATAGAAAGATTTTATCCTTTCAGCGAACGACTATTTGTGATTTTTAGTATAAGGTATGCTACCTAGTTTGACACACTACTGATTTCAACAACGCTGCTAATAAGGTCCTTATTTACTAGAAAACCGTCACCTTCTTGGGAGAGCTGTTTACCTTAGTTTATCTTTCTTCTCCCGGGAGTAGCGTGTATAGTGAGAGGTTGTTTTCTGAAGCTGGTATCATTCACGACAAATCACAACAAGTTTTTACCCATCACAACTTGCCACTGATGAATTTTACTTATTAAAGTATTGTAATTTGGTAATAAATACAAATCTTGAACGTTGTTTTTTGAGCGACGCTGTTTTTAATGCATGTTTTGTCTGTTTTGCATGCAGGGATTCGGTTTTGTAACATTCGCAAATAGTATATTACATTCGTAATAGCTATTTAAATTTGTACTTCAACCGTATTAACACAAGGTGACGTCATTCGCAGCGGTCTCCGGGCCGGCCGGAGCGCATTAACCGGGCACTTATAAACCTGCGATAAATACACACATAACTTCGAAAAGCATCGAAAAGTCATTAGTGTGTGTCATGGATAAACCTAGGATCGAACCCGAGACCTCGTCTCAGCAGTCCACACGCGCAGGGGACACAGCCAGTCGGTAAACCGCCTGTTTATGTTATTTACCCGATCTAGTTGCTTATGCTTGTGTAGTATATACCTAAATATAGTCTACGCCTATATCACTCGACTGCTATGCAGGGGGCGCGGAGACTTTGGGGTCATTGGGCCCGAGCGCTTGCAATCTCTTCCGTGAGATTGCGAAGTGTATGAGCTCGTCCCGTCATTCACACGAAAAAAATACCTACCTACATTTTCGCAATCCCACATATTGTAGGCATAGGCTACATTGGTATGGTCTTGGTCACATAAAAAGGAAACATCAAGTGTACAACTTTCCCAGTCGGACTGCTCAATTTGGCGGAAATACCGTCCTATGTATATGTTACCGAGTAGGTTCCAGGTGAGTTCACCCATCTTGTACCGTGAGTGTCGTAGGTGACTAGAGGATAGGGTTCTTCTCCATCCAGCAGTAAACATACAGCTTATGCCGAAGTTGCTTTTTTAATATCTAGCTTCAAACTTTTCTTTGTCTTACGGGTTTTTGACACATCATCGATGCTAAGGAGATCTGTATCTGATAGAGATGCCTTTGCAGGCTTTGTGGCTGTGAAATTTTGGATTGAAGAAGGCAGTTTTAGGCTGGTAGCCTAAAACCACTGAAAATTAATGATGAGATTACCATTATACCACAGCCGGTGAAAACGCCTGCTGCTGCTTCTAAAGTTGAATAAGGTAATTTGTCTATTCCTGCTTTCACCTTGAAGGTGTATTTTTAAGTCTAGCATTGGGAATTTTGGTTTACAAAAAAGAAAAACTCAAAATCTACAACATATAAAAAAATTGCACGACTTACCTTCTTCCGACTAGCCATTACGAATAAAATACGCTGCACTTTACACAAAAAAAACCGTTACACGGACGACCATAGGAAATATGATTGTAAAAGTGACATTTTCGTTCAGTTGCAGCCTAACCGTTCATAATGGTGGGTAGGCGCACAAAAAATGTTCTCCGCATACCTCTCGACGCTAGCAAGCTAGTCAAGTCGTGACCACGGGTGTTGCACAGAGTTTCTGTGCCGTCAGTGTAGAAGACAAGCAGTGCAAGCCTTTAGTCCTCCCGCTGACAGCACAGACTATCCAGTGAGTTATCATACCATTGCAATCTCATCAACAACAAAAAAATGCAAACCGAGTCGGCATCATTGCCGGAGTAAAAAGTGATGTACCACATCAGCTAGCTTCGCATAAAAAGCTAAAGGCTAAAGGATACCTTTGTCCTTGGGCCTTTATCGCAGCAAATTACCATTAAAGTTAGTATTTATATAAGAAGAAAGTACGATTCTAAAAAAAACATTAGTCAGTTTATTACTTTGAAGATCATTCTTTATCTCAATAATGAATATAAGTGCTAAAGTGTTGTACTGCCGCCGCCTCCTCTTGCGTGCAAGTAATGCTCGAGAAGGAAACGGCGGGGTGGAAATGAAGGAGACTCGCAGCACGCACAGTCCGCGACGTGTGAAGGCGACTCGAATGTGGGGGATGGAGGTCGCAGAAAGACATTCGTCTCCCTTGAGCGTAGGACTGGGGGTGACGTGTGTAACCGCCTTTCACTCTAGCCAATAATAAGCAGGCTTCGGCGGTCTTGTTGTGCTCCCTTTCTCGCACTGAAAACGAATGGTTAGGTTTCACACGTTGTAGGAGGTCCACAGTACCGTAAGCAAGTTTATTTATTATTATTTCTTTTTTTAATATCTTTTTTTTTTAACAATCTACGGGAAATATACTATAAACATGATGATTTGTGATTCTAGATAGGATTTGTGTCTGACACCGTGGTATAGCAAAAACGTGAGAACAGCACCCCCCGATGAATGCCATTCCATAAAAATCAAAGATATTATAATATTTTATTTCGGTGCAGATCCAACTATAACTGAAAATATTAGATACGTTTGGTAGAGATTGTCTCGCCTCACATTTTGAAAAAGTATTTTATCACTGCTCAAGTGTTTGTTATCTGTTCACTAGTGAGGTAATTTTATGTATCATTTGTGATAATGATAAGAGATAAGCGAAGGAGTCGTGAACACTGTCGTAGGTGTTTGTATGAGGGCGTAGAGGCGTGTTACTATCACGAGGTTCGTATCCAGACTGGCGGATCATCGCGGCAATAAAATTCCTAAGTTCGAAGACTTAGAAAGTTTTGTTCGCGAGCATATAAAAATATTGCAACGCTCTTCATCGAAACATGAAGGCGCGAAGAAAGTTGTTAGTTCCGAACGTAAAATAGATGCGTCATCGAAGTCACTGAGAGAAAATGATCCATCTTGCGCAACGCACACAGCCTGTGGTCCAACTCGCAGCATTAGTTCCGTAATAGTACAAACTCCGTAGTCAACGGGGGAGAAGGCTCGGCCGAAGGTGGACTGGTACAGCTGCGGGATCTCGTGCAGCATGACCGTGCGGCCCGGTTGAGCTTTCAAGAGTTTGACGAGGTCGGACGTCCAGCGACGACTTTGCGCGGATGCGGAGATCGTGATGATGCGAGATGAGCCTGAGCCGAGCACCTAAGATTAAAAATATCAAGCTGAAGAAAATGTCTCATAAAAGAGGGTTACCATTACCATACATATACCATATTACAATGGTGACACTCAGTTTGACTGCCTCATTATATGCTTTTTTACGCCTCGTTTAAAGGACTTGGGACTGTAGGAAGAAGGAAACACGAAAGCTGGTAATGGATTCCAGATCTTGATGGTGCGACAAAGGAAAGAGTCTCCAAACCAGAATAACAGTTGTTCCATTTGTTATTATTTCTTTGTTTAATAATTCTTTGAGCTAGTCCACGTACTTCTTGATCGTCTATAAGTAGTATTTTTGGTGTGCTCTGGTTGTTGTCATTCTCGCTGTTTGTTGTGTTCTCTAAGCGTTGAGTTTTCATTTGAGTTGAGCAAAAGAATCTAATAGCTTTAGGTTCCTTTTCCATAGCAAGGAAGTCGTATGTGTTTTGAATTTTTATTTACTGTTACTAACTAGGATAAAAGAGAAGTTAAATATGAAAGGTCTAAATAAGCGATATGTTATTTGAAAGGATATAATCTACTAGCTAAAGAGATTACCCAAAAGATTGGCCTTCTCCTTAGCGCCATGGGCCAGACTACCGTCGGATTTTTGCAGCGGCGGAAGCAAGCGGTGCAAGACTGGCAGAAGTTTCCCTCAGCAGCTTTAGCAAGCAATTGTATAATATTTGTTACCAATCGAGGAAAAAGGCAAGCTCAGAGACAAACTATTGCATTGGGACCTAAACATAAACTGGCGAAATGTGGGTGCCAGCACCTCTGCCTACCCCTTCGGGGATATAACCGTAAGTTTATGTTATGTAATGAATTCTCGATTATATGGATCACCTTTCCAGAAGCAAACAATCCCAAAAGGGAGGTTCTTTCTTTGACAGATACTTTTTAACCCGTATTAGTAGACCCCGGGATTGTAAGAAGATATATCTCGATCTTTCTCTCTAGCTCTCTGGCAATTGGGTGTTTGACTGACCAGTCAAATTTATTACATTTGACTAAACGTCAAAACAGCAAGTTTTCACAACTTAAAAAGATAACATCTTAAATTTTTCGAAAAAATCTCACAAATCCAGCAATAATAAAACTTTTAAAATTATTTATCATCTCAATTGGTAATCATACAAAAGAGTAATCAATCATTTGTATTGAAACATAAAATAGGATTCTCACTTATATAATTAATTAATTAATCATACGTACCTACATAAGGTGCTAAAGTTATAAAATGACTATTTTTGTTCTTGAATTTTAAATTCAATTACAAAATAGAAGATTCATGATTATGACCATGACATAAAATAAAAAAGGTGTCAGCAAATTTCCCTAAGGCCAGTGTAACAAGGGTGAGCCTCAAGAAGCGTTGGCAAGAAATACAGGCCTCACAAAATGGCAAAAATAGAACACAATACTCAGTTAAACTAAGTAAATAAAAATTTAAATAATAAAGAAGTAGGTAAGTGTTTCATTATATAAAAGAATAATTTGTTGACATCGAAAATACACAAAATCATCAACATCACAAATGAAGACTAAAACATGTATTTGTGGCTAGATTACCTACATGTCTTCAAATGAAAAAAAAATCCATTTGGCTCCGAATGGCCATTCATTCGGCTATAGTTTGGTTGCCAATTTTATCTACAATTTTGGCGCCTAATTTCAGTTTCATATCGCGAAAAAGGTCGGTAGCCATGTTTGTTGTTGCTTGACGTATTGCAACATAATATTTGTACATTTTATTTACAACATACCTAATGTTATTTTTAAACTGTCGCGATGTGAATTCATAATTATACTAGGTATCGGGAATTCTCGCGAATTATATCTTAGAACTTACTATTTCTGCCGACGTTCTGAAACAGAAAATATCTATTGGTGTAAAAAATGTGTTGGCTAAATATGTGGCTGTATGTATGTTTTAAACTATTCAAAATAAATAAATTCATTCGTCAATCAATTTTATTGCACTAGACATAAAAACATTGGGTAGGTACCATTGTTTTCAGTTTTTCACAGGTCTCATAGCGGTGACCTGGGCACGGCTCAACTGTTTCAGCATCTGCAGCGGTCGGCGGACAGCGTAATTGAGCAGTACCCCACTGCGGATTTAGTATTCTTGGGGGACTTCAACGCTCACCACGTGGAGTGGCTGGGGTCTCCCAGGACTGTACGTATATTAACTCTAATTATGTATGTTACCTAAATTTAAATTTAATTAAAGAAAGGCAACTTAAATTTATGCTTTATCATATTATACATGAGTAGTATAGAAGGTAATTATTCTGATTTCTGTTAATAATTTAAATTTTAAATCGAATTCAAATATAGAATGTTATTGACTAGATCAGAAAAATAAATATTGTGATAAACACGTGGTACCATCCATTTTATTTACATTAATTTATATAATAAAAAATATTATATTTTGTGATGTATAATTTTATCATCAGCGTCATCCATATATTAACGTCATATTGTATTAAGTATAATGGAAGAATACTGGTCGCGAATTTAACATGTGCATTAAAAGCCTTATATTAAACAGGAGGTGGGAAACTAGTCATTTAATATACCTATTATTGAATGCGTGACGTAACAAATAGCTTATATATTATTTTCGCAAAATAAACATAGTGTTCGACCCAAGATCAGTACTACATTATTACTAACTCTAATGGCACTTATATACTTCTGTCATGGAGAAATGGGCGACAAGCAGTATTTTGGACGCGATGATTTTTTCTTATAACCTTGCTTCAGTGCAGCATATCGACGAATAATAAACATGATTAGTAAATAATAAGAACAAAATAAAAATGTTAATATACAAATATGTTTTTACAACACTGTAACCATCAGATAATTTAATGATTGGTAAAATGTAGGTGTTAATTCACCTCTGCCTAACCTTTAGGGATATAGGCGTAATTATATGTATGTCATCTTCCAAGTACTCGAAATTTGCTTAAATACACTTATCTTTAGCTTCTCATAAAAAGCAATAATCATCATTTTCCAGATCTCCACGGCCAGTTCTATCCTTCATTTCGTTTAGAAATTGAAATATTGTATCTTTATTTGCACTACAAATTGGCTTCTTAAATTCAAAATGTTCACGTTTACGGGAATTCATTACATCAAATAAATTGTTAAAACATTCTATAAATTTTATCGTAGCGCCAGTGTTAACGAATATCTCTTTTTTATATATGGTTTTGTTTACAACTTATATTGTGCGAGCAAGCAAGAGATTAGAATGACCATGCATTTTTATCGTTAATATCTCTCCCATTTTATCATTAATGGGTCCACCCAGTGACCATAGCTGCGGGAACGAAACATAAATCGCATGCAAGATGCAAGCAATCGTCTACACAGAAACAAGGAGTTAGTTTTACGATTTTTATTGCTTTTGAAATACGTTACGATTTTTATTACGGTGAAAAAGGACACACTTTTTAAATACAAAATTTTACATTATTTTTTTTTTCCACCTTACAATCGTTTATTATTTGTTCTATAGATATTATTGTATATATGTTTTAACTTATTCTGAGGAATTCCAGGACGCATTATAGATTTACTTTTAATTTCATTTGTATAGTAATTGTAGTATGGTTGCTTTTATTTAAATAAATTGTTCCTATGTAAACGCAACGCAGATCATACTGTGTTCCTGTTTTAGCACAAGTAAGTAGGTCACATTTTAGAGTTAGACACATATTTAACTCTTGACTTTAGTTGTTGATGTTTTCTTTTTTAATAAAGGCTTGGTGTTCCTAGAAAGGCTTTACTTTCCATCATGCCAGAGACGACTTTGTGATGATGAGAAACAATAATAATAATAATATATCTCTTTATTGTATCTACACAGAGAATGGATACAGAAAAACAAAATTTGGTACAGTTTTGTGGCATAACAAGTGGCGGCCTTATTGCACAAGGCAATCTCTACCAGGCAACCATGGGACGGAGAACTAACCCTAAAGTTTAGCCCTATAATACTCATTTGTACTTAGTATTTATGTAATCCACAAAGGGTATTGTGTAATACATAAGACTGGGGTAGGATTATATCGGGTCGACTGTATGATTACTGGTTAAAAAGGTATTCGTAGCAGTTTACTACGGCGGTCTCGTAGCCCAAATAATTACAGAGAATTTTAATAACCTTCATTAATATGTGACCTTCTAGTTGAATGTAGAATCTACGATATATCTACAAGTAAACTTCTCTTTTTGCCTGGTACCTTTTCACACCTAGAACCCATATTGTTGAAATTTGACATATATATTTAGCATGTAATATTGGTGACAAGGCAAGGCGATGTGAGTCACCGTGTTGTCGAAGAAGGAAGAATCAGCCGTCAACGTCTTTAAACTAGCTGCAACATCGGCCGTGGCGGACGTCGATGTTCCCGTTACAACAAACCGCCTGTGTGTCTTTGACCGAAATACAAGGGAACGATTCCTGGTGAGAAAGTTTTTTATGAAGTATCAAACATAAGGATCAAACTGTATCAAAGCAATGATTTATTTAACCTATAATAAGTGTAAACTATCTCGTACTTTACTGCTCTGCCAAAATATTTGTGGAGTTGAAATGACACTTTGATGTACTTTCTAAGGAAATAAACAAAATTTAAAAAGAAAACATTTGACATTTTTCTATAAGGGTACTACATTGATCAGTAAAGTAAAAATAAAATAAATAATCTGTGCATTCAGCTCAGCTGGGCCACTGGGCCATTATCACACAAAAAATTACTACAATTTAATTAGTTACCCTTATAGGTAAACTATCCATATAAAGTTGCCCACACCCGATGGGGCCTTCTACAGCCCTGGTTCAGTCGGGGTGCGCGAGGGATATGCCAGAGGCTACCTCACCTTCGGCAACAGATGGCCCAAGACGGCCGTGTGATTTTAGTCGGTTCGAGCCCGACATAACCACTCTATTTCCAGCCATCACTCTCCTTTCAACATCTTCTTCATGCTTTCCATCTCTCGTAAACAATGTTCCCAAATATATGAACTCATTCACTTGTTCCACTTTTTCTCCATCTATACAAATCCTACACTCTGTCACGCATTCATCTCTTTCAAAAACCATAACTTTTGTCTTACTAACATTCCTAACGTTATATATTAGATAAATATTAGTTACTGCTCGCCCGGGCGTTACCTTCTTATCGACTATTCACGTGAATTTTCTTTCCTAAGAATCTTCTCAGACAATAACAAAAACTCATCAAGAAAATAATTAACGTAATCAATCCAACTGTTCACGCGTAATGCCATGACCAAAGAAAATAGGGATTAAATTTTATTTTATAACAATTCATAGTAAGTTCTTGTTTTCTCTATTAAAACAGGTTAAAGAGAATCGTCTCGCTTTTCCATTATTATAAATTTATGTGAATTATGGATTATAGTATCATTTATGTCTATAATATTATTATTATTAATGACTTATTCTTATTTTGCGTTGGACACAAAAAGGAGTACTTCATACGCTGCATCGTGTACAATTTTATTATTTTTATCAGGTCATGATTTCTTTACATGTTTAACATACATAGAACATTGCATCTGGAATCTAGATTCATATTAAAATCATTGAAGAGTCTCTACTTATCTACGTCACGGGTTTAATTATACAATATCATGATTAATTTTCAAAATATGTTGTCTCACTAACACAACCTGAATAGTTCAGTCCTAAAAGAATTCGAAAATTACTGAAATGTTACCAATAATAATATAAAATAATACCTCAGAGAAACTGCACAATCAAACACTTTTAAAAGTTTTCTCTCCATATTCGAAAATCATTACTTATTTAAATTTATTTTTAAATTTCGAACAACTCTGTAATCTACTTTATTCTATTTTTATTTATTTGCTGCCATTTATTTGCACAACATACTGTAATTCAAAATATTAACTTCAGCAAACTCACTTATACACTCACATAACGCTCCAACCTACTGTTTTAAATCTTCACTACTGAAAGATCACTGCGGTAAGACTTTTACATACGAGCTTAGTATCGCCCGCAAAAATCTTAGTCTCGAAGATATCTAATGCTGTCCACCGTCGGCGCCAAGTCTGTACCTGGCGCATGAATCGCCAGGCTTACTGGTGCCATCCATCTGTAGACAAAAGGAATAACAATCAGTCGGGTCCTCTTAGTAGGTCTTTCATAGTCAAAAAATATTTTTGCTATAAGTAGGTTACGTCGTTATGAACCGTTCGTCTTCCAATTCGTCCGCCGAAACGCTTTCCAATTCGTCCGCTGTCGTAAAATGAAACACATAAGAGACGATTCGTCTACAATGCGGTTCGTCGGACGATTCGGATTAAGATGAAATGTTGCAATTTTAAAAATGTAAACACCGATAACTTACGAGTGACCATTTTACGAATTTTAATAAACTAAATACCTACTGTTAAAATTTGTTTTTTTAGCGTAAATGTTCAATGTAGCCTTCTTAAACCCGCTGTAGATATGATCAAAAGTCGCAATTCCTGAAAGGTTTGTGTGGTATAAAACGCCCAATTACCAAGCAGTATTCTGACCCCACTTTCGATACTCCTGGTAAAATCGATTTATTGTTGGGCACACGAGTAGTCAGTGAAGTTTTATTAGAAGGTTTGGTCAAGGATTCTCCTGGAACACCAATAGCTCAAAAAACGAAACTTGGATGGATTTTATCCGGTGAGATTCGTACTCCGTTGAACTTAAGGCCAGTGTGCTATAACGCAATCGAGTGCACTGATAGACTAAACTGAGTTTCCAAGTTTTATTTGACAAATTTTGTTAGGTAAAGGGTTTTCAGGAAGTCTTCACATCACTATATAGAAACTTAGATCATGGATAGTTGTAAATTGTAGGTATTTTCTAGTGGAAAATTCTCCTCAATCTTTCATCACATCGATTGGATCAACATAGATCCATTCGATGTGATATTTATAGCTTCCATGTCAGTATTCTAAGAATATTTACCATCTCTTTGCTATGAGGCCATCCATGATAATAATAAACCAAATAAATAAATACATTTTAAATATCTGGGAGCTATCTAAAGATATCATCAATCAATAACTATCTTCAATTTATCTTGTCTATTATAGCTTGTCGATATGAGAAATCCTCTTGGCACTGGTTTCACTCTCACTACTAACTCGAACCCGATCTCGATCACGTTCACGACACACGATGTTTACTGTATCCACTCGCGATTCTGTTTGGCTTGTTCCCTGTTGTTTTCGCAAAGACGGACCATAAGATTTAGTTGATGTACTTTTAAACACTATATACAAAAGGAGACGGGGATTTCTGGGCCAAATTGTAACGAGTTGAGATATGACTTAAAAAAAGCGGTATATTTTTCTATTTCAAAATTTAAAAAAAACAGCTCAATTGAACATCAGGAAGACGAGAAATCTTAAAACTAAGTTTATTCCACGAATATGATTCGAAACAGCTTTTGGCGATGAAGCTCCATGCAAGACGACTGTTTATAGCTGGTTTGCAGAATTCAAGCGTGGTCGTATCAATCTCAGTGACGAATCTCGCGATGGTCGGCCGTCCACCGCTGTGACCAACAAAAACATCGATGCTGTGCGCCGTATGATTAGGATATATTTTTATTAAAAATGCGCTCTGGAAAATAGTTTTTATTTTTTTTTCTGTATAATATAATTTATTTTAGTTATAGATACAATATACTGCAATAATATAGTGTAATATACTAGAAGCCTGCTTAAATTAGGAACACCGTTTCTACAGGTCTCCCTGTTCGGCGCATCATCAAATGAACAGATCTGAAAAGATAAAGTTAGAAGTGATCAACTCCCGCGCAGTCCGTTACTATTATATTAATTTGTACTAATTGTTTGGTCATAATTAAACCCAAGTTTCAAAGTACGGACTCTTTATTTCCACGACCGAGACCCACAAGCAACGCCCAGTCTTCTACAGAGAAGATGCCAGCAAGAAACTCAGAGAACTACGAGTATAAACACAAGCAGTTTAGCGTGAATACTAGTAATTTACGTCACTAAAGCTAATATATTAAAAAAAAATTATAAAATGGTGCAGGCGGAAGTTGAGAAACTTGATGGGATTACATGAATTAACTTACAGGGAGTACTACCACGGCTGGAGTAACCTGGTTGAAACGTCAGGTAAATAAAGGTATGTATACCTATACCATGATCGCATTAATTCCCGTTAACATTATTGTATATCATGGAACACGATAGTTTAAAAGTAATTTTTACGCACATGAATATTGAAAGTGTTGAACTCAGAAAATACAATAATGAAAACGGTGAGAATAAACTTCAAAATTTTATCCGCAAAATTAGTGAGAACAACCCTGAAGAGCCTGCAGTGCCAAGCATATACGATCAAGTGGTTGATAAGGTATCTTCTACTGTGTCTTTTCTTATCTGCAGGATCTTCAAACCATCCTATCTGAGTGCAATAGTCTGTTATCTGTTGCTGCATGGTGATCGCGTTCACTGGGTTAAAATCTGATGATGGGTCCGGCAGTTTTAATTGATTCATAATTCTTTTGATTGCAGACACATTATCTGAAGTCCTTGCTCACTTACCTCGCTGTTATACCTGCTGATAACTACGTTATAACTTCTTGGTCTAGCTATAGACAACTTTGACTAGGAAAACGAATATATTATATTTCAACGACATGCTTGATTTTTTTTTTAATACCACTTCGGTGGCATACAAGCATACGGCCCGGAGTACTCACCCATTTAAAGTTTGAGAATAGGTTGAGACTAATACTGCGCACAACTGCGATGCCTCTTATCACTCATGGACGGCGAGTTCGTACGCCGTTCGTGTCCAGTAAGAGAGCACCCTCTGCTTAACTATAGTCATGCATCATGAAAGTTACTTCCTTCACTTACACTCCGCACGACTGCGATGCCCCTAGCGACTATTGGGTAGCGAATTCCGCAAATTTGGATTCGGTTTTAGAGACAATAAAAATGAGTTTGCGGTTTAGTGTCGGTTTCGGCGGCAAACCTGCCGAAACTACGACCGAAACCGTAACTGCATTTGGGAGTTTTAAATTGGAATACTAATACGCCTTATGATTATTTGCAAGTATTTTAAGATTACGATAATAAATGAACTAACAATAAATAAAGTTGATATTTTGCGAAAGTGTGTAATTTGCGACCAAATGCGGAACGTTTCAAACTTTCTATGATTTGATTTTTAAATAAATGAATAAAAATAGATTACTCACTTATCGCTCCAAGAATTGCCATCGCCATTCAGCGTGGTAATGCCGCCAGGCTCTTGGGCACGGTACCAGTAGAGATCGATGGGGAGGAATTTTTCGATGCCTAAAATCACAGTCTAGTAAATTAGTAAATAATAATTCTAATATTTTTTACTTTTTAAAAACTTGGGCAATTAATTTTACTATAGATTCTTTTCAACCTACAGTAATAGGTAGTTGTTCCACCAGCAACGATGAAGTAGTAACAAGTAAGGGAGCATCGCTGAGTGAGTGAATTATATTTCGTTGCTGAGTGCTTACTCTAAATTAGCTAGTTTTGCGATGATTTCACAATGTCGCAGGCTTAACTTTAAAGCATTTTTATATTCTTCGTATGATAAATTCTGCGTCAAAGACATTTTAAAATATTATTTTAACAGAAAAATACACCCAACAAGATGTACGTGATAACAACAAAAACTCAGCTGAGTGATTGACGCAAAGAGTATTGACGGGTTGACGGTATTGACGTTTCAATTTTAATTTAAATTTATCCAAAACAGCAATCTGTAACTTAACATAACATAACATAAACTCACGCTTATATCCCCGAAGGTGCTAGCACCCACATTTCGCCAGTTTATGTTTTTTATCTGTAACTTGTCAGTAAAAAACCCCAATTGCACCCAAAAAACCGTATAAACCAAACCAAAAGGAAGTAACTCCACCCTAAGCGAAAGAGGTATGTCAGGATTGTGGCAAGTGGAAAACAGTAGTCTCTGCTTACCCCACTGGGAAAAAGGCGTGACTGTATGTATATTGTGTTCCCGGCGGTGAGTAGGGTAGCCAGGGCTCACTGGAGAGTTTATGTACTGTCAGTGGGAAGACCAAAGGCTTGTGAATCCGCTTTGAAATCTGGTAACTTCTATCGATTCATTCTTTCTACATCTTAATCGATTTGAATAGTTAGTGTACTAAATGATTTAAAATTTCATTCAATAGTTTAAGCGGAGTCATCAAAAATCAATGTTTAAAAATGATTGCAACATCATTCATTGGTATTCACTTAACGGTCACCGTAAGACGGATATATGTATAGAAGAATTTGGATGGTTTTTGGCGAAGGTTCTGTGGCTTGGCGGTCAGAGCGTTCCCCCTGTAAAGGAAAGATCGTGGGTTCGAATCCCGCCTGAATCGATTTAATGTTTTCTATATTTTAATCGATTTGAATAGTTACTATACTATATGCATACTAAATGCTTTAAAATTTCATTCAACAGGTAACTCCTAGTTTCAAACAGTACTGGATTAATGACTCTGCTGTATATAGAAAAAAAGGAAAATAAATGTATGAACTTACGAAGAAACAAGGACATTTTCGGAGGTGTGCGGCTCCTCTAGGAAGTAGGATTGGGGCATAGGGTTTGCGTATCTGATTTTACAACATGCCTTATAAATCTGTTATCATGTTAGTTAACAACCTTAATCTAATAAAAAGCATATTTAATTTTTATAAAAGCAAATCTGTTAGTGACAACAGTTTACCGTTACAAGATTGTGTTTGGGCCACGATAAAATAAACTTTTTCGTAACATACAGGGAGAAGTCAGCGTCAAAAATAGGTGATCATTTTTAACATTTCAAAGTTTGTTTTTGAGTAGATATTTTTTTATTTGTACTGAAAATGCTTAGTAGGCTCTATAAAATAGTTTTAAAACTTTGATTAGAAAAACTCGTTCATTTACTTACAACGCTAACTGCACGAAAGTTATTCAGACTTTATTTTTTCTTGGCCCAATTGACTGATTTTTAGGGATGTCCACCAGGGTCCACTTAATCCCAATCACATACGTTACGCGTACTTTGTAAATATGATGTAATATTATAAACTGAGTATCTATCAGGATTTCATGAATGAGATCATTAGGTATTTAATATAATAATGTATTTTACGTTGATTGAATAGGTAGGTAGAAATAAAATATACATTTGGTGCAGCATAAAATTAAAAATATTCTTGCCAAAATTTGTTTAACAAAGCAAAATTTAATCAAGAGCTTGTAAGCTGTTTGGTCTCGCGAATTTTATGTAACTGAGCTGTCCTTTGACATATTTGAGTTGACAGATTTGACAATAACAATTGATGAGTTGGTGAAATGAGGATGTTCCATCAATCTGCGAAGATCGTTTCACACTTCAGGTGGCGGTAACCGTCGTAACGATAATTTTCTTGATTGGACTAGATTTTTGCATAATATCAATGATTATCATCAATCATTCGCACTTCATCCTGAATAGTATAGCAATGAGGTATTCTGCTAGCATGAAACTGTCAAGGGCGGTGTAACCTGGTCGAAACTTCAGGCAAATCAAAGGTATGTATGTACCTGTACCATTCCCATAAACATTATTGTATATCATGGAACGCGAAAGTTTAAAAGTTAGATTTAGTTTTCTACGATAATATTAGATCTATAACAGAAAAGTAACAGGTAATACCACCAAACTAATATGGAGTGTTAAGTAAGATGTATAGCAAAAAAACCTTGACAAAGCACGCGAGAACTACCAGCAATAATCATAATAATAGGATCTGAAAGTGTCGATCCATATTCCGTCTCAATCGCTTACGTAATCCGCTTTCCGCAACGAAGATATTTTCGTATCACACGATATATGCGTCATGGGATTACGTCACGAGAATGCACTTATTTTATTCATAGACTACAGTCTGTCAGTTCGCCAAAAAAATCCTCAATCGCTAGTTATTTTTATATCAAATTGCATATCTTTCTATATTTCGAATTAAAGGACCACAAAGAATTTTTATTTTACATCTAAAATCTATGTAAAACAAATATATCTGTATTTCTAAAATATCTACTACTATTTAAGCATTGACCAAGCTTGTTCAATTATCGAAATTAAAATTTCATCGGTTTGATATTTGAGATATGGCAACACTGGTCTCAGTGTCATATTTTAATTTGTATTTAGCTTAAGCTTACATACGTCTACAAATATCAACACTGGTGGAAAAATACGAATATTTAAAATATATATTTGATAAAATAATTATATATTTTTATATGCGTTAGAAAAAAAATTCTAATAAAACAGTCAGCTGAAACACTGCTTTTTTATACAACATAGGTGGCAGACAAGCACACGGCCCATCTGATGGAAAGTAGTTTCAATTATACTTACTTACCATGCTGTGCTTTCAATTACACTTATTAGAATTTTATTGAATACATAACATAACATAGTATAAAGTCACGCCTATATCCCCGAAGGGGAAGGCAGAGATGCTTTTCGAAATTATGTGTGTATTTGTCGCAAGTTTATAAGTGCCCGGTTAATGGCAATAGGCTCGCCGCCTATTACATTGGGACCTAAACATAAACTGGCGAAATGTGCAAATTATTTTTTTTTATTATTACAACTTAGGTGGCAGGCAAGCACACGGCCCACCTGATTGAAAGTGGTTACCATGACCTATGAACGTGTGTAACACCAGTGGAGTCACATCCGTGCTGCCGACCCTGTAGTCTGTCAGTGTAGAGGACAAGCCTTTCTATTACGATTCTTTATACAGCGCAAGATGCCGTCCTAATATCGAGCCCTGGGAGCCATGAGCCTCCCATAACTAATGGGGCACCAGAAGAGTTAGTGCCATTAACGTTAACTTTTTGAATTCTGTCAGTGAGGTAAGACGTAAGTAATCTAAGTGAGCCGCTTGAAACACCATAATATTCTAATTTTAGTAACAACGTCTCAATCTCCAACTGTCTCTCGAACCGTCGCCACAGGTGCAGTTTCGCACGAAGGCGGCTGCTGAGCTCGCTGCAAGCAGCTTCAAGTTCAGCGTGTGTTTCCTGTGAATATGAATTGTAGTTTTAAAAATACATACCAAAATGTACATTTTTATTGAGTATCCCTGTCTTCTGTTAGTGCTACTAAATAGATTTCATTCACTTGCTATCTTGTATTATTAATCACATTATAAAGTGTTTTATAGCAATTAAAATCGAAAGAAAAGAGCAAATAGCGTTTTAAAAATAAATTGTTTTCTTCCGCTTTTGCGCTAACTTAACTTAATTTCTTCAGAATAATATGGGCATTGAAAACATGCGTCGATGGCCCATGTATATCGTGTTTGCAGTGTGTGTTTTATTATTACTTTCATTGTTTAGTAGTTGGAATGCGGAGCAGCTAGTGGTGCCTAAAACAATGTCTCTATACAAAAAACATATTATAATAATATATAATATAACAAAAATCTCTTCATGGAAAATAGCCAAATCAAATATAACAAGAACATATAGACAAGGAGGCTTCAAACGCATGGTTATATACAGGAAATTTATATAAAGAAACAGAAGGATTTATGGTCGCAATTCAAGATCAAATAATAAAAACTAAAAATTACGAGAGATATTATAATTAAGGGTCCAACAGTAATATCAGACAGATGTAGATTATGTAGTTAATTAACCTTTCTCCTGTGGAAATCACGCGCCTGTCCCAGGTGCTGTATGTAAATGAAACGCAGTCGTTAACGTTAAGGGATGATGTTACACGGAATGGAAACAGAAAAAGGCAGATTAAGGTAAGCCTCGTGATAAAGGAATGACGGTAAATAATGTATTGCGTGATTTTATGTTTATGTAAGATGTTTAATGTTTGGTTTTGTTATAAAAGGAATTTCAAGGATATATGTATGTTCTTGATATATACCTATATATTGTAAAGGATATTATGTATAATAGCCAAAGGTGCATGGAACCCCATTTAGACTTTCGAGCACCTGTTAGCCATTTTAACTTTTACAACTTTGCAATTCGAAATTGAAACTGACTGAACATTTCAAATAAACATTAGGTTTAATCTTGTATTTAACAGGTTTCATCATTGGCTAGGTACTACTAACTTCCTCATTCGTTTAACTGTTCTGTCATTTAACAGCTTTTTCCGTGTCCCATATTGCTAGTGACAAAAAAGTTAGACTTTAACCTATTTGCTGAATAAATGAGGATAGGGAGTATTATTATTATAACAGAGTAATATATTAGCTGTAGTATTTAATTTAATGCCAAGAAAAACGCCCAAAACTATTGCTTTCATTCACCGGTAACCACAAACGTGGACCGTGCGATCGGCAAAAGTTATCCAGATTCATCAAAATTAACGACTTCGAACGCGAGAGAACGACCAGCTTGCGACACTGCTTATTAACCCCTTTTGAAATATCTTCCTGGACAGTGAATTGTACTCTATCAGGTTTGGGTAAAAGTATAAATCATTGTTCAACCTAGTAAATGGACATATAGTTTTATCGAATATTCTAAGCAGCTAAGATATCCTTGTAAAAATTTCAACGCTAAACTTTTTCTTTCCTCAATTCGAAATGAAAACCATTTCGAATTGAGGAAAGAAAAAGTTTAACAAATAGATCCCCAAAAGGTTAAAATGATCGCAAAAATATTGAATACCTCAGTAAATTCCACGCGTGCAGGGTCACCGAGGATGGTCCCGTCCGGCTGCCGGTAACCAAGTGTGCATTCAGAAAATGGAGATTAAATGAAATGAGTTTTTTTTTTTTGTAAAATACATATTGGCTTTGTGAATGGTTGTATTTTTATGTGTGTATGACATGGTTTCGTGACAGCTATTAACAGTCTTGTGAATACATTATTCAGGATGATTCTTTTTAATTTTCAGATTCTTCGGCTTCGTTCCGGACACATTCCATCAAATAAATTTGCGTTCCTAATGCGGCAATCAACATCCCCAAACTGTACCACCTGCAATACACTCGATGACCTGTACCATATTTTGATGGAATGTGTACGGAATGAAACGCACAGGGATCCTCTGTTTCCTTCGGTTTTCAAGATCAGGTTCCAGTATAAAATGTAGTCCCTTTATACGCCTCACAAATTTCATAGATTCTGCTAAAGCAATTAGAATTATGATTGAATATGATATAATATTATTTCAACAATAATACCTATAATACGCATTCACAGCTGTAATGGCTGTCATTCCTTTCATTATTGTTATTTATTGCATCTTTGTTACATATAATCCACAGATCAAATAAGTAGTTGCTTTAAAATATTCCTGTCAGATGACATGTTTTCAAACACTCTTTTCCTTGTTTTGGCAACTTTCACTCAATCCGTTTATTTTTCTTGAGTCTACCCCTGCTTCTAAAACGAACCATAGTGACAGCTTTAAAAGCTAAAGTCTCAAGAAAAAGGTACTTAATAGTAGTAATAGACATACATAGTCTTTACAGGTACTTGGAGCCCTAAAATGTTCAGCAACTGGGCTAACTGCAATGCTTCGATATCCCCTTCGGGGTGTGGCATATGGTACTCACTTCATGGAAAATATTGAAGGCAAATCTGCAGTTAAACTGGTAAAGCAGACTCATGTTTTATTTGTGAATAAATTCGAACTACAGGGATAAAAGAAACAATAAACATGAGTTATTATAATTTCTTTGTGTACACATTAACACTTAAAATATACCATGTTTATAACAAAGGTGGATTATTTATAAATTTTGCGCAATATTTTACAGTACACAGTGATTATTGACAAAATACGCTTCTAATAAGTCAATTTTTTCACGATTAGAAGACATTTTAGCGAAAATCCTTAATTAATAACTCATACGAAGTTTCTCAGCTGAAACTAAGTCATTAACCGGTCCTCGAATGTCTCAAAAACATGACAATTTAATCCAACAGATTCTCTATTCGGAATACAAGTCGGAATGGGAGCTACGACTTGGGCGACCTGGCGCAGGGCGCGCCGTAGTAGCGGCGGTAAGACCTATCATGGGGGAGTGGCTAGAGTGGCCACATGGCCCGTATGATCCAACAAATCCTGTAGATTAACTTTTGCACTTATATTAGTAATGGTTATGCTTGAATTATGAGGATAACACATTAATTTTGCTTCAGCTAGGGTTGCATAAGACGGAAATATATTGCAATTTTTATCCGCCAAACTAACTCGCAGTTTCCGACAAGATCGGATGGAACATATCATACGATTTTAGCGAGTCGGACTTCACTGTTTGTATGCTAATCTTACAGTGTTATCTCGATCGCTGCTATGCTGCTAAAGGGCCCATTCCTTGGGCCACGCTCAAGTATCTCTTTGGAGAGGTATGTATTGTCAGAAAATAATTCGTATTTTTAAGAGTACCCGGCAAGCATATATGAAAACAATTATGTAAGTAGAAAGATGTACGCTAGGATCGTAGCAGGTGGAAACATGTTTTTTTTTTTTTTATACCACTTAGTTGGCAGACAAGCACACGGCCCACCTGATGGGAAGCCTTTCTGTTATTTTGGTTTATCTTTCAGCCATTTGTGTAACACACATGCAAGCATCTGTACAAACTATCACACCATAAACTACTAGGATTCCTTGCATAGAAAGAAAAAATATTTATTGCGATACGCAGTATTACAGTCCAAAAAAAAAAACAGAACGCAAGAAGAGAAAAAAAACAATATAATTTTATATACTGTGGCAGGGGTTAGGTGCCACGTCATTTTGATGCCAAATATGACATTTGACGAGTCAATGTCATATCTGTCAGTAGCAGGACGTGACGTGTCACACGGCACACCGCTACGTGAAAACATCTTATGAAGAAACAGAATTTCAGAAAGCGCCTGTGATAAAAAGGAAGAAGGAAATAGACGTAGAACTTAAAAGAGCTTATACTAATAAGCCAGGATTGGTTGACAGAAAAAAAAGTGACCTTATAGATTTAGTTAACAAGAAAATGATACCGTCCTATTATAGGGCATTTTATGAAGCACAAGCTTTTGGTCTTCCCACTGACAGCACAAAAACTCTCCAGTGAGTACTCCAATGGTAAAGCGGACCCCAGACTCCGAGGTTAATAAAGCTTCGTATGCGACTGGAATTAACGCTAGGATGAAGAAGGAGATGTGATAATCTGTGAGAATATTGGTAAATGGCTCCATTGTTGCCCCAAGACGAATGTTTTTTTTTTATAACACGTAGGTAGCAGACAAGCGCACGGCCCACCTGATGGAAAGTGGTTACCGTGGCTTATGGACGTTTGTAACACCAGAGGAGCCACATTCGCGCTGCCGACCTTGTAAGCACAGAGTTTCTGTGCCGTCAGTGTAGAGGACAAAGCAGGACAAGCCATTAGTCATCCCACTGACAGCACAAATTCTCCAGGAAGAAATGTTAGGAAATTTTCGAATTCCAAGATGTGGGAATATAGTTGCTCAGAGCTTTCCCCCTGTAGGAGGCTGGTGCCGGGGTCAAGTCCTGTTTCGAACGTTCAGAATTTGAGATTCTGTATTTTGAGTCTCTGTCTAAGGCAAAAACTTTATTAAATAGTTACACTAAAGATAATCAATCTGTAAGCAGTGGTAAGACTACACCAAGTGGGCAACATAAGCCAGTTAAGTTTCCTACTATACACTTACCAAAATTTAATGGCTCGACGTAATGTATCATACGTTTTTATTTCCTCATTAGCCTCTAAATCTACGAACCCCGGCGTATGATTGTATAATTTTTGTGTATCGGCGTATCTTACTTCAGACCAAGACGAAGTACCCAATCTTTGTACATCGAGTAACATCTTTAAATAAGGTTCTGGAGTTTTTGAGATACCTAATGTTGTCAGTTTTTAAAAGCTCTTCACAGTTGCAGCGCGTCTGGTTCAAACACATATGCAGTTTGATTTTAGGGTTTTGTTTTGGACCTGATGCTGCGGTTTTGTGAAAGCATATGTACTTGGTTTTCTTCCCGGTCATGACGGATTCAGTGTTGAACACTTGAAATATGCGGGTGTGCACCTACCGCGAGTGCTGGCAATGTTTTATAATGTCTGTATGAGTCACTCCTACTTGCCAGAGGACCTAATTAGGACCATAATTGTGCCAATTGTGAAAAATAAAACAGGAGATTTATCTGATAAATATTTTCTTCCGTTAATGGTAACGGACTTTTAACAAATGTATTTTTTTTACAGATATTAACTAAATCATCTTTTATCATTTTCATAAACATAAGTGCACAATCTTTACCAGTATGTGACCTATACTTTGAAAGCCTATCATCATATGAACATTTAATGTAATAGCCAAAGCTATACGTTTCATGTTTTTGGATGTTTTGGGAATTACCCACGATTTCAGTTGCTAAAATTCTAAAATAGAACAGAAATGGTCATTCATCCTGAGGTTGTCCTGATTTGTTTTATCATTTTGCAACGTTTGACCGACTTAACTACTTATCAATAAACCAATAAATATAATAGTATATTATGGTAATCTTTTTTTTTCTATACAACTTATCTCTGTCTGTCTGTCAACACCTTTTTCCCAGGTATACGTGGAGGTATCAAGTTGAAATTTATACCATATACTTAAGCCTTCAAACTGTGCTAAAATCATACTTCTAAGTCAACACAATCAAAATATATTGCGGTTTATGTAGGATAAGTTCGTCCTTAAATATAATTTTGTAGCTCGCATCTCTGGGATGGTTCAGCAAAGTACTTACTAGATGCTCTCGACAGGTTGCAGCGACGTGCGGTCCGCATCATTGGGAATCCCGAGATCACGAACACCCTAGAACCTTTACAGCTGCGTAGAGATGTTGCGTCCATGGCTGTATTTTACCGTTACCCCTGTGTCTAAGAAGATGTGTATCTAAATTACCCTTTTGAGTAAAATATTTCTTACATACATTACACTCATATGGTTTCTCACTCGTGTGTGTACGCATATGAGTGTACAAATGATTCTTATGACTGCCAGAGTGTATATTCAAGAACAGGTTGAAAACTCCTTGGAAGCTGTTGTTTTTCTTTTTAAAGTTTAAGGTAACGCAAATTGATTGGACGTTGAAGGCAATAAAACAGTTTGGAGTATAAAACTGAGTGTTTATTGCATCAAAAACTAAGTATAGAACAACATGTTAACAAAAACTCTTCAATAACCCAGAAATCATTAATAACAGGTCCAATAGTTGAAAGATTATGTATGTTATTATTTAATAGCTGTGAAGTTATTTAAAGTTCAAGGCCCTCATATAATACCTGGCTAAACAAGTTCCAAGAATACAAAATAAAAGTTGCCTACGTTACTCCTTATTACATCTGCTACCTGCCAATAAAAGTCCCATCAAAATCGGTCCAGCCATTTCAGAGATTAACCGGAACAAACAGACGGACATTGTAAAAAAATATATTTTGGTGATGTATTATATTGATGTACATGTAGCAGCTTGGCAAAAAAGTCGTGAAAATAATAGCGGCCAACACCCTTACCATAGATTATTGTACATATATATAGACCAAACATAGTCTCTGACATGGCAATATTTAAATTTGAAGCCGAAAATTCAGAACTTGATAACACCCTTATACTTACCTATTGAAGACGTTGTTACCGGCATATATGATGACCTCAAGTCGCGAGAGAAACGAAACCTTGACGCGTGTGGATTTAGACGTAAACCATGATTGGTGAATTTGCGCGGAAACCAACCTAACAAATCGCGTACTGCGCATATTGAGTACATGTTGTGACTTGACTGGGGTCGTCTTAATCATCGGTAACTATACCTTGCCAAGGCTATGGAAACCAGCTAATTGAAATAGCTACACCTTATCCGGTGTTATTGTTGCATGGATTATTCGATACTGCAGATATGTGGATACTACCTGGCACAAGGCTAGGGCTGGGCTACGTTTTAGCAGATAACTGTTACGATGTTTGGGCGGCCAATAATAGAGGTGGCTCCGATCCGTACCTCCTGCGCCCTCTCGCCGCTCTGTGAGTTAGCTCCATATTCCCTTTTTGGTTTGTTTTATTTATATAGTTTTTAAAGTGATTACCGTTAGACTTCCCCGCGAAAAAAGTATGTGACAAAGCTTTGTCCGTCTATCTTCCACCTCGTGGTAATACCAGTCGCATTCGAAGCTTTCATGTCGGTGTCTGAGCTTCTCCGCCTTTTCCGTTTTTGTTTAATTTCCATAGTAATTGTCAACGCTATTTTTAACCCTTTTCTAAAACTGAAAATTTCTCAATTCGTAGAATTGTTGCAGAATTATGAACTTTAAAACATTAGAAATCTCAATGTACATAAATTTATAGCATCTTACGGAAGTTCAAACAAAGAAGAAACAAACAAAAAAATAGGTAATGCTTAATCTTTAACGTCATATTGATAATAAGTAGCTACAAAGAAAAATACCTGTAATGTTTGCAGTAAAATTTTACACTACAAACATTCTGTTTACAGACGGTCTTACAGATTATGATAACATCATCTACGTATATAATCACGTGAACTATGTATAGAAGTCATTGGTATAATGTCATTTGTAAATCTTGCGTGAAGTTTCATGCCAATATTTCATGAACGTGTAATAATTACATGCTAATATAGCTCGCATCATGAACATTCTGCTACAAAAGCTGCAACTTCATTCATATTTCGTCCACATTTTATATTACAGTACAGGGGATAACGTATTTTAGAAACTCTAGTTTCCATACTAACGAGGAAAAGGGTAATTTTTGAAGTGAAGTTTACAACACGTTGAGAATGATATGACATTTTAATTTTAACATGGAAAAACCCATTAAATGCCTGATACTGTCACACTTTCCAAAGCCTATGTATATACAAACATACAATACAGACTCCCTTCTTCTCCCTGCCTAATACTTTGATACGCATCAAGTGGAGTGGGGACGTGGTGAGTCAATGATATCAGCCGACAGAGATGTACATGCAAAATACTCGGCGCTATGTTCACACGTACCGAGCATCGGCCAAGTGCAATGTCTCGACATTCCCTTGCGAGTGTTAGTGCACGGAAATTTGTTGAAATGATCCGTGTTCTATATTACCCCAAACACTGCACCGTTTCCCATAGTTCTTGAGAGCGTAAGTATTTTTTTGTTCTTTTACAACAAAACCATTGTCATTAACAAGTCGTTATAACCGACATTGTTATCTATTTAAGCAAGGAGACACAAAAATAGACAACATTTTGAATATAGAAACTGATGGCTAATTATGGCCGTGGTATTCTGTAGGGTGGAGGTACTTCCCCAGTCGGACTGCTCAATCGAGACGGAAATACCGTCGTGTCCTAACTCCTAAGTATTGGGTAAGATGATATAAATACAAATGACATTCATACAGGAGTTAACCCTAGCAGAAGGAACAATAACTTTTACATATTTACTATTATTATATGCTTGGAATTATTATCATTTGATTTCTGATTATTGTTATTTTTCCGATTGATTGAAGAACCGGATTGCTGATGCGTTGACGATTTTTGCATGGTATCCTGTCGTCGACGAGATGTTTCTAGGCTAGTGAACTTATTTTCGAGAAAATCTAAGAAGTCTTGAAGCACATGTCTTACGAACACATCCGGACTTGCATACTGAGGTGTGACACCACCGTGCTGAACGCTAACGTACTGGATCTGCTTATACAGGTACAATACATACATACATGTACAGGGTGACAGGCTTAGGTCGGGCGGGGTGCGAGGGATATGCCTGTCAACCTCACCTTCGGCAACCTTCTTAATTTTTGGGAACAGATAAAAGTCACAAGGTGCCAGGTCGGGACTGTATGCAGGATGACTCATGAGTTCTACATTTTTCGCCTTCAAAAAGTCGTTTGTCTGTCTGGCCGTGTGAGAACTAGCATTGTCGTGGTGCAGGATGATACGGCGTTTACGGTTATTTTTACGGAGTTCGTCAATAACTTCCGGCAAACAAATGGTCGTGTACCAGTCACTATTCACAGTACGACGATTTTCTAAAGCAACAGTAGCCACATGTCCAGTTTTATTAAAAAAAGAAGCAATCATCCGCTTAGATGCACTTTTCACGCGCGCCACTTTGGTTGGTTTCGGCTCATCTTGAAAGACCCATACGCTCGATTGCTGCTTTGTTTTGGGATCGTAGCAATAAATCCATGTTTCGTCACCTGTTACTATGTCCCACACCAAATTTGACGCACCTTCGTTGAATCTGGTAAGCATGGCACTGCACCAAGTGACGCGGTTTAGTGGACCGTCCTGGATTCATGCCGCGTTAGATAAGTGGCCAGTTAGTCAATTCAATCCCACTACGGTTTCCGAACCACCCGAGGAGAAGAAGCACTCGCTTGTTGTATCGGTCCCACGTGAAGAGACCCTTATTTTGTTGTTGGCTAATCGCGTCTCGTCTTGGTCTTCTCTCAGATTTGTACACAAATTATAAAAATATACAGACAATGTTAAAATATTTTGACAGTAACACTTTTAAATATATATTACATATTTTACTCTGCATTAAGAGCGTGATGAATAGCGAAATTTTAATTCTGAAGAAGCTACCACCCGGCTTCTCGATGGACCCAAGCACGCAAACCAAATCAGAGGTTTTAAGTGCATTATCATAAATCGATTGTACGCGAGAGTAAATCATTTCTCTTTTAGCGTATAAAAGTTTCAATTGAACTTTACCGGTCTTATCAACCTTTGGGGACATGTTTACAATTAAATCTCAAACTAAAGTGCGGTAAACAACAAATATGAAATGACTTAATCTTAGCTTTTACCCGTACCTGGATGTGTGAATAAAAATATAAATTTAAAGTAATATTTATTTGCATATTCATAAAGATTATCATAAAAAATATAGATATACACTGTTTTTTATATCTACTACTATACTAAGTTATTCAGCGTACCTACTGAATATAAAACAGTGTAGGTTACAGGAGCGTGGTGGAAATGCTGTCGCTCATCCTGCCGGGAGTGCTCGGCTCTCTGCAGGATGTCGCCGCCGGGGGTGAGAACCCCGGCCACCAGCTCGTCGTGGTGAGTACAAACACTAGTTTCTACCACCAGTAATCTACGTTTATTTAAGTGGTTTTTTTGCATTTGTCAAAATAATGTTTGTTAGCAATTCCATTGTTTTAGTTAAATAATGGAAGACCAATGATGGAAACTGGACTTTTGTTATGCTCTGGTTTCTTGCTGACATTGTTCCGGTTGCCTACAAAGAGCCCAGTTTTTTGAGCCCTGGGACCGGACTCTACCACTAACAATTTTTGTCTGATGGAAAGAAATTTCCTGCTTTTAACGTTACTAAATTCCTTAATTATGGTATCGTAATTCAGCCTAGATGCCAAATCTGATTCAATTGATAAAACAGCCAAAGCTGAAAGTCTTTCTTGGCTCATTGTGTTTCTCAAATAATTTTTTATTAATTTTAATTTTGAAAAACTTCTTTCAGCAGAGGCAAGGAAGTCTTAATACTTACAATTAAACTGGCTTAAATAAATAAATAAAATTATGCTAAGGTTAAGAATACATGAAACGCTGTAACTGTGAACACGAAAGTGCTTACACCTTACTATTTTACTCGCTTTTGTTATAATAAACTGGTCAAGTGCGAGTTGGATTCGAAAATTATGATAAGATAGTATTGCTATAAAATTGCTCGTGTTTGGACAATGATGGTGCAGAAAAAAATTATACATAGGTTACACTAAAAGTTTCCGGAACTGGCCACTTACATAAACAATATTTAAAAATTTATTACAACATTTGAAAATAGAACTCTTTGGCTGTAGAATACAGTTTGTTTCATCTGACTGTCTTTTGTTTTTACCTTGTGGCGCCATTTAAAAAATTGTGTGTCTGCATCAACATGGATTTAACTCGGGAAAATTTTCGTAGTATGATTTTCTACGATTTTAAGTGTAATTTGACGGCTCAACAGAGCATCGCTCGGCTTGAAACAGCTTTTGGCGATGAAGCTCCATGCAAGACGACTGTTTATAGCTGGTTTGCAGAATTCAAGCGTGGTCGTATCAATCTCAGTGACGAATCTCGCGATGTTCGGCCGTCCACCGCTGTGACCAACAAAAACATCGATGCTGTGCGCCGTATGATTGAAACAGACAGGCATGTGACCTACCATGAAATTCGCGCATCCTTAGAAATAGGCATGAGTCAAATACAATCAATCCTACACTAACATTTGGGTGTGAGAAAGCTGTGCTCGCGGTGGATCCCACATAACTTGACCGAGGATCAAAAAACGGACCGCGTCACTTGGTGCAGTGCCATGCTTACCAGATTCAACGAAGGTGCGTCAAATTTGGTGTGGGACATAGTAACAGGTGACGAAACATGGATTTATTGCTACGATCCCAAAACAATGCAGCAATCGAGCGTATGGGTCTTTCAAGATGAGCCGAAACCAACCAAAGTGGCGCGCGTGAAAAGTGCATCTAAGCGGATGATTGCTTCTTTTTTTAATAAAACTGGACACGTGACTACTGTTGCTTTAGAAAATCGTCGTACTGTGAATAGTGACTGGTACACGACCATTTGTTTGCCGGAAGTTATTGACGAACTCCGTAAAAATAACCGTAAACGCCGTATCATCCTGCACCACGACAATGCTAGTTCTCACACGGCCAGACAGACAAACGACTTTTTGAAGGCGAAAAATGTAGAACTCATGAGTCATCCTGCATACAGTCCCGACCTGGCACCTTGTGACTTTTATCTGTTCCCAAAAATTAAGAACCAATTACGCGGCCAACGATTTTCATCACCAGAAGAGGCTGTCGAGGAGTATGAAAAACACGTTTCAGAGGTCACCACAGAGGAGTGGCACAAAAGTTTTCAAAACTGGTTTGATCGAATGAAAAAGTGCATAGACGCCAAGGGAGATTATTTTGAAAAACAATTAATTAATTTTGTACCTTTAATAGTATTTTTTCATATTCATTCCGGAAACTTATAGTGCGCCCCACGTAAGTCCAGTTTTGATACTATACTGAGTGTATCATGCATGTATTTAGTATTTTTTCTGGCAGCCAAATGTAACTTTTAGAGGTTTTACCGCTCAGTGTATTTTTTTTATACCACTTAGGTGGCGGTCTAGCACACGGCCCACCTGATGGAAAGTGGTTTCCGTTGTATGCGTGAAAATATCTATTTGCATTATACCAATGCAAATAGATATTTCCCCCGGTTTTGTCCCGGTTATCATACGAATATCTGGTGACCAAGTGATGACACTGATAATTGCTATTTTCTGACACGGTTTGAGGAGGTAGGACACGGCTGTATTTCCGCCCAATTGAGCAGTCCGACTGGGGAAGTACCTCCGCCCTACAGAATACCGCGGTTATAATAACTTCGTGTTGTGTTCCCAGCGGTGAGTAGGGTAGCCAGAGTTCACTGAAGAGTTTTTGTGCTGTCAGTGGGACGACCAAAGGCTTGAAAAAATTTCACTGATGAAATCTAGTGTTTTCTGAATTATTTAATTATTTTTTTTATATAGAACACGTCAATTAAACATCGCCTTGCCTGATGGTAAGCTGAAGGCAAAGTCTCAGAAAAGAGGGTCACCATTACTTACACATACCGTGTGGCACCGCCCAGCACAACGAGTACGCACCCACGGCCCCTTCGCACTCTGTCGAAGGGTGGGGTCGCTCGCTGGGCGACGATAGCCACCAAGCCACTTTGGTCGCCGGCCCAGTTCGGGACGTCGCGAACGTAGTACGGCTCGGCGACTACAGACCAATGCAAATACCTATATTCATGCATAAAAATATTTGCACTGAACGGGGATCGAACCCGCGCCTGCTGGATAGCGGCCGCGTTCAAAACCGCCTACGCCACAAGGATGAAGAAGAAGCAGGAAATACGTCTATATGCCCCACAATTATCATACCATGGTTTCAGCAAGGGGCTGTCCATTAATCAGGTGGGTTTTTTTTAGCAATTCTCCCTCCTCCGTCACCCATGGTGATACGTGGTGAGGGTTAAGTGGGGGGGGGGGGGACACTACACTAAAATTAGGTGTATTTTTTGGAACAAGTTAATAAAAAAGAACGCTAGTATCTAATAAATTGAAATAGTTTCAAACGAGGTATTTAAAGTGATTACCTAGATAAGATTCAAGCTTACAGTTGAATTAACCACATCGTTGTAATCAATGTTATCCGGGTTTGTAACTATTGGACCTGAGTACCGTATTGGTTATCTACAGATAAAAAGAAAACTATCTTACTTAGTAACTTTATCAATACTCCGCCACCAGGTAGGGAACTCATCCTCACTCATAGCGATTGGAAACGGTGCGCACTGTGCGGTAAGAAAAGATCTTCATCCCAGGCACGTTCAAGCTGCGGAAAGCCGAGCGATGCTCTGTTGAGCCGTCAAATTACACTTAAAATTGTAGAAAATCATACTACGAAAATTTTCCCGAGTTAAATCCATGTTGATGCAGACACACAATTTTTTAAATGGCGCCACAAGGTAAAAACAAAAGACAGTCAGATGAAACAAACTGTATTCTGAATTGAGGTAATTTTTTTTAACATTCTACACAACGCTATCTATACCCATGGTAAACATAACTTAACTAGCTTGTGTTATAGAATCTAGAATGCGAATAAACATACTTAGATACATTTTTGGTAATACATACATAACATACATAAACACCCAGACTAATGCAAAATGTTATATCCGGGACCCCGGGTATACCTTAGGTTGGAAGTCCCCAGAAACACCGATATATATTGACCAGCAGTCATGTCTAATCTTTAAAATTGGGGGTAACCACCCTGAGCAAGAGGCGCGCTAGTGATCGAATAATAAGATATTACATTAAGGGCCAATCCGCACTGTACGAGCAGCGGCCGGCAGATCTGGAAGGAGTAAGTGAACCCCGGACTCCAAAATTAAAATCTTGAATACAACTGTGAAAGCGGTAAATTGATGATGACGACAAAAGTATCAAGAATATCTATTAGGAATTGAAATTTAATCCTGTCTGCCACCTAAGTGGTATAAACAAAAACAAAATAACTTTGGTCTGTTTAAAAGCTGCAATCCAAGTCTGTGATAAAAGCTTATGTGTTACTCTAGTCTATAACCTATCTCTACTAAATTTCAGTCAGATCCATTCTCGTTAGAGCGTAATTGAATAACAAACATCTTCACAAAATATAACATAACATAAACTCACGCCTATATCCCCGAAGGTGTAAGCAGAGTAGAGATCGATGGGGAGGAATTTTTCGATGCCTAAAATTACAGTCTCCCTCTTTTTCTCTATTCCATTTTTGTATACATTGTATAGTTAGCATAGTTTTATATTAATTTGTAAGTAATTGTATATTATAATAGAATATTTTATGTTCCTAAACACAAATGCTCCAGTGAGCTCTGGCTACCCTACTCACCGCTGGGAACACAACACGAAGTTATTAATACCGCGGTATTCTGTAGGGCGGAGGTACTTCCCCAGTCGGACTGCCCAATTGGGCGGAAATACCGTCGTGTCCTAGCTCCTATAGTCAGATTGCTTCGTCAGTCAACCGCCTGTATCTTCACAGCAAATTGTTCCCGCTTTTTTTCAAGCGCACGTTCCTCGCGTGCTGCCTTAGTCTGCTCCAAGAACACATCTTTGCTTGTCGACGATTTAGAAAACATCTTAGCCCTCAAACAAACTCAACACAAATACAGTTTGCTTTGTTTCCTTGGTTCGACTGTCAACACACATGAAATATGATGTGTTATTAGACCTAGCACATTCTAAAATGAACTTACTCAAGATATTATAGAGAATCACATAATGTTACGTTCCTATAATTCTGTTTAATCAAATTATTATTAGTAATGCCCATTAAACACACTATGTTCTGGAGCAGTGGGCAATATTAGGTGTCGAATTCGATTGAACTGAATTTTGCAAACTGTTTCTTGTGGAATGCTGCGTTTTATGTGTTTGATAGAAGTGCGTGACGGTAACCACACTTTTAAAATTTTAAACATTTCCAGTCGTTAAACCGTATCAAAATGTTCAACAGTTTCAAATATAGGTGGGCGTGTAACTCTTGAAATAAACTATCCTCAAGGGCAACTTTCGTATTAGTCTCCTAAAGATAACTATTCTGCTTCGTATGATGCATTTTTTGCATAGGTATTATGAGTAACTTGATATCCACCGCCTATTGTGTTAGTACCAGTTTTTGTTGTGTATTTTGTAAGATCGGCCTTGACTTTCATACTCATTACTTATGAGATCATTAACTTACAGGTACTAAGTATAATAGATATAGTTAAGCTCTATAAGAAGACATTCAGTATCGTGTAGGCATTAGTGCACTTGTAAAAGATTAGACATTGAAATATTTTTATAGGAAGTTCTATAACAAAATCCAATAACATACAAAAATATCTAATTCAAGTAGTAAAACTTAAGTCTTAAAGTTAACATGAACTCAATAATGCGCGTATTTCGTGTGACAGTTAAACGACACGCCCAAACGTCGAGTCCGGTCCAACGTCTGAAGCTCTGTTGTGGCCCTATAGCACGATGTAATTGTTTACAATCTTTAAACATGCA
Organism: Eilema griseolum; assembly: GCA_963662185.1. Taxonomy (NCBI): domain Eukaryota; kingdom Metazoa; phylum Arthropoda; class Insecta; order Lepidoptera; family Erebidae; genus Eilema; species Eilema griseolum. The sequence goes on from OY759251.1 coordinate 5,259,994, forward strand.
ACTGTTTTACATAATTATGTAACTATATTATCTAATCTGTGGTATACGTAGTCGAAATTTTATTAAATTTTTAATATCACTGAGTGCGTAGTTATAAGTTACCCACAACAGAACAAAAACAGTCTTGAACTGACTTAAAATAAGATAAAATTCGCAGGCGGAATCGCGGACATCAGCTAGTCATAATATAAACTCAGTATATCAGCACTGCATCCCTAAATTTATGTACATAGGCCTACTACAGGTGAAGCTTTACCAAGGTGAGTGTTCTCATGTGCTCTTCCAATTAGTCCCTTGGACTAAGTTATTAGATTAGCTGTTCTGTTTTTAGACATGAGAAGTCATTGGATAATAGTCATTTCAATATATATATATATTTATATTATGTTAAGAATATTATTATTGTGTAAGGATATTTTTCAATTTAGAATTTTAATATGTAATCAATATGAATACAGTGTATGGGTCTAATTATAAATCTATATTACTACTAGCAGTTCAGGCAGGTATTGTACAGGCCGTAAAAACAGTGCACATACAACAGCACCTCTGTAGGTATGTGCACTGCTTTTCCGGGCGTTCTGTACCTGCTTGTGTATGTCACCTACCTACATACAACAATATTTCATCCATACTACTAGTTTTTATTTTATTTTTTGTCAATAAGATTTGCAGTAATTTTCAAATTGTACAACACCCTATTTAACGTATCTTCTATAATTTGAAGCGTAGTTCAAAATCATTTCTTTTTTACACTAAAACAGTAAGTATTTTATGTTTTATCTATATTATTATTAGTATTCATTGAATTATATTATTGTATTTAATTGTACTACCGGATTTACATAACTATACAGTATATAACATTTTTATAAGTAGAATATAATATTGATTTGCACCTTTTTGCAGCATCATTTCGACCAATAAAATAATTTAAAACTTACGAGGTATTTTTTTACTAACTGAGGTTAACAAAAAAAAAGAAAGAGAACAACGATATTATTCTTTTTAAATATCTACAATGTACAGATACGATTCCTATAGAAGATATGTAACGTAGTACTTATGTCAAATAACATGCGCAATGAAACAGCATACACTACACTGCTTCACCGCAAAGTGATCATGACCATACCCCATTTTAAGAGATATCATGTATTTGGTTAGTAAATTACTGGTAGAAAGTTAATGGGTTAGTTATATTACTTAATTTCCGACCAATTACAGAAGATAAGCAGTATACTTTCTGCCAGCAAAATGACAAATGTGTTGGCGGAGAGCCTTAGTACAAGCAGATTCCTGTCAGCGCTAACTGCTAGAGCCATCTATACGCCATCACGCGCACTTCGTTGTAATTAGCAAAGATGGCGAAGTGCGGGGGCTGCGGCCGTTTTTTGTCATCACCAGATGGCGCTAAATGCAGCAAATGTCTCGGAGTTTATCACAGGGGTTGCGTTAACGTTCCGGCCAATGACACTACAAAACTATAGAATGTAAGTATATATGTAACTTAATTTTTGTACAACATGTGAGATCACAAAACAATAATAAACAGCATGGCGGCATGTTGGGCCGAGAGCCGCCGGCACAGAGTGCAATGACCAGGGGAGGTCAACTCTCTTGAATTAGAAACTCTTTTTAAACTTGAATACCGATAAATGGCGACATTGAAAAGCCACAATGAATTGATACAAAATTATCATTTTCAAATTTATTTCTAGTTGTCGGCTTCGGCTTCATACCTTAATGGTTATGCCATTCGCATGAAGGGGTACAGTTGTGCACAGAAATTACTGAACCGTGACAAATGGAGGTTATTACATATTTTTTGTTGTCAAATGTTAGGTACTGTATGATGCATGTATGTAAGTTTTATTAAGTTGTTATTATATACGTACAATCACGCCTTTATCCCCGAAGGGTTGGGCAGAGGTAAATTTTTTCCCCAAAATATAGGGAAATAATACATATGTGGTCCTAAATATATAAGCAATAAAGTAATGTGGAAAAGTACAAGTGAGTTATCAATATGTGCAGACAATGGTTATTTGTTATCATATTTGTATAAGTCATGCTGGAGAACAACACTAGTACCTATGCATGTTGCATCTCTGTTGGAGCTTTTTCTTCTAGGCTGCTCCTATCTGTACTCCATTAGGTTAAGCACTTAACTAAACGTTAACAATCTTGATATATCTTCGATTAAAATAGCAAAACTTTTTTAATGTGCTTGTCTGTCATTTGTATAGAAAGAAGATTGCAATATTATCGAGTTAATACATAAAGTATCATAAAAGAGAGGATTTCAAATGGTGAATGTAATTAATGGTAGTAAACTAACATGGTATTGGTGAAACGTTGAGCATAGCTAGGGTGCAGAAGGAGTCTAATGAACTGGAGACGTTAATTTAATACAAAAACTTAATTCTATACTCACCAATAGTACATCCCTCTAATATGATCACTCCGACTGGTTCTTTATCTCCTTTTTTGTCGAAATAAAATAGAAGGTTCCCTGATCCATTTCGCTTAGGATTTTAACTATTTTGCACTTGCCTAAAACCCAAATACAAACGTCGATTGCAGCGCCACCAATAAAATGTCTATGGCTTTCAGGCAATGCAAACTGACACTTTACTTACTACATAAATCGACAAAGTTTTGTCACAATCGTATCTATTAAGGGCATAAGATGCAAACAAATAATTTGTGGTAAAAGTGTGGATTCGAAACTCCTAAAAACGAGTGAGCTATCATCAAATACATTCTTTTAAATATTTTACACCGACCGACATTAACAAGTGTAACTGACCTACGCAACCCGCGGCTCTCCCGCTGCTACGCACACATAGAAACGCATCATATGCATCGAGCTTCACAAGTCAGCGCTTGCACTTTTTTTATCCACTTGCCATTTTGCGATACGAGGATATGATTGCGGGAGCCGGTCAGGAAATAAACAACTGGGGAAACTGTGAACCGTAAGTAACCTTAATAAAGGGATAGGTCCCCTGTGTCCATACAAACTAAATAGGGATATACAAAGTTGTCTATAAAATAAAAGAAGTAATTACGCTACTGTATATAAAATAGTAGTGTTATGTCACGGAAGCTGTGACGTAAGAAATGTCGTCTTTGAACATTTCATGCGATACTACTAATATTAATATTGAATTTAAGATAATCTAGAGCAACGCAACATTTTCCTGCTAGTGTTAGCGCGATACCCTAAAAAATGCTCATCATCATTTCGGAGTGATTACCGGTTGCCTTCTCAGAGTCCGGGATTCGCTTACTTCTCCTTTTGTAAATTTTGCCTATGCGACTGCTCGGCTACTAGCAACCCTAGACGAAAGCCTGCACCAAAGCCTCGTCTGTTAATCAGCAGAGATACTGGCTTCCACACCAGTGCCGCCGACCCGTCCAGGTCGACCACCCAGGCAGGCCCAAGGGGCCGGTGAGTGTACGGATCGGCGACAGCGGCGACGTGTATGGACCACTGTGCCATGCTCTGGAGCAGAAGACCCTGAGCATCGGCACCGTGGCCCACGTTCGCCTGCAGGATGCGGAGCTGGGGATCATATTTTGTAACTTCACATTTTACATGTTCTATTTTGATTGACATGTTCCATTTCATGACAAATAAATTACGATAACCTTTTACTCATTAATCAATTTGCTAACTGCCTTAAACTACTAGATATAGGCCTAATGTGTACCGTCTTCCACACCTATTTCTAAACTCTCATCTAATTTATATGAGATGTGTTTATTTGATGTGTAAACAACTTTTTAAATTGTGTAGTGTTAATAGTGCTAAAACATTAACGGTGAATGTTCAAAACTAGTTTACGAAATTCAAATAAATCATTCATTATTCAGTGCAGTTGTAAATAAGAAAATAAATAAAGTGTCAGTGTGATTGTATAAAACCAAAATAACCTGTTTTTGTTAAATCGTTCTTATTCCTTCGCAATAGGTAACAGCGTAGGTGTAACAACAATTTAGTTTATGAGAAGGGCTCTTTGTTAATAATTTTTATTGCTGTATAAAGTGAGTTAATTCGCAATGTTGTTAACATCTGTACCAATACTAGCATCTTCCCGTGACTCGTACACGTACCAATTCTACCCCCTTAGGGATGGAGTTTCATAAAATTCATTCTTACAACACCATCTAACGAAAAAAAGAGGAATTCCTGTGCTTCAATGATAAGCACGAGAGTACAACACAGATAACATAATACCACAGAGCAAAGCTGCATATGGTATGGTACAAATGATAACAGATAATGGCAATTGATATCGTTCTTATAATTTTATTTCTCCAACGCTTATAGAGGTGACGCGGAACGCCTTGTTACACTTAATACGCCTCGCCACACATTTTTTGTTGTTCTGTTTGGAAACAAGAAAAAATCCTTGTGGTTTTTATAGGGGTCGTTTTTGTACGTGTTTGTCTTAGCGCGAGCTTATTTCGTTATTGATGTAATTACAGATTATGTTAAGTGTAGAATGAGTTTTTAATTACATAATTACGTTCGTAAACGGCGAGGGCAGGGGAATCGCTGTAACGTGACGTTGTATTGTATTAGGGAGGGGGATGGGGGGTACGTTGGCACATTAATTACTAACAAGATACCTAACAGACTAGCAAACTAATATGCATAAGCCGGAAATTTATGCAGAAGCTAATTTTCTACACAGAAGAGATGCGCCCGCGTATTTGGAAAAAATCACACCGAAAATGAATTGGAAAAATACCAGCCATATTCCACAGACGATGATTGACAATCTCATACTAAGTATGCCACGCCGTTATCGAGCTGTTGCTAATGCTTTAGGAGGTTCTACAGATTATTAAAAACGTTTAAAGTACGGTTAATTACTGTATTTCTTACTACCTCGTTATTTTTGTGCCTAATCATAGAAGGTTGTGACTGTAGGAAGAAGGAAACACGTGAGCTGGTAATGAATTCCAGGCCTTAATGGTGCGACAGAGGAAAGAGTCTTCGAACCGCTTGGTTCTTGATCGGATGTTTTGCACCGTGTGCGGATGACATCTAAGACCTGCACGTGTTGTCCTGTGTAGGAAAGGGGAGGGAACACAGTAGGAACACAAAATTCGAGAGTAGAAGCGACGAAGAAGACGATACCGAATAAAATTTAGTTAATAGAGCTTCTCAGTGACGTAATCAGTCCATCCTTATTTTAATATACCGCCTCGGTAACTAAGTGCGAGTGTCCCCACAGGCAACATTTATGCATTTTTTAGGAGTGTCAAATACAAATTTTATGGTTTTGTTTGTGTATGAATGAGACAACATTAAGCTAACAAACACTTTTTAGATTTATGAAAAGTGACAGCTGTAAAAAAGTAATACGAAATTTATCATCAAAATGATACCTCATTTGTCCACTTCTAGTAAGTGATTTAGGATCTATGAGGAAACAGATGAACCTACAAACACACATACATACATAGCCTGTCAAAATCATAACCCTCCTTTTGCTTCGCCCTAGACGGGTAATTATGTTTAGGTGTTTTTGCGTTTATTATTTCTTACAGTTGGTCGACTCGGTACTTGCGCAGGGCAACTATGAGGAGTAAAGGTGTAGCAAGCGGCATGGCCGGCAAGCTCAAACTCCTGCAGTTTGTGCTCTCTAAGTTGCTATCAAAAACCCTTTTAACCGACTTCAAAATTTAGGAAGGTTTTCTAATATAAACAAATTGTACTCACCAACATGTTTATTTCGAACAACCACTCAGTGCAAAGAAGCAAAACGGACTGGTTTTGATGCCATTTACAAAAAAAATATCAAAGAGGAAAACTTGGTTCTTAAGAAGTTGAGCGTCCACGTCATTTGGAGAAGTATGTGGCCCTCAGAAATAGATGCAACAGGGTGTGTAGGATTGCACAACGCCAACATATCCATACCTCGGTAGAAAGCGGGGATCCAGCAAAAGTCTGGAAATTTCTGAATACATTAGGAGTTGGAAAGTCACGTCAAGACTCAATTCCTAAAAATTTTAATTTAGATAGCAGAGCACAGCGATGCGACAGCCTTGATAAAGATTGTAATTGGTCGATATCCAGTGACGTCACTGGATATCGACCAACGAACCAATCCAGCCAATGACAATCCTTATCAAGACTATCTCAGCGCTGTGCTCGACGCTATGTGCCTAGAGAATTGACAGGTGGGCGTTTATCTGCCAATCTCAATCTTTATCGGCATCAGCATAATTTTCGTGAAAAAATACTTTGAGACGTTCTATTATTATGAACATTTACATATTTTAGGCTTGGAATCACATTTTTTCTTTTAAACACATTTTTTTATTGTTTACATAATGTTTTGCTGTCAAAGAAGTAGCTGTACTCTCTTGGGGAGAGTAAGGCTATGCCTAATAGATTATTGGTTAGGCCGATATATTAAACTTGACTATGAAGAGGGTATATTAAATTAGCCGTGTGGTTTCCGGCAGAGTAGAATTTGGGCCGAGGTTGACAGGCATATCCCTCGCACACCGGCCGAGCCAGGGACATCGCTCTCGAACTGGCGCTCCTTGGGTGTGGGTACCACAGAGTGCCCAACTCGTCCCCGGAAAAGGGGAGGCGCGCAATACAATAATACTCACTTATATAGACAAATCATTGTATGTTTTAACGACACCTGGGGCACATCTGTATTCATCACCTGTATAGCGAACCCAAGACTGCGAGGTGCAAGCCTCAATCGGGTTTCACCTCATCGGAACACCTTCAGACATTACCGCAAAGACTGCCAAAGAGTTGCTAATTAATTGATAATTAGCAGGGAATTGGACCTATTTAATCCTTTTGAGGGTATCTAACGGGCAGTTTCAAAAAATATAGGTATTGTTTCTAGAACATTCTACACAACACTATGTAGACCTAACTTAACTACCTTGTGTTATGGAATCTAGAATGCGGATAAACTTATTGGATTTTTTTTAAATACATACATATTATACATACAAATACCCAGACCGAGGCCGCAATAAGGCTGCAACACACGATCGACATTTGAAGTGCCGACGTCATTGCAAGACGCAACTCTCGTTCCGTTGGATACACACATGACAGACAATATGGTTGGTTGTTGGTTTGTGAAAGATCAAAGTAAGGAATTCAAATGAAGTAGAAGGATTACATTACCGTACGATTAACAAGATTAATTCGAATTCTGTTGGTGTAATTCCACTGTCATACCGAGGTCTAACAAGGTAACATAGGTGATCGAACATTGTGGGATTTAATGTAGTACGATTCACCGACCTGTGTAAATACCATTTTTTTCCTGGTTGCATTTTAAGCTTGCGCTATATTCAGGGTTGTACGACTAAAGATGACTCGGCTGGCATTCAGATATTCCCTCACGATATATTATAGGCTGTAGAATGTAACTAGCACCCGTCTATCCGGTGTGGCGTAGAAAAACATAAAATATGAGTTTGACGCCATGAAAAAAAAAGATTACTTAAATAATTGTTAAATAATAAAAAATAGTCTTCCTTTACAAGTTTATTATTATTTATTAACATTTTATTATGCCAACTATTACCGGCAGAGTAGAATTAGGGGGGTGGCAATAATTCGATACACGTGTATATTGATGATTACCGTCCTTGTCTCTCTTAATGGCGCCTCAGCGGTAATCAACATCTTTACACACTTGTACCATAATGTACAATATAATATTTATTTGGAAATTGAATTTACCCACCACAAAAAGTAATGAAACTAACAACGATGTCCATTTTCGACCCATTCTGTCTACTTCAGAAAGAACAGAGAAAGCTCGTTTTTTTTAATATTCGGTCTGTCAATCGACTGGACCCTGTCGATTAATAAAAGGCTAGGGTTAAGTTGTAAAGATACGTGACACCATTTCAGATGAGGCGATCTTAAAATGTTTATCCCTACGTTGACGGGCTGGAGAGATAGCGTTGTGTAGAATGTTGTAAAAGTAAGAAAAAAATATAACGTCATCGACACCAGGCCCAAACTTAAAGTAAAAGAGTTGTATATTCGAGCACGGAGTTTAAGAATGTAATGAAAAAAATATAGTAACTACCACTTTGTCCAATAGAGATTTGAGATTGGCAAACGCGTATACCCGTTCCATGTTCAAAATTTTTGAATCGACGCAATTTCGCCAATCTCAAGTAAATTGTAAATGTTTATGAAATTATTAATGGCGAGTCGCTAATATCAAGTATGTATGAAGTTAATTTCATATATTAAGTTTATGGCATTATATATGACCCAAGACAAGACACTCATACTTGATCACGAAACTGTTACTTTCGAAGAAATGAAAAAAAAATAAAAACAGTGAATTACAATTATATGACCTAGCAACATTAGTTAACTGTCAGATGAAAAAAACAATGTGTCTGTGAGTGTGAGTATACTGTGTGCCGCTGAACTTTTGATTGCTGGCATTGTAAACATGTTTTGCACATTTCGTAAATGTCTTTGTGCATGCTAGTCCAGATGTATTTTGCGGTTATCAACTTTTTTGTTGTGTTTTTCCCTGGGTGGCTCATGTTGTCAAAACGATCTTGACCATACAGTTTCAAAATGATCTTAAATTCAAAATTCTATTATTTCTTCGAAAGAAAGGTGAGTACCAAATATGAAAACAATCTTTCAACAGAAAGGGGGAAAACCAAGGCATTAAGATAATTTTGAGTACTTTGTTCGTCAAGATCACTTAGGTGGCAGACAAGCACACAGCCCACCTGATGGATAGTGGTTACCGTGGCCTATGGACGTATGCAACACTAGGGGTGTTACACTCGCGCTGCCGACCATGAAAACCTTCTGATGCCCCTCTTGAAGAACCCGATATTGAAGCAGACCATCGATCGCAGTTGACACACGAACATCTATAGCAGTTGTTATAAGTAGTTGCGAGTCCTAAAAAGTCTCAACAGCTGGTCTAAATGGATCACCATTCTTTAATCTAAATAAATCACCTTTGGTTTGTGGAGGTCAGATGGCAGTTGGTTAATGGAAAATATAGAAGCTAAGAAACTAACCTTATTGGTAACAAAACCGAAGCTACTCAGTCGTGGGTTCGAGAAGAATATCCAGAATTGAGTCAGGTCATCATCAGCGCCGTCGTACCGCACAAGGAGCCGACCGCCAACGTTCTTCGTAATAATATATTTATAAGCATTGTGATCGGCATAACACCACCAACTTTCCGAGCACAAGCAAAATATAAAGAAAATATGACAATTGTGACCAGTACAACACCACTGACTTTCTGAGCACAACCGCATAAGAAAAGTATGACATTTGCGACCCTCTTTTTCTTCATTTCATTTTTGTAGATATTGTATAGTTAGCATAGTTTTGTATAAATTTCATAAGTATATTTACTACTAGCTGACCCACCCCAGCTTCGCCCGGGGTATATTTTGAAGCTTCATATCCCTTTGAGGTCGTATGTTTTACAATTTTGCACACTTATCAAGGACCGGTGACAATAAAAATAGATTATATACCAGTAGCAATCTCTTCTCCAGTAATTGATGACCCAATATGGCGTGTGGTTGTGGTTTGTTCGAGTCCTTTGTGGTCTTCTTCTTCGAGTAAATGGCCAGTTCTGGCATATCCGCCGGATTTACAAAATCTCTTAAAAATTAAGTAACTTACAAATACAAATATTAGAACTACCATAATCATTATTGTAATCGAGTAATGTGTCCCGTATTCAACAATATGGGGAAGTTGAATATTTTTTAAATCATTAAAAAGGGATTGGATAAATGATTTTTGGGTTTGTACTGTCTTTATTATATATCAATGATGCTGGAAAGATATGAAGAGAATTTCTATGAGCTAAATGCTTCAGATTGGGTACAATCTGCAGCGCTGATTTTCAACCGTAGCCCAAACAATCAAAATATCAATCAATCAATTAGCCCACTGCAGTCCACTGCTGGACATAGGCCTCTCCCAATGTGCGCCATTTTCTCTGATCCTCCGCCTTCCGCATCACGGCCACTCAATGATGTGTCGATGCCAATGTAAACATAATATACTCTGGCCCGAACATGCCGAGACTGTACTCTTCCTCTTATAATTATTATATTTTCTCTCAATTCTCTGACGTGTTCGGTTAAAAGTCTGTCGCCAAGCTGGACCGTAAAAACACCATTTGGATTGATGACGTGCAATTGAATATAATATATCTATTCTATTATATCTAGTTTCAGTTACAGATTGCTGTCTACCCCCTGAGAAAAGACAAAGACTAAACAGAAAATGGAAATCCTCGTCCAAATTATAGCCACTATTTTATGTGAGTAGGAACATAATCTTGAACAACCGTATTCATATTTTCTTTATATTTTGCTTGTGCTCGGAAAGTTGGTGGTGTTATGCCGATCACAATGCTTATAAATATATTATTACGACACTTTTGTTGTGATTTTGTTTTGACGTTTTGGATGTTGGAATAGGAATTTGAAGTCGGCGGCTTTTCAACCTAACCATGCAAATGTACATATTCATGCATACAAATATTTGCACTGAGCAGAAATCGAACCCGCGCCTCTTGGGTGGCAGTCGAACGTTCTGTCTGTCGGTACCTTAACTGCTCAAATAAAATATGAAATTGATGTTGCTTTCAAACATGTGATAAGTAGGTAATATTAATGGTTTACGTATGGTGGTATTATCTTCAGCAGTTCTTATTGGAATCATGCTTCTCAGCAAACATTGAAATAAAAAAGCTCTCCTTAGTTTATTAGAGAAGTACCTACTTGTAAATTACAATCTAACACCAACTTGGGATCCAATTGTTTACTTAAACGCAAAGTAAAAGCGAAATCCAAGAAAACTGCTATGACACACAACAGATTTCTGTGGTTTACGATAGAATTGGCGTGTTACATGAATAATTACATAGTATACAAATATGAAATATAGATAAATTAATAAAAAAATATGTGAATATGAGAAGACTTCAACGACTACGCTGTAGAGAGAATGGCTCTTTACCATTGTTTTAAAAATATTTATGGATTGTGCCTTTTTAATATTTACTAATACTGCATGACTTGAATTTTTGCCAGCGTTGTGATTTTGATTTTTTGATATATTATAAATTTTTCAGTTTGATTGTCATCAACTGATCACCTAAGCTAGAAATAATCTTTGAAGATAGGATTATGCTAACAAATATGTCTAAACATCTAAGTGCCGTGTCCTGTGTCGCCGTAATCGGGTAAAAATTAAACTCGGTATGTGGAAAGCGTCAGCTTAGTGTTTGAGACAAGGTTCATTGTCTTAATGGGGTAAGGTTGATAAAATGAACACTTAAAAACTACTCGGACATATTGCCGTCTGATCTCTTTTTCCTTCTTCCAACTTTAAAAATGATCGATTTACATAATCTTTAGTATTGGTAAAATTTGTAAAGGTTTTCACGGATGCACTGATAATTGCAGCTGAATCATCGACCACAATTTCATTAGGAATACATTTTTTTGTGACCCAAGCCTTTAACCATTTGTGTATGATAACACCACATCTTATATCTTATAGAAAATATACCTGAAGTCAAAAATTTGCGTTGTTTACGGGAAGGCTTATCGTTTGTTATATAGACTATCCAAAAGCGAACCACCCGGTCAGTCAAAGCCTCTTCACAGAATATATTGTTAAGAACGTGGAGTCGTTTTCTGTCGAGTGAAGATCAAATCGATAAATTTTAGATACCTGATTAACACAAGCACATTTAATAGAAATGACAAATCTTCATGTTTAGACAACTTTTTAACAAATATAGGCGAGGATTGCGTATCCCCATGCACTGTAGATAATAATGGTCTTTCAGATGGGCACAGTGGATTATTTTGTGACCTGATAATTGAAAGAGTCACAAGTAAAAATAATAAGACTGAACCTGCAATTAGGCGTGATAACTGAATTTTTAACATAAAACACAGTACCTTGTTTGAAGCAGCTGTAGTAAATACGAGATGGAATGATCTTGGCGTAAATTCTTTTTTAACAAGTTTTTACGCATATTGTAGGTATATATTTAAATATTATATTTTTATTGAAACGGACTATGCTACCTACCTTCATTCCTAATTAGCTTTTGAGTGGCTACGCACATAAAGGTTTCAAAATAAACAATATCTAGATACTAACTTAGTAAACAGACACCACAATTTATTTTATAAGAACATAGGAAATGCAAAATGACCTATTTATGATTTATTTATTTTTTATTTAAGTATACATTGGGAATTTTTTCTCTATTCCGTGTAAATTACCTGAGATTATTTTAGACATATACCTTACACTATGTATACTGTTGTTTGGTTATTGGTGGAATTTGTTGTTACACATATTGAGAATTCACTATTAATTTTTCGCGTTATTTTAAATACTTATTAGACCTGACCGGTTTGGCTCGTTTCTGGGGCAGAGGATGGCCATCGCGATTCAGCGAGGCAACGCTGCCAGTGTCATGGGCACCTTTGCGCCGGGAAGGATATGGGCGGGTTATTTGATTTGACATAACAATTGACAAAATCTATGATTGCAGATAATGATTTGACATTTATATTGTAATTAATTAAATAAATAAATTAATTATGAAAAAAAAATTACATATCATTAAGTAAAAATATATATTTTAGGATATATTACATAGCCTCAATGATTGTGAAACATTACGTCGACAAAGGAAGGTTTGTGAAAAGGTTTAGTGAGCCTAATTAGAAAACACCGGTGTATAAGACCGGTATATAAGACGTGGTGCACTTCGTTTCGTGAACCCATCTTGGAGCATTCCCTTTCGTGAACCCACATTGTTCCTCTACATTCCGAGAACCCACCTTGCTGCACTCCATTACATGAACCCACCTTGTTGCACATCAAACCATGAATCCACTACCATGGGTGCAATCCATTCTGTGAACCTACCATGGGTGCAATCCATTCTGTGAACCTACCATGGGTGCACTCCATTCTGTGAACCTACCATGGGTGCACTCCATTCTGTGAACCTACCATGGGTGCATTTGACAGCAATAGACGCGCCCCCTGTTACGTGGGATCATATATCAGTAGTGTCGAAAGGTGTGTGTTACACCACTGCCTACTTCCCTAATTTCCTTTGGGGGATTTAAAGGCGTGGACACATGGAAAATTGCCGGATTTGTTGACATTTATGATCACTGCTCCGCTCCCTCAAGTAGTAGCGTGATGATATATAGCCTAAAACTTTAGCGCGTGTGGAGCCTTGAGTTATGAGCATCAGCTAGCAAGGAATAATTTTCAAAAATGAGTTGGTTGCCTAACAAATATAATTAATATCTCCTTTCCTCATTCATAACACTCACTTGTTAGTTATAATTTTCGACCCCAAAAACCAATATTAAAAAAATACAGGAAAATGTTACTCAAATGCGTTATGCTATTTAGTCAACATGGTGTGTAACCATTAAATTCCGGCTTTATTCTACTTTGGTCCCAAAATACTAGTGACTACTAATTATATTTTTTTTTATGTAGTTATTAACAAGGCGGCCGAGAAGGAGCGCGACTGGCGTATTAAATGGAAAACTTTAAGGTCAAACACACAGGCCTACGTGGCTTCCAAAACCATAGCTTGTGCAATGTGGGTGTTAAAGCGTTAATGATGTGTGTGTGTGTGTGTGTGTGAGAGAGAGAGAGATATTGCAAGGTTAAGCACTTTTAGGTATATTCAAATTCTATCATAACGCCTTCTCTTCCCACGCGACCAATACCTATATATAATTTATAATTTTATATATATATAATTTATTACCCAATAGATAGTGCTGAAAGCAACCGAAATTACTAATATTCCATTACAATAATGTTAACGGGAATTAACGCGATCATGCTGCATGTGTGTCATCAAATTGCTTGTAGGAGTCGTTTCACGTCGATAATGGCCAGGATTTGAACCCAGAACCTTTCAATCAGGCGAACTCCTTCCTTAACCACTAAGCTACCGACCTTCCAGTACCTCCTCTCCTTCCTTCTCGGCTGTTATTAATTTAATATATATACGGAGGGCATATACGTTTGTTGCGCCCCACTGCGAAATGATGAGGAGGCCTGAGGAGGGTTATTATTACTTTTACATATTTATCTAGCAATTGTAGTGGCAACTGGAAGACTCTTTTTAGGTCTTCGGTATGATGTCGACATTTTAAATTCCGCAATTTCTAAAGATTTAGAGATTTTGTATATTCATAATGAAAATCTTTGAAATGAGACATCTTTATTTATTATTCTAGAATTACTTCAATATTTAAACTTAGACTATATACTATATAGACGAGAGGGAAATACCTGTCAACCTTACCTTCGCAACTAAAAACGACCTACAAAGTTGGTCAAGTGCGGAGTAACTGACCTCGTCCATGAAAACTTGAGTCGCTCACGTGTTTCCTTCTTCCTACAGTCCCGGGTCCTTTAAGCGGGGCGTGAAAAAGCATATGATAAGGCCGTCAAGCTGAGTGTCACCATTGTCACACGGTATGTGTAAGTAATGGTGACCCTCTTTTCTGGGCCTTTGCCTTCAGCTTACCATCAGGCAAGGCGAAGTCCAATTGACGTGGTTGCCGAAGGTGAGGTTAACAGGCATATCTCTCGCACCCCGGTCGACCAAGGGCCATCTCTCTCGATCTGGCCCTCTCCTCGGGACACATGAACCCTATTCCACTGTGCGTAGAGCGCATTAACTTATGCACGTGTCTGAGTGAAATCGTAGGCCGTGGAAAAGCACCTGGGATTGAACCCGTCTCAGCAGACCATTACCAATACCACTAAGCTACCGCGGTTCACCATCCGGCACCAAACGCCAGTCATGGGAAGACCTGGTCCGGTATCTACAGGTTGGTACTGCATTAAAATTGTTAAAATCTGTGTGTATGTTTGTGAATTTTATTCCATTAGACATGAATTCTAAGAAGAGATATTAAAAAGTTATATCAGGGATGGAATTTGAACCTTTTTAATGGTAAATATTTAGATAACTATGCTACCTTAAATTTATAAATTATTCAGAAAAGTGAACATGCTAACTATTCAGAATTTGTTTCATACCTATAAATAGGAATATAAAGCATTTGCCATCGCTAGTTTAATATCAATTATTATTCTTTTTTTATACCACATAGGTGACCATCTGATGAAAAGTGGCTACCGTGACCTATGGACGTATGCAACACTTCAGTTAGATATTATATAGTAAAATAATAGATTGTAACAAAAATATTCTAGGATTATTCTTCATTCATAAATTCATAATTGAATTCGTGCAGAATACCGAAAACACAGAGCTTTGAAAGGTAACTGCCAACTGCCGAGACTATTATTGTGTTGTTGACGTCTTGGCCTAATCGTAAATTAGTAGGGTAGGTATTCAAAGTGCTGAATATGCATAGTTCTTTAAAAATAGTATAAAGCGTTGCCAAGTGGTTTTGTACCATGTACCCAGCGCTATCTATCGACAGTAAGTAGAACTACTGCGAATCCTACATCGCGCAAGTAAAGTTCTCGCGCTGGGAGAACATGACGACACACGACAATCGTTGGGCCGCGGCCCGCCTGGCGTGATCACCTTGCCTGTTCGGAGGATCCTCCCTTTGTGTTGCCATAGTCTACCTCTGTCTAAGCGACTTCGGCACAATAAGACAGAGGTTGGTTGGTATAAAGAAAGGAGATTCATTTGAAAATCAATAGCCCGAAAAATAATCAAAGACATCCATACTAAAACCTTGTCAAAGGCACCGGCATGCGGCACTAAACCACACGATATTTCTTTTGTGACTAAACAAAAAATAATGCAAAGGTGACAAGGAATAAAGATATATGCACACTGTCATGTCCCTGTTCGCGAGTGCCAGATGTAACAATAAAAAAAAAATGATTTTATTTTCTGTATTCCTGCTAGGAGTTTGGAGAAACCGTCTGACCGACCCAATCCCACTCGCGACCGACCTAAGTTGCCACCCATTCCGATACCCGAATTTGATGGTAACATCCGCAATTGGTGTTTATTTATAGATAGTTTTGAGAATACAATAGATAAGAACGATTCGTTGACAGATCACGAAAAATTGATGTTCTCGCTGAATAGTGAGAGATTGTATCTTGGACATTATACTTCGATTACTTTTATCATTAAAAAGAAACACACCCTATAGCCGCTCCGTCTTCTTGTCATTAGGATCAATATTTTAAATAGTACTCTAGTGAAGACGAAAGAGAGCCGCACAGGTGCTCAGCGAAGGTGTAGTCGAGGCAGCCGCACTGGGGCTCAGCGGAGGTGCAGTCCAGTCATCTGCACTGGTGATCGGTGAAGGTGAAGCCCAGTCATCTGCACTGGGGCTTGGCGAACGTTTAGTCACCGCAGCCGCACTGGTGCTCAGCAGAGAATGCTTTAAAATTTCATTCGATTGATGAAATGTCGGTGTTAATTCACCTCTGCCTAACCCACAGAGGATAAAGGCATGATTATATGTACGTAGGTATGAAATTTTATAAGTTTTATACTGTAATGAAACTAAAAATATAGTCTGAGTACTGCGACACAATTCTCAAACTAGATGAAGAGATTATACCTAGCGGGATGCGTGGCGCGTGTGGCTCAACTGCTGATGCTGGGATCTGAGAACTTACATTTCGCGATGCAATGAAGTCGTAGTATTTTACAAGTAATATTTGTCAGAAGTTCACACGAACATTTGCACATTTACATAAAATAATTTTTAATGGGTTACTATTGTTGACTCGAGCTATGTATCTGAAGCTGAGTCTGAGCTGTATGTATCTGTCTCATGTTAAACACCCCTATCCCTTAGTCACCTTGTACAACACCGCCTGGGAAGAGATGGGGTGGCCCAAATTCTACTCTGCTGGGAAAAGTAATAATGATTTTTAAAATTTGAATTTGTGTCTTTTTTATCTTTGAAAGTTTAATCAAGAAGTATATTATTACGAATATTAAAACAAATGAAGAGAATTCTTAATTCTTTATTGTACATCGAATAATAATATAAGTAATCAATACATTTTGATGTACAAAGGTGAGCTTAACCAAGAATTGAGATTTCTCCTAGCAAACCTTTGGGGTATTAAAAAGCTCTTCATAGGGCGAAGTTTATTTCCTTTTATATTTTTAAAACTTAATTCAATATCGTTTTCTACAGTTATTAATTAAAATTTTAACCCTATTTATCTATACTCCTATATTCGTAATTAAGAGTACTAGTCATTTGAAAATATTGCATCTACTGTACGAGCTATCGGAACCAATGAATGATGTTAAATAACGCAATAATTTTTAATTCGTTTATTTTGATTTGATGATTCACCCATTACAACCGATTCAAAATTACATACATGAAATCACGCCTTTATTCCCGGAGGGTAAGGCAGAGGTGAATTTCGGAAATTAAAATTTTCCAATTTTTATGCAAAACGATGTTATCCAGCGTTCTAATGTATTAGCGTTAACTTTATAAACATTTCTAGATACCAATACGCTTGTCCACTTAAATTTCATTGCATTAGAACTTCAAAATACTGCTTGCCGCGTTGCGCTTACGATGTAATTCGAGGGTATACAGGATAGTCCCTGTATAATCTCCAGAGCTTAATTTTATGAGATGAAAACACGCAAATTATGCAAACTGTTTTGAATAATTTTCATTGGGTTTCTATGTAAAACATATAATATGTATTTACGAAATGAAATGTATCTTTATTTTTATCATCATAATTTAGTGCAGACGGAGGAAAATGTTCCATCAAGAACCAAGCAACCCTAGTGTTCTTTTAAATACTTTTGTAATATGCGGAATGGAATATGAATTAAACAAATGTTTAAATGATATTGAAAAGGTGAAATATTCCCAACGGACCCCGAGTATCTGTCCCCTCACGGGGTCCGTTGGGAAATGAAGATAATTTCATGTCCAAGGGACCCCCTTGCCAAGTACGTGGGGTCCGTTGGGAAAAAGAATTCCCTACGGACCCCCACTCTCCTCCCCCGTTAATAAAAAAAACGAAAACAGAAACAAATGTTTTTAATTTCTAACAATCTTTCAAAAAAATTCTTTGATTCATCAAAATAATAAGACAATCAAATTAGATACTATGAAAACTTAATTACTATTTAACGTAGCATTTCAAGTAAATGACCTACAGTAATATCACCGTTTACAAATGCCATTTGGGAATCACATATGTAACGCTCGTAATCAATTGTTTTCTGGGATCGCTGGTTTAATGACTTAGGGTTTACAGTCATTTGCTGACATTTTAATTCATACAAATTAGCATCGCTACTTAAAACCTTAAGCAGATCCATTAAATTTGGATTCTTTTTTGAAATATCTTTATTAAGTTTGGCGTGCCAACCTTCCAAGAAATTTGTAGTTTTATGTAAACTACCAAAGATACACCAAACTGGTATAAAATCTTCCTTTATCCATTGACGAAGCATATATGTACAAAACTGTTTAGATTTTTCGTCATTAGGACTTTGTGACTTGATATATAACCACCCATTCATTATTTCGTCTTGTGGCAGTAGAGGTAGCACAGCGCTGAGTGCGACTTGTCGTTTAGTACATTTATTTTTATTTAGTCCTAATTTGTACCCCTTGTCCCATATACACTTCTTGTAATGAAAATAACATCCTTTAACTAGCACGTCTGGGAAAACAGCTTTGACTGCATTAATAGCAGCAATTTCGAAATCTGTTTTATACGTTATCGGGCGCCAATCAGGGATTTGTGACTTAATTAGATGGAACATAATCTCATAAGTTTCTTGTTTTTTATCACTTAATAGGGCATAGAACAATGGCACTATATTTGTATGTTGCTCAGAGCTGCCCATATCCCCATGCACTGTATAAAGTTGTAGAAAGGGTTTCGGGCACGCTTTAAACGTCCCATCACTTAAGTAGTCTTTAACTTTAGGTGCACATTTTTTTGAGTGATCAGAGGCGAAAATAATTATCCGTGTGTCATTACAACAATAATCGGCTAATGGAAATGAATTGTATTTTTGAGGGATTTCCACATTAGACACGTGTTTGGTTTCTATAAGTTTTTTTACACCTATAGAAGCATTTCTATGTCTATAAAATGTACTTTTAACGTTTTTAAATGTTGGTATCTTTTTAATTAATTCAATACCGGCATCCTTTAAACCTGCAACTGTCTTATTAAAAGTTTTTGGGACTTCTGGAAATTCTGAAGAACATATTTTTTTTTTACATTCATCTAATTTAATGTCAATTTCATTTTGTGTGAAATCTGGTATGCAAATATGAGACTTTTCCTTCGTTACCGTTTGATCCTATAAAAAAAGAAATCTTTAAACCTCGAACTAGAATTCACGAAACGTATTAATTAAAAGGTTCAGTACATTAAAATAAAAAAAACCTTTCATAAGGAGGGAATGGGGGTTGTAGTCGGTTTTTTTTCTCAAATGAACGCAGGTGATACCGCGGGACACATTAATTATATCTATGTATACCTACTTTTATTGTTATAGATCCATAGCATTTACGTTTTCTTCTATTTACACACTCCCATTGCCATGAGTCATCCTTAAATTTCCTTTTTTTTACGTAACGATGCCCAGCCTGCAGTCTTATTTCTCCACCATTTTTTTTCAGAATCACATATTCACTTGGATCATTATAAGTTGAACTTTGAGCAACACAATCACTCATTATTTAGACTTTCTGAAAATAACCAATAGGAGAAATAAGATGTGTAAACTTACACGTAACAATAAAATAACAGTTTGTCCTCAGAAAATAAAACAAATACTTACATTTTATTGCGCACCCTGTTATACCGTAATAAGTAAATGAAAACAAGGAAAATTAGTTATAAACACTATAACACGCCAGGTTTTAACTAATAGACATTGCATAGGTATGATATCACACAAAATAATTGACTATATAATGCATTGGCAGTATAAAAAAAACTACCCTCTATTTTTCATTTTAACTATCCAAACTAAACACTCCATGTTGTACCACAGAAAATACATCAACAAAAACGTCTTTATAAAATTAAATAGTAATTAAGTTTTCATAGTATCTAATTTGATTGTCTTAATATTTTGATGAATCAAATATTTTTTTAAAAGAAGGAAAAGTCTCATATTTGCATACCAGATTTCACACAAAATGAAATTGACATTAAATTAGATGAATGTAAAAAAAAAATATGTTCTTCAGAATTTCCAGAAGTCCCAAAAACTTTTAATAAGACAGTTGCAGGTTTAAAGGATGCCGGTATTGAATTAATTAAAAAGATACCAACATTTAAAAACGTTAAAAGTACATTTTATAGACATAGAAATGCTTCTATAGGTGTAAAAAAACTTATAGAAACCAAACACGTGTCTAATGTGGAAATCCCTCAAAAATACAATTCATTTCCATTAGCCGATTATTGTTGTAATGACACACGGATAATTATTTTCGCCTCTGATCACTCAAAAAAATGTGCACCTAAAGTTAAAGACTACTTAAGTGATGGGACGTTTAAAGCGTGCCCGAAACCCTTTCTACAACTTTATACAGTGCATGGGGATATGGGCAGCTCTGAGCAACATACAAATATAGTGCCATTGTTCTATGCCCTATTAAGTGATAAAAAACAAGAAACTTATGAGATTATGTTCCATCTAATTAAGTCACAAATCCCTGATTGGCGCCCGATAACGTATAAAACAGATTTCGAAATTGCTGCTATTAATGCAGTCAAAGCTGTTTTCCCAGACGTGCTAGTTAAAGGATGTTATTTTCATTACAAGAAGTGTATATGGGACAAGGGGTACAAATTAGGACTAAATAAAAATAAATGTACTAAACGACAAGTCGCACTCAGCGCTGTGCTACCTCTACTGCCACAAGACGAAATAATGAATGGGTGGTTATATATCAAGTCACAAAGTCCTAATGACGAAAAATCTAAACAGTTTTGTACATATATGCTTCGTCAATGGATAAAGGAAGATTTTATACCAGTTTGGTGTATCTTTGGTAGTTTACATAAAACTACAAATTTCTTGGAAGGTTGGCACGCCAAACTTAATAAAGATATTTCAAAAAAGAATCCAAATTTAATGGATCTGCTTAAGGTTTTAAGTAGCGATGCTAATTTGTATGAATTAAAATGTCAGCAAATGACTGTAAACCCTAAGTCATTAAACCAGCGATCCCAGAAAACAATTGATTACGAGCGTTACATATGTGATTCCCAAATGGCATTTGTAAACGGTGATATTACTGTAGGTCATTTACTTGAAATGCTACGTTAAATAGTAATTAAGTTTTCATAGTATCTAATTTGATTGTCTTATTATTTTGATGAAACAAAGAATTTTTTTGAAAGATTGTTAGAAATTAAAAACATTTGTTTCTGTTTTCGTTTTTTTTATTAACGGGGGAGGAGAGTGGGGGTCCGTAGGGAATTCTTTTTCCCAACGGACCCCACGTACTTGGCAAGGGGGTCCCTTGGACATGAAATTATCTTCATTTCCCAACGGACCCCGTGAGGGGACAGATACTCGGGGTCCGTTGGGAATATGCGTGTCGGGGCACTTCGTGGAAGCCTATTCTTGACACTTTTATTATTTAACTAGGCTAAGTTACGTGCCAGTCTAAAGACTGTAAACCCGCTCAGGGTTCAATATTAAAATACGTAAATATATGTGGTACTACCACTATACTCTGATGCTTTTTCTGCCACATCCAACTTTCGCTACCATACATAATAATCGGCACTAATACTCCTTCATGTACAGCCAATCGCGACATCGCACAATCGCGATTTCGGACACTTTCAGGCTACTCATAAAGCTACGGAATAAGCGGCGTCCAGTTCTGACGAAACGGAAGAAAACCCAAAAAGTCAACTTTGAGCCCAGAATAGATCCCGAGACTTCTCACTTAAGTTGAATGCACTTAGAAGGAGTATTTTAAATAAGAAATCCCAAATAGCGGTTGCAATTTAGTCGGAAACGCAATAAATAGCTCGGGCGGCGCCGCTTGACCCACTTCCTGTTACATGCCGAAACGCCTGCGATTTAATCGCACCCTGCAGGTCTTGGTGGTGCGGCAAAGAAAAGAGTCTCCGAACCGCTTAGTTCTTGCTCGTATATTCTGCACAGTGTGAGGGTGACATCTAAGGCCTGCACGTGTTGTCCTATGTAGGAAAGGAGATGGTGGGATTAGTTGGAAGAGCTCGTCAGAACACTCACCGTGGTAGAGACGGACCATTGTAACATGCTTTTTTTTATACCACTTAGGTGGCAGACAAGCACACGGTCCACGTGATGGGAAGTGGTTACCGTGGCCTATGGACGTGTGCAACACCAGGGGCGTCACACTCTTGCTGCGGACCCTGAAGAAACCTTCTAATGCCCCTTTTGCAGCCCTTTATTCCGATGGCGTATAACTTCGAAATTAAGACGTTATGGGGTACGCGATCGAACGCTTTTTCGAAGTCGGTATATATAACGTCCACCTGTGCACCATGCATATTAGAAACGATGTAATTATTTAGTACCAGTAGGTTTGTATTGACAGTGCGGCCTTTAATGAAACCGTGCTGCGATTGTGGAATACTAGGGACAGGCGAGTTAAATGGTTTAGATTGAACTTCTCGATTAGTTGATAAAGTTGAAATATAAAAATAAAAGATATTTCATTACAGATAATTTGATAAATAGGCGTAGAAGTGTAACAGATAGACAGAGTTACTTTCGCACTTATAATATTAATATGGATATAGGTACATCTAGGTATGTATACTGGTTACCATCCCATCTCATCCGACGGGTGTCGTAAGAGGCGACTGACGGAAAATTACGCTGAAGTTTTCACTGTGAGAGAAGGAAAACTCAAAATAAAACCCTGTATTAACCCTAAGCTAGTTAAGCTATGCTTACCACGGGTCTAGATAGCATTGTGTAGAATGTTGTAGAATACAGCAACACTGCCGCACAAATGATATAAAGACATTACATTTTATGTACGTGTATATTATGAGGTGAAACGATATATTAAAAATGAAGTATGACTTGTACCTGAATATTTATAGAAAGTAGGAGAAAGTCTTTTAATAACACAATATTGTAAAATTGAAAATTTGTAAAATGATATAAGTTTTCAGTGTTGTTCCAAACACTCAATAATCTAATTTGACCATTTGAGACTGACATAAAGAAAGGGTAGGGCTACAAAGTTGTAACAAAAAAAACGTAATTTGGACACTATGCAGCGCGGCTATTTTTTATTTTATTTTGAAGGATTAGAATCATCGAAGATTCTGTTTTTACAAAACCTAACTAAGCACTAAAATGTATATCATCTTTGAAAGACAAAGGTTTATCTTTTTTTTCAAGGTAGGTACCTTGAGCAAAAAAGAGACAGAAATGCATTTTAATTTAGTACCTTTTTTGTATCAACAGAATACCTCCTTTTAAATTCATTTGCTAAGTACTCATGATAATACTCTAGTAAGTGACCAAATAGAATAGATATTATCTTCCTTTACAACACATATAACTTACGGCTCGACCGTGGATATTTCGCTCGTTAAAAAAAGGTACAATTCACATAATGAGATAGTTTTATTGTTGAAAGTTGTTTAGAATTTATTGAGCTATCCAATGCTCACAATATTTTGAATCCTTGATAGTGCCAATATTATATAAACGTGACTGTTAATAAATACCTTCGTACCTGTATCTCTAGATTTGCGTAGAGTCATCGGGAATTTGAGTGGAATTGGGAATTTCTTCAAAACTAGAAATGTGTTCAGTATCAATCTGCTGTATTATTTGGTGACTTCTGTCGAAGATATACAAAATAGTGACATTAGAAAATTGGATTGATCTGTTCGTACTCCTCCCCTCACACGGTGAGCTATTTGGCTTTTTCCAATAAAAATAGTTATTTTTCTACTTTTCGGTCTTGTCAACGCTGTCATGTTCAGTATGTCATATATACTTACTGTATATATACCTACTATTATAGAATTGTAAAATAGTCATGACTATACACTGAAGATACTTAAAAATATTTTGTTTATGTTTATGTTAATGATTCTTACAATGGTTTTATTATAATAAACAATTAGCAGAACCGGGTCCAGGAACTTACTTATCTATCTATGTCATCGAACTACAATGTGTATCTGTTTGATTGTGAGATTTCGTGACTTCTTTCCTGTCTGGTATCGGTCGCTGAATAGCAGTTAATACCTATTGTTTTTGTTTCATGTGCCAACTATAGTCTTGAAGACATCAAAGTTATATCTGAAAACACAGATTCAAGCAGGGTATTCCACTCTTGGCAGTATGCATGACGAACGTATCGACGAATCGCTTAGTGGCTATGTATAAGTGGGATGTCCTCGGTGTACCTATTTGAGTAGACTAACTAGACAATTATGACGGCAAAGATTAGTTTAGGAGACGAGAAATTGTTTTAGTATGAATTTAAAATAAAAGATTGGAAGAAAATCATACATAAACCGAATATTTATATTGTTGAAGTCGTAGAAATATTCTAACATAGTAATTAATTTTTTTTAGAATTGTAAGTTTTTTTAGTATTGTAATTGTATATTTAAATGCCATCCCAGCCGAGACATCCCAGGCCAATGTTTAAGGTAAGTTCCCCCACCTGTTAAGATGCCCCAGTCATCAAAGCTGAACTATTTATGTTGTTAGTTGGTTGCAATTAAACAATTGTTTTATAATTGTATAGTCCAATGTGGGAAAGTACTAAGTCGGTAATGAGACCTAAATGCAATGTGAGAACTAAATAATATCTTATCGGAGGACCGGTGTATCGGCGCAATGGTGCACATCAGGAAAGGCTTATATCCAGTAGTGTATTCTGGTTCGAATCCTGCCTAGCCTGCACCTACCTCAATGTATTTCTGCATCTTCAGTCTCCTTTGGGAAAGATATTCGTAGAACACATGAGTTTTTATATAGGTAGCTTTATTTTTAGTTTACAATGTAAAATTATTAATATACGTAGAATGAGATGACTGCAAATGGGTACTTTTTTAAAAATAATAGTTATAATACGCTATAATACATGAGGGATTGATGAGTGGGCCTACAGCGTGAACTAACTTCATGCAGAGCATTAGGTGTTTCTGAAAATATTTTCAGGACGCGTTTGATGTAGTGCGGTTCTTAATATGAAGTCCTAATGTATTTTAAGGAGGAGGGAGGATAGGACGTGGATAGGTAGGTACGTACTCACATGATTTTGTCACAGTCTAACGAACTTATACTCTGACTGTGACTTCCTACATAGTTGAAGAAAATTTCAGAGAAAGATGAAAATAACCCAATAATAAGTGTGGAGCCGCGGGCAAAAGCTAGGAAGTTATATTACCACGCTTTGATTCCAGGCAGTCAGCAACAAGAAATAAAGATATTAAGCCGCGATGCAAATACCTCTATAGAAATTAATTTAAAAATCTTTAAAGCTGTTTCAGAGATAATGTATTAAAATATACCAGAATAGCACATATACCAGCTTCTTCCGACATGTTCTTAGTTCAAAATGTCTTATTTAGTTTTCACGCGGTTAACTTGTTGTCAAGAACATGCATGAAGCTGGTGTATTTAACTTAAAGTTAAGCACATTCTACGTTCTCCCAAAGGAAAACTCAGCAGTCCATTATCCATACCACTAGGCTACTGCAGTTATTAAACTTAAAACCTCATCATTAGATTTTTGATTAATCCTAGAACTAGATGATTAATTAGTTATTGATTTAAAAAACACACTTATGGAAAAATAACCACATCCTTTATATTATTGGTCCCACGTAATAGGGAGTGTGCCTATTGCCGTCTCCCGAACACTATTGTTGACTCGAGCCATGTATCTAAGGCTGAGTCTGGGATGTATATAGCTATCTGATGTCAAACAGCCCTATCCCTTAGTCGCCATGTACGACACCGCATGGGAAGAGATGGGGTAGCCCTAATTCTGGCGCTGGAGTTGTATCAGGGAGGCGCTCGTGTACCACGGTGTGCCTTTCTACCTCCGCAGCATAGTCGGGGCGTACCTGACGGAGAGAGCCGTCATTTAGTCAAGTGCGACCGGCGTCAGTCGGCGTGAGATACCGTGCGGTGTTCCATACTCTACCTGTGAGTATGGGATTGTCAACCAGCCTCAATGCCCGTCTTTGCAACGAGTCGAAAGGGTCAAGCTGGTATGCAGGTGCTCCAGCAAAAAGGTGACAGCAGTACTCCATGTGAGGCCGGACCTGTGCCTTATAAAGAAGGAGTAATAATAATAATAATAGTTGCATGACTGTAACATTTATAAACAGTAGCAAAAATCTTTTCATGGTAATATTGATTTGTTTGGTCTGTCAATTTGACTGCTCGCTTCCTGATTGGGAAGTGGGGCAAATGAGAAAAATTTAAAGGCTAAAATGGTAATAGGGCCACGACGGCAAGTGCTTTAATAGATGCTAAAACATTTTTGTAGTATGAAGGCCCGATTGGAGGATTGGATTGTCTAAAAAAAGGACACCGCGCGTGCTTCTTTGTGAGGGGGAATTTTGATCCCCAACAACACATTGCCTATGTTGATGGCCAAGGCCTGTCGTAGTTCATATGAAATGATAAAACTATCGGGTGGAGGCGCTGTCTGCTGAAATACAGGCTTCAAACCTAGCTCAGCAGCAGTTGCTACAATTAGTTACTAAATTTTATATTAGAAACTGAGCTAATTTTTATATATTTTGTAATTGCATTCCATTAATACATGGCCCTCGTCCTTCCTATAGTCCGATTTAAATAATTATTATAAAGCTATATTGACGGCAATTTATTCAAATATTTCATTGTGAAAGCTTACAAAATAAATTATTGACCATTTTTTATTACTGGTTCTATATGAGCCATTTGACAACAATACCAGCAATTTAACGTTCTTATACAATATTAACTTTATTTCTTGCTGAATAAAGTTCTTATTTGTTTGTTTGATATTGAGTTAATACTGACGCATTGAGACAATGAAAATTATAAGAAACTAGTCGTTAAGTTTTGTATTAATTTCACTTGCGTCAACAATGTGTCCCTATTCACTGAGTTGAAGGCATTCTTCAAGTCAACTTTAAGAATGACTTCTCCTCTATTGCAGCCAAGGTACGTTGACAGGGCATGTACAGCAGCCTCGCAGCCCCCTTTAGAGCCAAAGCCAAGTTGCAGGGGCTGGAACTGGTTGGTTAATGTGTTGCAGATAAAGCTATTTATAAAAGAGAAGTAAGAAAAAGATAAATTGATTTAATATGTTTTGCCAACTTTTTATACATTAGAAAAAAGTCGTAATAAAAATAGAATAATCCTTTTTACATTATATTAGGTATCATAATAATTAAAAAGATGTCGTTTCTTTACGCTCATAAAACCGTAACTTTTAACATAATCTACAAGAGTCATCGTGTATGCGAAGGCTATGAGAGACACGTTTAAGCTTAAAAATACATACAAGTTTTTGAGTTCGAATCCCAACAAGATTTTCTTTTCTCACTCACTTTCAAACTGCTTAATTGGACGAAATACCGTCACTATGCATTCCTTTAGTCTATTAGTCTACTAATATGGTCCTACCGCGACAGCCTAGTGGTCGCTGGCTATGAGGATCTCTTAAATGTAATCCTGGACATTATAAATAAAAAAATGGGTATAGTATTCCAAATAATACAAATTGGAACGGCAATAAGACGGGGTAAGAAGAACAGTACTCATCAGGATGAAGCTGAAGGCTGCTCAAAACATCGGTATAGACGCTGAACACGTGAAGCTACCTACTGACATCACTGAGGTCGAGGTAATTAATAAATTGACTTCTATTTTTCATGTTTGTTATGAAGTAGTACATTTCAATTATTTATAATTTGGACAACTGTCATAAACGTCAAAATTGTCATCACAGAAACTCTGTGCTTACAGGATCGGCAGCGCGATTGTGGCTTCTCTGGTATTACACACGTCCAAAGGCCACGGTGACCACTTTCCATCAGTTGAGCCGTGCGCTTTCTGCCACCTAAGTGGTATAAAAAAAAACTACTTACAAATAAGCGACGTACATTTTCGTTCATCGTGAGACTTGTATGAAATAATGATTAATTCCAGTAAATTCTGAAATTCAAGTACTTTGGATGTATTATTAAACTATTGCGAGGTTAGTAGGTAGTATAATATACGCAGCACAAAATAGTTAAAGGAAAAGAACAGTAGGAAACCGACACAAAGAACTTAATTACTACATTAGCTCTAGTAAATAATGAAGTAATGTTTGCTATTTTCATTTCGTATATCTGTTTCTGCCGGAATATGGCATAAACGAATGTTTTTCTAGAGCGTCAACATATAAAGTCAGAATTTTAATTCGATCCCAGATCTTTGTCAAAATAAAATTTACCTACATCGAACACTGTATGCACCGACCACATCACAACTAGGGCACCTTGTACTGCTGTAATGTCCTATCTGTTAGGAAATCTTTCACGGAGTAATAGCATTTTTCTGTTAACAGGTCACGGAGTTGTTTTTTAAACAGTTGGAGACTTGAATTTTGAATACTTTTTTATAAGGTGAATTGACTTTGTAATGATGAAGAGTAGATGCCCTTCTACGTAACCAAGATAGGTCGGCTAGTGCAGATTAGACTAAACAAAAATTAGCTAGACATCTTGTTGTTGCATTATGTTAATTTAGTATTTGATACGAAAGATGAACTAATGAAATTGAGTACAACTAGATTTCTATTGATATCTGTCACTGGCGAAAAATGTAAATATCAACACAATACATACTGGCAATATAATAGGCATTATCTGCGAGAGTCTTGAATCGTTCTATTTCTGAGGGAGTTTTGATGCATGACTTAGCAAGTCGGAGGGCTGCCTCTTCGAATAACTCTTTTCGGAATGATCGCTGTAATCATACAAAGGAGTATACATTAACCTAATTGTATTTCATAGTACAAAACGAACTGAAGATTTTAGAAAAAATATATGCCGAGATAGATCTCTCAGAACAGAGGAGCCTAATTCAATTATGAAATTTAGGAGTATGGTTAATTAATATAAATTTTACATCGAACTTCGTCCTACACGGACTTATAATAAACAAATAACTTAAGTTTATATTCTCGAGCCATACAATTTTTTAAGTAGCTTGTCAAAGCTTTTTAGTCTAAAAGCATTAAGTGATTAGTTCATCTACTTTATGTGTACAAGTATGTATTGTTAGAAATATAGGCAGATTAGAGATGATGTTGAATTATTTGTTTTAAGTGTTTTGAATTAGGGCCACCCCATCTCTTCCCATGCGGTGTCGTACAAAGCGACTAAGGTATAGGGCTGTTTAACATCAGAAAGATATATACAGCCCAGACTTAACCTCAGATGCGTGACTCGAGTCAAAAATAGTGCGCGTAAGACGGCAATAGGCTCACGCCCTATTACGTGGGTTCCACGGCTATCCTTGATATTTTCTTGTTTAATACTTTTTTATCTGTAATCGGTTTTTACTTTTTAAACTTATTTTTTTATTTAGATTATTTTGGAGCAAGCAATGGGTGTAATTTATACGTATTTGAAATATACTATTTAAGCCCTTTCAATACTGAACGAGGTCGGGACGACGAAGAAATGATACACTTTTACTCGTAGGTACTTGATGTAATTATTATCACTTGACGATTCACAAAAACAATTTATTTTTACAGCTATTTATAGGTGGCCGTGAAACAAACCATAGTGCGACCTAATTCTATCCTAACGCCATCTATCGAGCCACTTGACAGTTACATTAGGGCAATGACTCGAACAAACCATAGTGCGACCTAATTCGATCTTAACGCCATCTATCGAGCCACTTGACAGTTACATTAGGACAATGACTCGAACATTTATAACTAGATATACATTGTCTGGACATACCGCCCATCAAGGACATAATGCACCTTGTCCTTCAAACAACCGCCCATCATGAACAGAATGCACTCTGTCCCTCAACCTGAGTACATACAAAAATACAAAAGTGTTACACTTATGTGCTTAAAGGTAAGATACATAACCTTGAGGTAGGCCTCTTAATAACTGTGCCCTTTGTGCGTACTGTCACCACTCTAGTAACGTTATCTGGACCTGGATGTTTTTGCTCTATTCTACCTAGCAACCATCTACCTGGAGGCATGTCGTCTTCCTTTATTAAAACTACATCACCTAGTGATGGTTCTGGGTTTTTGTATTCCCACTTATGCCTCTGGAGGAACTGGTGTAGATAATCCTGCGACCAACGTCGCCAAAAGCCTTGCATCATCCTCTGGTGGAGCTGCCATCTCCGTAAGGTAGATATATTTGTGGTTTCATAGTTAGCATCTGGTACTATGACGAGGGGCTCACCCACCAGAAAATGACCCGGCGTTAATACGGTGATCATGAGTTGCGGACCACCCTGCATTGTCTTTTTATGTGCATCCGCAATCAAGAGATTTGTTAGAAACGAATCTCGTGGAATCCGGCTCGAAGGACCATGAACGAGGTCGGGACGACGAAGAAATGATACATTTTGATTATGTCTCCAACTAGACATATTTTATATTTTCTCCAGCACATAATAGTATGACGGAGTTCGGCTTGCAAAGATGGACCAATCATCAAGTTATCATTAAGGGATATCCCGTTCATCCCCTTACAGGATGCATCAAACACAACCCTTACCTTGGTCGTGTCCTTATCCTCCAGGACTACAGCGTGGTGGGGTAAGTAAACAGCTTCTTTATTGGTTTTTTCTAAATTAGTGACCTTTCTCATATGATTAAGTTCTAAATAATCCTTTATAACATTAGTGTAATCTGTTCTTAGTTTAATATTCTTTCCTAATTTAAATTCTAACCCTCTTAATCGTTTTTCAGCTATTTTCCTTGACTCACCATACTTGCAGTCCGGGTCAGCGTCCCGAAATGGTAACCGTACGATATATCGACCATGACTATCCCTTTCTGTGGTAGCTGTAAAAAGCTCCTCACATCTTATCTCTTCTTCCGTGAGCATCTTCTTGATTCCAGTTGGTTCGGCTTCCAATTCCCAGAATCCTTTCAAGAACTCGTCAGCGCTTAGACAAGAATGCATCACCGTGATATGAGAAGAGACATTAGCCCGATTATCCACTTCACAGGCGCCAGACAATATCCACCCGAAGGCAGTATCTTGCACTAAGATTGACCCACTCGAATCCCGGTTAATACCTGCCTTTATAATGTGGCTGTATATCTCAGCACCCAACAAAACGTCAATTTTGTTGGGCCGGTGATACTCAGGATCAGCCAACTCACCCACAGTCAATTGTATCCGTTTGACTCTAGTTACTTTCGTAACTGGTAGAAGGGACGTAATCGACTTCAAGACGTAGGCATTAACCATAATTTGAAAACGGGGATCAACCCTAGATCTTATGTTTAGGTTGACAGTGGACCTTGAGATCACACTGTTGTCACCCCCTACACCACTTATAGTGTGTTTAGCCGCAAATTTCTTTAACCCCAAATACTGAACGATAGATTCCGTAATAAAAGATCCTTGCGACCCTTGGTCTAATAAAGCCCTTACCATACGAAAGGTCCCGTCTTTCGACTCAGCTTGTACAACAGCTGTCGTTAATAGAACTGTTTTATTACAGTTCCCTGTCGCAAGACAAGATACCAGTGGCTCGTTAGACCCCTCCGCTTGCGCGGCCTGCTTCTTACTACCGGAAGCAAATTCCTCCTTCATCGACCCCGTCGATGAGGCTGTTTCGTGAACCGTCTCCTCGTCTACTGACCCAGAAACTCCACTAGGGTGTAATAAAGAATGGTGGCGGCGTTTGCACGCCTTACACCGGGTGATGTTTTTACACTGTTTGGCAGAATGGTTGCTATGCAGACAAACAAAGCATAATTTTTTATCCATAGCAAATTCGCGTCGCTTTTCGTTTGATTCTTTACTGAATGCCTTACAAGAAACTATTTTATGATCGGCAGCACAAAACGCACAGGAATTAGGACCTTTAGCCTTTACAATATGAAAGGATTTCGTGTTGACTTTTTTATCACCACGGGGTTTCAGGTCTAAATTCTCCAGACCCCTGAAGCGACCTATTAGAAACTCTGAGAATTCTGTATAGGTAGGTAATTCATCAGTCTGATCTGATGACACCATCAGTTCCCAAGCCTTTTTAGTTTCTGGATCAAGTTTGGCACTAATAATATAAATAATTAAAATGTCCCAAGAGGATATATCTACCCCCAGAGCTCTCATTGAGTCCAAACATTCAGATGTAGTATTTACCAGACCTTTAATTTCTGAGGCTGACTCTGAAGTTAAAACCTTCTGGCTTAGTAATCGCTTTATAATACCCTTAGCTAAATACCTTTTGTTGTTGTACATTTTGTTTAACGTATTCCACGCTGTTGCGTAATTATCAGAAGCAATTTTAACATTTCTTAATAGTTGCTCTGCCTCCCCAGTTACGTGACCTTTTAAATAGTAAATTTTTTGAGCATCATCGATTGTTTTGTTTTCGTGAATTAGACTTACAAATAGATCTCTAAAAGTTTGCCACTCCGAGTATTTTCCCGAAAATGTTGGTATTTTAATGTCAGGCAACTTTACTCTACTTACTACTAGTTCACCACACGGCTTTGGGTTCGC